>PVKZ01001823.1:0-314093 GCA_004027375.1 Macroglossus sobrinus | reverse complement strand
CCTCCCTCCCTCCCTCCCTGTGTGTGTGTGTGTTTAAAGAAGCCAGAAATCTAGAATTGTATGTTAAATCTCCTATTTTTTTTCCTTAATGCTGTCATTGACTTCTGTGAGCCAATTTGGCCAAGTCTTTACCAGTTTTGTAACCACACAATTTTCTGGGACAGGATTTGAGGGAATAGCTAGTTGGGCAGAGGATTAGGCTTGTCATGGCTTCCCCATCCTAGTGGCTCTTAGGAAATTAACCTGATTAATCAGAAGTAAGATGTGGCAATTTATGATGTCATTCTCTCACTTTATAATCGGTTCCAGTTCTAAGGACATTTCGATTGCTTCATGCTTTTCTAACACAATGACCTGCTTTATGATGAGGTTTGAAGGGGAGGGGTGGATGGAAGCTCCAGTAATTAAAAATATTTGATCAGTTTAAAAACAATTATCAACACAAATGTAGTCAGAGGATTTTCAAACAGACCTCTTTTTCGCCCCCTTTGTTTGGTCCTCAGTGTAGAATACCTAAAGGCTAGTTTCCTGGCCAGTTAGCATCCTGCACAGTCTACTTAGCTCATGGCAACCAACACAACACTATTTGTGCATCACATTTATATATTCAGTTTGGTCTTAAAAACAATAGGGGGAAATTGATAGGAAAAAGAATTTTTGTTTTAGCTCAGAGTGTGTAGAAAGTCAACACAATTCTTACACATCTGACTCAGTAGAATTAATTTTAGATGTACCTAAGTAGATCTAATAAATTCACCAACAGATGCCTATTAAAATTAAGAACTTTCTTGAGGTTTTCCATGAATTTTGTGGGTTATGGGAGAAGAGTTATAACTTTATAGTAATGGTGTATTTTACAAAGGGCATTTTTCTTCAGGCTACGAATAGTAGAAGGCTGAGACGAATAGATGGAAAATTCAAGCACAATAACTTATTTTTGAAGTAAATTAATGACTTTTGTTTAGAATCCTCATATCTACAGTTTTCTCATCATCTAATGTTCTGGATAACTGCTGTAGTCTTAAGTCATATTCAAATTATATAAAACTATATTCAAACTATATAAACACAGTCACAGGGAAATCAACAAATATCTGCAGATGCAAATATACTATCTGTGGGAAGCACTTTTCAAAGTTTCAAAGATTACTTAAACAACTGCTTAATTGCAGCAGTCCAGCTAACTCAGGCTTTTGAAACTCAGTGGAAAGTTCCTGTTTGTTTTTGTTTGCCGGGCTAGTGTAAGTCTGTATTGCTGTACTGCTGTGGTCTTAGCGGGAAGACCATCCCATGTTTTGCAGGATGGAAAGCGATAATGTGATTGATTTGGGATCGCTCCACAAAGGAACCATTTCAACAAGAAAATATATTTTCTACATATTTACAGGAGTTATATCCCAAAGTTGTGTAGGACGGAAATAATACATCAAAACCTCAGTTGAAAAAACTGCAGCATTTTCATGTGGATTGGGCAAGATTAACCATTACTTTTAGGACACTTTCACCCATATGATGTACATGTTAACAAACTGATGATATATATGATGATAGAAAGTCACATAAAACAGCTATTTTTCCTGGCATAGAACCCTACTGTAAACCTGGAGATATTTAAATAACCCATCTCAGCCATGATCCTGGCTATATGTAAGGACTGAAAGAGGCCATTCAATTGTATAATAGATTTCTTCCACATTCCTTGCTCTTCCTGCCAGCCTCTGGGGTCAAGAATGTTGCATCTCACCCATGCAATCTTAAGATTGAAAATGTTAAAACTGAGAGATATAAAATAGCAGGACTTGTATCTTGTTAGTTCATAGGACATTGGTACAAAGATGAATGCCACTGTGGAAGGATAATCATTTGTCGTGTCAAGAGAAGTTAATCTTTAAAAGTTTACATATCACCAAAGATTTCTAAAGGAATAAGAATCAACCTTTTGAGTCTCCCATTATTTTCCCATAACATGCTGCAAACTCTCTGAGGTAATATGCTTCTGTATAATCCTATTAATGCTGCTTGTGAGCCCTTGTAAATGTTGCCACTTCCTCTTCCCCATATACACTTTCATCAAAAATGTAACAGCTGACTGATGTCTGGTTTATGTTTTTACTTAACTCTTATTATTGATTTCACTTCTTTAATGTTATACTAAAGAGGAGCCATGAAAAGCAAATAAGGGCCCTTCAGAACTTCTTCCCTTTGGGATCAAATTCTCCAGAATAGATGAACTGGAGAATGAATGAATGAATGAATGAAGGGACTGTTGCTTTTAACCTGTCTATAAACACATGTTTCTGACTCTTGTAATGGATCAATCTTTTGACAAAGTAATCTTTTGAAGTTTAATTTTAAACTACACATCAGAGATGGAGATATGGAATTGCTTAGGCTTTTCTCTCAACTTCTCTCCCTCTTCGATTTTCAAGATAAAGCAATTAATTAATGTGCATTTTTCAACTGAAGAAATAATTAAGACCCAGCTGTGTCTGTAAAATTATAAGTTACGATGAAACACTCAAGACTTGTTAATGCTTTTTTTGGCATGAAGAAGAAAGACGTAGGTATCTTATATTAAGTGGTATTCTAAAAAGCATAAGTTAGCAGTTTGCCTGCCAAATTAACTTTCAAAGATATCTAAGTAACTAAGTTTGACTTTTCTACACACAAATTTTAAATGATTGATGAACTACTGTAAAATAATTTTGTTCAAAAAAGATCATCTTTGGCAGGTTACTTTTAAGGATTTACTACTCTGGAGAGATGAAAAGATATCCCTATTTTACATTAATTTCCCCGATAAATCAACACTTATCTGAAATATGCCTGAAAATTATGTGGTATTTACTGTATCATGAGCCTTCTTGCACTGTAACCAGCAGCTCCATATGGGATGGTTTTTACTTCTAAAATTTGAGAGAATTTTTCTACACATAAAGAGCATCTTTAAGAAAAGACAGATGGGTAGAACAGTATATCTAGCGTTTTTATTCACTACTATATCATTGCAAAGTATTGTATGAGACTAAAATATATAGAAAGATGATTTTTTAAAATCAACAATACAACTTCAGGATGTGGTTTCAGATTCTCCCTACAGTATTCTTTAGAGTCTAAAAGGATACGTTTCTTTCTTTTTAAACATAAATTGTGTGATTTTATTTATATCTAAGGTCGCTTTAGAGTTAATGTAGAATTATATAAACTGGGGGTGACAATGTCACCTAAGGGATCAAACAGATAATGGAAATAAGTCAGCAGGGTGCTGTGGTATGGATGTGCTGAGAGGAACTGTCATTTAGATCAATATGAAAGATATTCTGATTTTTATAAAAAGATTAGAAATCTCCTAGTTTTTCAATACTGGCAACTACAAATTTTTTAAAGATCCTGGGCTGGTCAAACAAAAGATTTCTGGGGGATGACGTGCTGCTATAAACCTGCTGAGAAGAAGAAAAGTATTTACCTTAAAAAAAAAAATAGGCTTCCTCAGCTATCTACATTTTTTGGAATGCAGTCTCATAATTGTAAAACAGTCACCTATAATATAGTGGCCTAAAGGTGGCTCAGGACAAAGGAACTAAGTCTCTATATTCCATGTTTGGAAGAAGTTTTGCAAATGGGCTCAGATGCCTGGGGAAGGAGGATGCAGTGGGTAATACAGATTCCTTACGTAAAATAATAATCGGTGAATTCACAATGGAAAAGATATGAAGCAGAGGCCCCTTTTCTCTGAAATTTATCTTCAAGGCCATTTTATTTTATGGTGTTGAATAAAGCTGACTTACAAAAAAAAAAATCCTTCTTTGTTCTTTGGCAGGGTGAAGTAGTGAAATAAAGTCTCCCCGCTGAACTACTATGAGGTCAGAAGCCTTGCTGCTATATTTCACACTGCTACACTTTGCTGGGGCTGGTTTCCCAGAAGATTCTGAGCCAATCAGTATTTCGCATGGCAACTGTAAGTACCCACAGTCTCACTCTGACTCTCTCCCTTGTAAATACTGTAGCCTTCATCAACCAGTAAACCATAAAAATTAAAAATTTAGTAAAATAGGAGATTTGTAGGTGGCAAAGTTAATTCAAGTCTAGTCAAATCAGAGGGATGCCTATTGTATAATTCTGTTAAACGTTGTAGGACGTGTGAGGATTTGAAACTTTCCTCAGTGCCTTCGGTGAAGTCTCAATCACTACAAAGAGGCCATGGTCATGCCTGAAAACCAGCTATGGAAGAATAGCACTACCACTTGGGCATTGCCACTATTTGTATATATTCATATGTAATTAATATATGGGCATTGTTACAAGATACAAAAGGAAATAATAAGACTGCTTTGAGTTAACTTTGGAGACAAAAATTAACTTTTTTTAGACTTAGAAGTTATAATATTGCTAGACTTGGGCAGAGTGAATGTCAATTTAGACTATCCATTTTGACTGTTTACATAACCTTCCCTTGGTCTCTGCTTCATTGTCAAAGGTAGAAAGCAACAGGATTTAGAATTCCGTTGATTCTTCAAAAGAGGAAAGTTTTACCTGTGTGTTATATTTTACTAGTAAGATACCCACTGTCATGCTCAGATACTTACAGGGGTTTAAAGTGAGGGGTCTGATATAAATCTGTGAATGGTTTTCAAACAATTATCACTTCCCTCCACCCCTCAGAAAACAAATGCCTTTTAACTGTGACTCACCTTTCTTTCCTCCTTAGTTTTTTTAGAGGAACATCAATGCTCTGGGTTGTAGATTTAAAGGCAGATTTTTGAGATGTAGGTATTTCTAAAGGTCAGATATTATTACAAATTGCTTGCTTTCAACCAAAGAAAACTGTAAGAGAAGAGAAATATGCCTATTGACTCTCCAAGTCAGGAAAAATTCCAGATCACTTGACTGGCTACACTCAGTTTGACCCTGTCCTGTCAAAGTGCCCATTTCTGTGAGATTAGCCAATTGCTTAACTCAAGAGTGAACTTCCCACAGTTCCTAGAATGCCAACCAACCTAGCAGGGCTGCCTTCAATGGTAGATTATTCCAACTCGACGCCTGTGGAGACTGTATTTTTCTTCTGGCTCCTGGACTACAGCTCTCGCCTCCAGACCACATTGCCTTTGTGGTGATTGATGGGAAGGCTGCTTTGAAATAGTTTTGTCCCGAGACAAGATCTTTGGCAGACTGCCCCTCAGGCTTAGCACTCTAAAGAAGATGAAAAGAAAACTGAAAGAAAAGAGCACCTTCATGTAAAGGGTTCACTTGCAAGTTTAAGCCCCAGAAAGAAGGACAAGTCAGAAATTCTAACACTTAGAAATATAATTCCAGGCTTATTATCATCTGGAAATGAAAATGTAACTTGATCATCCGTAATACTCTTCTGTCATAGTTTTTCCTAAAATAATAGACTCATTGGAGATGAAAAATTATGGCATGGTCTGACTTAAATATGGTTTTGTTTTGTGTCCGGTCCCCCTCCTCTCCCTGCCTTGCCAATTCTTGGCTTGATTTCCTTTTCCCTTTCTTGCCCCATCTCCTCTTTTCACAGATACAAAACAGTATCCGGTGTTTGTGGGCCACAAGCCAGCACGGAACACCACACAGAGGCACAGACTGGACATCCAGATGATTGTGATCATGAATAGAACCCTCTACATTGCTGCTAGGTGAGTGAGTGGCCTTTTCCTCACCTCTGCCTCCCATGTATCCAAACGTCCTAAGACCTTCCGCTATGCATCATTTTAAAGATCATGACAGTCCCAGACAAACCGTTATTTAATTTAAAGACTGTTTAAGTTTGTCAAGCAATCATTTGTTCAAGATTTTCTGTTTCTGTTTATGTGGATTTAGATAGAAATAATTGTGTAGTTTAGAGCTTAGATTCAAATAATCCACTGTTTATCCTAAACATACATGCAAATATTTACTCAAGCACCCAGTATAGCACTTCTTGATACTTTTTTGTAAAATCAAGTTGAATGTGTAAATATGTATTATATAGTGTGTGTGTGGGTGTGTGTATATTAAACCTGTTGGTATTCTTGCATTGAATATATAGTGTATATCATTACTTTAACAGATGGCAGTAGCACCCAAAGAGTTCTTGATTTGGATTTGGATCTAGTAAGAAAATACTTATCCACTGGGGAAATGTCATTTAAACATACCATGTCTTAAGGCTGAATGGCATGGTAAGAATACTGCTTAAACAGGGGTTACATAGATTTATGCTTTTATTTTAATTCAATTCTTAATTCACTTGGACCACAACTTCTCTGGCCACAGTGTCCTCTGTCAAATGAGAAGTTGGATTACATTATTTATGAAGTCTCTTGGGATTCCAATAATATACGATTCCCAGTCTATGACCATGCTACCCTGAATGTGCCTGATCCCAGCTAATCTCAGAAGCTAAGCAGGGTCGGGCCTGGTTAATATTTTGGATGGGAGACCGCCTAGGAAGACCAGGTGCTGTAGGTATTAAAAAACAAAAACAATATACAGTTCCCCATTTTGGGGTTTTGTAGCTCATTCAAAATAATTCTAAATGAATAGCAACAAGGAGTACTATCTTGTGCAGTTCCACTGTGGTCCTACTGAGTCTAGATTGATTAATCATTTCACACTGGGAACAGAAATAAGAGAATGTGTTTGTGGTAGTCATCTGGCTGTGAGCATAGGTAAAAAGCAAGTAAACAACAATAGAGCTTAATTCTTTTAAAGCACTTGGATGTTCTGTAACGTAAGGTAAAAAAAAAAAAAAAATTTTGACTGAATTAAAATATCCTGCAAGTACATTTGGTCACAGGGAGCAATGCCAAAATACTTTTAAAAATTTTTACTTCATGGAAACTTACATAGTACATTCTAGTTGTATGTGCCCCATAAACTGCAAATATAACTGTAAGTTATTTATAAATGTTAAATCCTGGGTGGTGGTGGGGAACTTATGAGAAGGAGATACTAGTATCCCCATGTTTTAAGGGAGGAAACCAAAGTACAAAGACATGAAATGGCTGGGTCAAAAGGACAGAGGCAGGATTCGAACCTGATGGTCGTGCTCTAGAATCTGTCATTACTCCCTATGCTGTGCAACCTACTGAGCAGTAGGGGTGGTACTGTCTGTCTGGGAATAACCTT
This sequence comes from Macroglossus sobrinus, assembly GCA_004027375.1. Classification (NCBI taxonomy): domain Eukaryota; kingdom Metazoa; phylum Chordata; class Mammalia; order Chiroptera; family Pteropodidae; genus Macroglossus; species Macroglossus sobrinus. The sequence continues at coordinate 306,968 of PVKZ01001823.1, read as the reverse complement.
CTAATAGCTGCCACCCAAGAACATAGTCACTGTGCGTATTCACTGGAATGCATTCTAATGAGGCCCTCCTTAGCCACCTCTGTGGCAGCATATTAGCTCCTCCTTAAATATCATTTTTAGTTTCCTAAATGTCACAGGGCTGGAAGATTACAGTTGTACCTAATTATCTAAAGTCTGGTCAAAACAAATGATTAAACATTGGATCTGTGAGAAGTAGGATGATTCAAGAATCTTGAATGAATTGTTCATTTTGCTGCAGTTGAGTCTCTAGAGGGAAAAAATGGTATAGTGGACCACCATGACGCCTGGTGATTTAGCATGGGTGTGGGCTGCTGGTCCAGGGTGGCACATGAGTGAGGGGCAAGGTGCTATACAAACTTAAAAGTGGCATTATTCCAGCTTGTTAAAACCAAGACAGTTTTATCCTAATCTCTCATCCCAAGAAAAGGAGAAAGAAGAAATGGAAAGAAAAAAGGGAGCAATGTTCATTTTTTAAAAAAATATAAAAAGACTAGCCTTTTCTTAGAGGTAAAATTTGTAGTTCTCTAGTGCTGACATGTTTTTCACTCTACACAGACACTCCTCTTCAGTACACACCCTTGGAAAGATTCCTAAAGGGTTATGTAGCTGCCATATTTAGGGTCTCTCTTTAACTTCCCATTTCCCAACATTGCCTTGAGAGATCCAGGTTCCTGGGCAGCAAGTAACAGGATTTAAAGTTAAATCCTTCCCCCAGGCTCAAGCCATGGCTACACAATTCAGTGGTGCTTACTGGAGAGGGGAAGAGGAAGTACCTAGGATTAAGTCAGTTTGTGTTCAAATAACTTAATTCAATAAGAGCCACATATGAATCCTGGGGTGTACACACCCGTGGCTGAGAATGACTCCCGCCCCTGGTCTGTGGTTTTAGCATAAAGCGCTGTTTCTGTTTTTTGGGTAATGTGATCTCTTGGATATTGAAAAAAGATTGCCATCGTCCAAAAGGAGATTTCATTCACAGATTGTATTTTCAGAAGGCTTTTCCCAGTTCTTCTAGACAACTGTTGTTAGCAATGGGAAGCCCAGTACCATCCAGGACTCGGGGAATGAGTGAGGTTTGATGGCAAGAACCCCTTTCATCACGCTTTATTATTATCCATCTTGTAGGTTCTTTTTTTCCCTTTAATCTCTAAACTGCTAATTAGCATAAACAGTCAATGCCAGAAGGGGGCAACTGGAGAGCTTTGTGAGGAATTGCCAATGCACAGTAATCAGTTGTTAATTTACAATTCATATATTCAGCTCCTACTTTAAGTGTAGAGGGGTGGCAGGGCCAAGAAAACCTGAAGTCATCTCAAACCTGATACCAGAGTAATAGGCAATTCCATTCCAATAATGAGCCTGACCTACCACACCACCAATAAAGTCAAACAAGTAATAAAGAAATGCAATAAAACTGCCTGGAAATTAAAGGGCAGGGCAATTCTGACACCCTACTTAACTTTGAAGAACTTCCAATTCAACAATTTACAAAACAGGCTCAGGATCCCATTCTCCCCCTTACCACCCTTATTTTCTCTCTCTTCTTCTCCCTTTCCTATCCTCCTCCTCCCCTCCTCCTTCCTGTTCCCCTTACCCCCTCACACATAGTTCCGAAAAGGCCTTGCCCTTTTTATTTTCACATGAAAGAACCTGTTTTTATTTTTCTCTGTTATACCTTCTCTAAAAGCAGTAGCAAACACTTTCAAAAAAATCTAAGTAAATCCTGATAGCAGATAATTCCTTTCCTTTTTCCTTTCTTTTCTCCCCTCCCCCCTTTCTCTTAAGTAATGAATGGACCTGAAAGTCTGCATGGGAGCCTTGAGGTCCCTGGTTTAAAGTTGTGGGTAATTTTCCAGCCCCAGGACTTCCTGCATTTTAGAAAAAGTCAATGTTATTTCAAGGGAAAATGAGCTGTTTTCCTTTCCCTGACTAGTCTCCCATCTCCCCAGTTGAGTGTAGTTCTTTTCTTTCTTCTGAATTCCAGACAAAAACGCCCTTGTGCTCAGCTCAAACAGAAGGGGATATTTAAATATAGCCCCACACCTGACGTGCCGATTCTGTTTCTCCCCATCTGAGGGGAGGGAGATTGGCAGTAAGTTGTAAAGACAACTAACTAAATTCTGAGCAAAACAGGAAGGTGAACAGAAGCAAGAAATATAAACTTTAGCTCAAGTACCTTTTAGATCTTAATTGACCATCGTTGTGTGAAGAAAAGAGTAGCTTCTGGAAATAATTTGACCTTTATCATCTTCTATCTTGTCAATCAAATCATCAAAGCCAAGCCTGAAAACATACTTTCCAAAGAGAGATGGAGATGGAGATTAGCTTTCCGTTAGCCCCTTTCATGAACAGATGTGGCATGTTGAATACAAGTGTCTGGTACATGGATTTGAAGATACTGAAAGGGATGTGAACCCATCAGTTTTTGAGCCAATTTAGTTTTCACAGTCCTCTCTCCTGAACCACAATATACAGATGTTGTAGCTCTGGTATGAGAGAGACTACAGGAAAGTTTTCATAAAAGGTGTCGCATATAGCAAGATGCCACAATATCAGAAGCTGCTGGATGTAAGCCAGAGAAATCTCTTTTAGGTTGAACTCTTCTCTTTTTCTTGCATGTAGATGTCTTGTTTTTTAATTACATGGATATGGATTCATCTGCCTTGAATGAGATATATACTCACTCATACAGGAGAAAATGAACTGTCTTGACTCTTGTGTTTGACACTGTATTAATTTTTCTTTGTTTATAGGGACCATATTTATACAGTTGATATAGACACATCATACACAGAAGAAATTTACTGTAGCAAAGTAAGTAGTTTTAAAATCGTCTTTCTGAAATGAAGGCTCTTAGAATAGTTCTTAAAGAGAATTCGTATTTTAAATGCATTGATTGAGATGACATAGCTAATAATTTGGGATATTTTGTGAAATCTTAATTTAGTGGTAAGTTAGGGCTTAACACATGTTCAGAAACAGTTGTGTACATATTTTATTCATCAAATATATGAGCATATACACTTTGAAGTTTTAGATAATTCCTAAATTCCTTCAATAAAATATTGCCATATTTGTCTAGGAGAATGTTAGTTTTCATATGTAAAGTTTTGTTCCACAAATGTTTCAGTGTTATGTTTCCATGTCTTGCAGTACTGAGTTTGATTTGACTGCTGTGGTTCAGGAATTTGATCATTATTCATTTCAGACAGACACAAAATATAATCTAGGCTTTCCTTGTAACTCCACATGGAGGTACTTTAGTTAATAAAATCTGCTACAGAACTAGACGATCCCTTTAGTCAATGAATTTCCGTGAAAGAGCGTTACCTAAATTAAATCTTCGTCCACCTAAAGTGAATGTCTCCTTTATTTTTAAAAAATTACTTTCATATTTTAAGAGAAAAGCCTGCTTTCTGAAAGTTGATTTATCAACTGAAGGGAAAGGGCAAGGACATGCATTTTATCAAAATGAGCATAATGTAGTAAATGAATTTAGATATTTTATGTGAAATTTCCACACTGTTTATAATTCTTTCCTTTATCCTTCATCTTTATCTCAAAGAGGAGATCATTTTGTAGTTTAATGAATACATAGGAGTTCAAAATTAAATGAACATTTCTCTCTCTAATCTCTTGTTGTTAAGGTGAATTAATCATGGAGAAAGGGCGTGGAAAGCTTTCAGTAAATATATATTCAGCCTCTAGTCTCCCCAAGGGAACTTTTCTAAAATCAAATGCAACAACCTCTGGGCTCTAATTGATTTCTTTCTTGATCCATGCAGAAACTGACATGGAAATCTAGACAGGCTGATGTAGACACATGCAGAATGAAGGGAAAACATAAGGTAGGCAATTTTCATTTCTTCTGCAGCTGCCACTTTGGGTTAAGGTTTTGACTGTTATCTCTAGCTGTAGACCGTGATGTGGAATGGATCATGCAAGTAACTTTTCCCCCAGTAATTGCTTTTTTCATCACTTATTGAGGGCTTTAATTTGCAAAAATAGTTTGCTTTTAAAGTGATGAAACATTACGGCTGCTGCTATGGCTGCATCATGCATTACTTAGGGGCACTAGGGATTATGGACACAAAGCTGGCTGCCCTGACTCTTCTAAGTGCACCCTCCAGTAGCCCACCTCCCAGTCCAAAAGGCCTCAGGGACTCTTCAGAAGAGCTCAGAAAAGGTTGCTTGCTGCAGGCTTACAGGGGCTTGTGCCTTTAGTCACAGAATAACATAAAAACACACTTCAGCCGGGAGCCTTGTACATCAAGAGACCCTGGAGCATCTGGCATCAAAATTAATATGAGAGAGGGTGCCACTTCTAGGCGTGCTTTCCTTCTGTGACAGAAACACACGCTCATTGACTATGTGCCATGTTTTCATTTACTGTTGCAAGGAAATTGTTGTTCTCAATATCATATTTTGGTAACAGGAGGAGGAGCTCAAACTTTTAACAGAGGAGTTCCTCAACCTTCTTTTTAACCTGACTGGTGGTAGATCACCACTGTATGTGATGAAGAGTAAGTTTCTGTGTTTAATGTACTGGTTACAAAAAGTTTGGATTATTTTTCAGGATGAGTGTCACAACTTTATTAAAGTTCTTCTAAAGAAAAACAATGATACTTTGTTTGTCTGTGGAACTAATGCCTTCAACCCTTCCTGCAGAAACTATAAGGTAAGTGCAATTTTGTCCTGGAGGTATGTCATAATTTACTGTGATTGTCTCTGCAGCAACCTCAGAGGAGTAATCCAGCACCACCTGGGTTCATCTCACTTGTTGGCCTTAATGTTTTACTCTACAGGAGAGATCCTGAGCTGGCTTCCAAACTTCCTGTTAGTTCAGGATTGACTGACATGTCTTTAGAGAGCCTAACTGGCAAAGTTAGTTTCTATAAGACCCCATTCTTTATTGTTCAGAACATACTTGCCACATATACCTCATGAATTTCCTCCCTCTCCCTTTCTCCTTCACACCCCACCATCTCCTCTCTGAGCACAAATATACACCTATATTATGAGTGATTCCAATTTTAAAAGGTACCTGAAAAGCAGGCTATTGGAAACTATAGACATTTTGCTACATAAGATTTTCAAGAACACAGAAAGTTAATTCCATTTAGTACTCAGCTTACCTAACCATGGCCTTACCCTGGCCTTTATGCAAGAGGAAAAAAATTCCCCTCAAAGTGGTAATAAATCCAGGTAGTCCTCATGTAGCTGAGAGGGGTAGTGCTGAAGAAGCGGGAGCTACCCTCTGCAAAAGCAGGGGTGGCAATGACCTAAGGTCTTGGCTCCGCACCTGCTAGCTCTCCTTGTCTCCTCTTTCTGCCACAGTCTTTCATTCAGCGAAAACATATTGAGTTTCTCTCGCGGCCAGACACTGAGGTTGTAAAGATAGAAGAGAGGCCTCCATCCTTAGGGAAGCCAGACAGGGAGGAGAAACTACAGTTTCATGGAATTGCTGCCATGGTGACTTAACACAGAGCACTATGGAAGCACAACAGTAAAGGACTAAACCTGAGATGAGAAAAGCTTCCAGAAGGAGACAGATAATTCCTCTCTTCAAACAACCACCCCACTCCCTAACCCCCACTGCCGTATATGGAACACCACCACCCCCAGCCTAGAAGAATCCCAGAAGCTATGTGAGACAGGGACCAAAGCTTTGATTAAACCTGACATAATTAATATCTCCAAACTGGTGTTCAATTAATTTTTGTGGGATAAACAGTGAATGAGGTAATGCCTTACCTTTGTCTTAAAGAAGTAGACGTTAGCCAAATGAAGAGAGAAGGACAGTCGGTAGGGGGCACAGCATGAACAAAAGTGTGGAGGAAGTAAGAAACAGTCTATTGAACTTGAAGAACTTCATTTGGTAACAGTGAAGTAATAAGTGATGACAAAAAAGAGGCTGAAGAGAGGTAGGTGGCCCCAGGGATGAAGGGAAGAGAGTAGATTCAGGAAACACTTAAATGGCAAAAACCAGTAGGACTTCATAATTGATAAGAAATACTGGATAAGGAGAGAGAAGAGTTAAGAATGATTACTAGGCTGTCTCTTGGGTGAGTGGATGGATGGATGGAGCTGCCACCAATTTAGACAGGGAATAAAGAAAGAGCAGTAGAGTTGAGCAGGGCAGTGAGAAGTTGGGGGTTCAGTTTTACACACTGTATGTTTAGCACTGTAGATGACAATGCTTACGGGACATGAACAGAAATATCTAACAAGATGGATGGGTAAGCCTTTATGTAGGGAGAGATGTGGGGAGAACAAAAGATTTGGGTTTCATCAGCATAAGGTGAAACCCTGCTGTGTGAAGAATGAAAAAAGATATCAGAACCACAGGGCTCAGCAGCCTTTGCTTTGACAGTTTTAAAAGACTCTCTGTCTTAGCACAGACATCGAAGCGAGGGTCTGTTTTACCCTCCTGCTCATCTCCCATCTTATGCTTGGAAATGGGCTCCCGCAGGGCCAGGATTACGGTGAGGCAAGTGAGGTCCTTGCCTTGGGTACAAAATGTTAAGGGCATCAAAAAGGCTAAGTAATTTTAAAAAATGATATTTTTAATGTAATATTTTTGAAAACTGAAATACATGTAAAAAATACTATCGTAAAATATCAAATATAAATAATGACAGGATCTTTTCAGTTTTTAATAGAGGCAGCCAATCCAGTCAAACCTTTATTCTCGACAATAAGAGCAGACAGCTGAAGATCTGACTGTAATTCTACCACTTAATATTCTATCCCTGTTTGTCATTGTTTAGGACTCATTAAGATTAATGCTTTTAACAAATCCCAACGAGTTCCCTAGTTTGAAAGCGATCTTTTATGACAAATTACAGTTTTCTTGGCACTGTGATACACAGGCCATGAAGGATCTAGCTCATTCTTCCCGTACATGTTTCATTCCCCAGGATGCCTCACCTACAGTGATACCTTCACCTCTCACTTGTAGCCTCACCTGCTGAAACATGTTCCAGGATCCTGAGCCTCTCAGAAGCCACAGACAAGATGTTCTTCCCACATGGCCCCATCAATATGCCTATCACGGTGCACGGTCGTGAGAATCCTTGACATTGCTCAGAAAATTGTTTAGACAGAGGACACAGTGGAACGTTGCTGATGATATGGGACAGAATGTATTTGGCTTTAGAGAGAAGAGACAGCCTCTCTCTTAAGTGCTTTTTATCAACAGACCAGGACCAAAGGCTCAAAGTAAAACTATTACCAGTCTTCCCCTGAGAATCCCAGGTCCCATAGTGTTGAAACATCAACTTGATTAGACTATCTTGAAGCAGGAAGGTGACAAATTTTTGGTCTGTGCCTCTGCTCCATGCCCTTATTTATATAGTTTTTATAACAAAAGTAGGACAAATGTATTAGAAATATTATAGCTCCAAATAAGACTATCTGGGGAAGAATTGTGAAGGGTGTCCACTATAAATCTAAAACTGTTATACTCCATACTTATGCTCTCCTGTTCTCTAAACCTCTTGAACTTTTGCAAAAGTCATGCTAGTTCTTAGTATAATTATCTGTACCCTATAGTGATTTAAATTCCCAGGGGCTGCTGTCAAGTCTGAGACTTGATGACTAATGCAAGGATTAGTTCTTCATGGAAAGAGGATTTCATCGTGGCATTGTTTTGTCTCTGAACCTTTCTAAACCCACAAACCAATATATTAACTCTTCACTGCTTCCTGCCTTTGACTAGCTATTGCTATTGACCACTTTTTTAGAAGTAGATATATTTTTAAAATACCCCCTCCCTTGTATGTTGTTTCCCCATTGCCATAATTACTCTGTGCACTGGTAGGGATAAGGACATTTTTGTTACATCAGTGTGTACTAAGTATCACTTCTGAATACCTGCCAGAGCCATAGACTCAGTTCAACTGGAAGGTCTCATTGGAATAAAATATCAGAAAAAGACTTTCAGAAAAATGTGCTGATGGAAAGAGTACATTTGCTTTAGGGGATGTCTGACTTAAATATCTTTACTGCAAAAATACATGTTTTAAACCCAACCACTTTATATGATTCTCAACTACAGTAAAAACAAATAGAATGGCTTCAATAGGAGCTATCTCAAAATGGTGAGAGATAGAGAGGGCCTGTCATATCCCTGAAATGGTTTCTGGAGGTTTAGGGCAAAAATCGCAATTGATTGGACGACATTAATGGCTGCTCAGTAAGAGCTGCACTCTTTCCTCCTGGGCAGTGACTGAGCTCCTTGATTTACGATACCTTGATTTCGCGCTAAAGGCCTTTCCGTGGATCCTTTCTCAGCAGCAATGCTACCTTAGGTTTATCTTCTTTCAGTTTTCCTATCTGGTCAAAATGTGCAACTGCCAAATGATAAACAAAGTACCCTAAAACTATAAAGAAGACTGAATCACAGAAGGGTATGAAAACATTAAAAATGTGGAGATCATTTTATGGACTCCGTGGTTCTGAGATTTAAATGCTAGGAAGGTCTAATAGTGTAAGGAAGAAGACCATGAGGTAGAAGGTGAAATCACAGAATCACTGGTCAGGTGGGCCAACCACTGACTGTTAGTGGCTGTCCAAATGAAGTTCACTTCCTGCTCACATCACAGTCAACTGTGGGTCAGTGACAGAGGTTCTAGCCTATGAGATTATTCAGAAGGCCAAGCTCCATCCTGCCCAGACCTCTGCCATCTCCTAGGGTCTTGGAATTATCTACTGCATCCTCTAGGGGAAGAATGCGGAAAGAGAAAAAAAATAGAGGACCCTGGATGGTTTTTAGCGACAAGATCTAGAGGTAGCGCATACATAGCCTTACACTCACATTCCATTGACCAGAGCTCAGTCATGTGACTACACCTAACAGCTAGGTGGGAGAGTATGTGTTGCTTAGTGTGATATGGAGAAAAGACAAATAGAATTTGGTGAACAGCTAGCAAGGCTTTGCCACTCCTGCAAATGCCTATGGGGCCAGGCAGGCAGTAGGAGTGAAGTAAGCAGGAAGTTAGTACATTCTGTGAGTGACAGGGCCTTGGTACTGTTTGCTTGTTTGAAGTAATGACAGGGCTGCTCATTACTCAGCTATAGCGTATTGTTGCCACTTAGCTAAGAAGGGCCTGAATTGATTTTACCACTTGTTCAAAAGAAGCAAGAAATCCAGGTTTTCACATGTAATCTCCCAATTTAAATAGTGCTCAGTTTCTTCTTTTCATTTTCTCAAACATACTAAGATGGCCAAACAAAACTCACTGGCAACACAGTAATAACCGTGAGCATACAGAAGCGAGTCCTGGATGGGCACTCGGAGACAGAGTCAATCAGCAGCCCCACTCCTCAGTGCCTTTGACTTGTGTGGGCATCTCAGGTTCTGGGGCTCTCATCCGCATCTACATGATCTGAGGCTGGGACATGTTTCTCAGTAGGTGCAAAAGGCCACCTGAGCTCTACTTACATTCATGTTTTTGTACCTTTGCTGATGCCATACTATTCTACCAGGTAACCTAAGAAAGAGTTCAGTGTCTTCTCCTGGGATTTAACCCACAAAGGCAGAAGTCCTCGGGCAAAACAAAACCAGAAACTGAGGTCATTCTCTGCAGAGCTCATGACTCAACAGATAATTTGAGGGGAGTAAAGAAGGAAGGAAAATAAGTTTTCTTGGTGATTGCCTCAGAAATTCTTTTTCCAAGAAGACACTTATTTCCAGAGCATTTCAGAAGGATATGGGAATCTATTGTAATGGTTAATAGTCAAACAGACATGACAATTTCAACTGCGTTAGCTGTAAACCTCAGTCAAGTGACTTAATCTCTCTTAACCTGTTTCCTCCTTTGAAACCAACAGACTTATTTCAGAGGGTATCTGAGGATTATTTGCACCATGCATATGAATTACTTAGATCATTAAGTGATCTATAAATATTAGTTGCTATTCCTACTGTTGGCTGTTGTTCTAATTAAGTCTTTATATTTTATTTAGATGGATACTTTGGAAGCTTTGGGGGATGAATTTAGTGGAATGGCCAGATGCCCTTATGATGCCAAACAAGCCAACATTGCACTATTTGCAGGTAAATGACCTGATTTCTTCTCATTGCATTTGCTTTCGCGTGTTCCACCTGTCGCTGCAAACCTGCTCTGGAGGATTCGCAGAGTCACAATTGCACTTTGTTTCTCTGGTGAATACTGTAATTAAGAATGCCTTTTCCATTTGAAATTAGTATGGAAATTGTACTTTTGCTTCTTAAAAGAAGTCTTTGCCACACTTTTGCTTTTGTGCCTTTAGTAAAGGCTGACAGCTTTGCTCTGGACATGTGACATATGGGTTAAGGCCTATTTGAGCTCAAATAATAGAAAATTCCATCTCAAACCACTTGTGTAGATTGATTATTTAAGGTAGGAGTTGGTTTGATTGAGCAATTCTATAATATCATACAGGATTCAGGTCCTTTTCATTTCTTACTCCTATTTTCTTCTCTGAGAGAGGCTGGCTGCTCTCACAGTCAGAGGATGCCTGCCAGTCCCAATTAGGGCCACATATATTCTTGTCCTCATATAGAAGAAAGATGGAAAGAGACAAAAGAAGGTTTCTGGAAGCTCTCAAAGCAGTGAGGCCACATACCTCCAAGTTTCTAGCAAACACCTTCTCAAATATCATTGACCTGACTGGGTTATGTGCCTTTCTCTGATGGAAAAATTGTAGTGGCAGAGAGGATAGTGCTGATTACCTTAGGCTGACCATCTCCCCATCCCCACCCATTTCATCCATTGCAAAGAGTATAAAGTAGTAGCAAATAAGCCATCATTTTCAGATTAGGGTGTGTGTGTATGTGTTTTAATTAAAAATTTGTTTAGGAATTTCATTGCCAGCTGTGTATGTAGAGGTGGATATAGGGAAAAGTTTTTGTATAATAGTGATTGTTATAGCATATAATACAGCAATTAGCTATAATTTCCATTACAAAAGCTAAAAGCTGGTACATCTTAGCTAGATGGGAAACTTTAGGGCTTTGATTATAGTCGAGATTAGCTCCTTGAACTTCATCCTCATTGTCATCATTTGTGGTCCTGAATCTACAGATACAGAATATGGAATCAGCTTGTGCCAAGTTAAGAAGAAAAGGTCCCTTGCCCCCCTACCCTTTAAAGTTAGAGCTCAATACTACTGGAAAGCAGCACTGAAAAAAGACACAAAGTCTTATAAACCTCTTGCCCAGCATGGGCAAGAGCAAGCCCAATAAGAAGAGATGCTTGAATATATTCTCAAGTGCATAACTTTCACTATAGCACCATCCTGTTACTTGAACCTGAATTACTTGGTACTATGCAAGATATAGGCTGCAGTGGAGAATTTAACTGCAAACTAAAAAGAGAACTTGTTATAGCATGAAGTAGAAAGGGGAAAGTAGGCAGAGTATTTACTAAGTCACCAACTTCCCAGGAGTTATATAAGCAAACCACATGAGACAATACTGTGACTGCCCCTCCCTGGCCCCAACAGGTATATTTGAATAGGTGTTCATGGGAATGTTGGGAACCTCACACATGCTCAGCCCTTGTTAATAGGATATTCTTGCTGCAACTAAACGGTTGTCATATTAGCACGAGTTCCAGAATAGTGCTCTGTTTTACAAGTTAAAGTTCTGACAAGATACCCAATATTGAACATCAAACAAAAAGAGTATTAGAGAGTGGTCAGAGGAAGAAACACACACACACATACACACACACACACACACACACACACCTTTCACTATTCCCCCACTCCTCAGATATATCTGTATGACCTGGGGCTATGACTCTTTAATAAAAGTTGTGATTTTATAGATACATGTTTATCAATAGAAGGTCTGCTGTCTGCAATTCAACTCTAAACCCAAAGAGTCAACACTTACTTATATATGGCTGTTAATAATGCATATATTAAGACAACTCTAAATTGAACCTGGGCAAATTTCAGTTATTTTAAGACCAAAGGTAGACATCAAGAATTTTGCTTAGGTTTGTTTGGATAAGCTTTTATTTTTTTTAACCATTATGCTTTCCTACAAATGAAGGAGCTTAAAAATACTATATTATACAAAAGCCACTTTGACATATTAATTTAAAAAGATATGTAATCCACTAAAAATGAACCAAGGAAGTAATTTTTAGTAATCTGAAATGTAATTATTATTTCTGTTACATCTACATAGATTTTTCTATTCTAAATTATCCCATTTGATTATTTGCACAGAGAACATTTGCTAACCTTGGAAAATAACCAAAAGTTTTAGGGATTAATCTTTAGTCTAATTCAATCTCTTAAGCATATCTCCCAACAAGCATGATTTCATAAAGAAAGGCAGTTTGAACTCAGTGTAACCCTTTCCCCTTTTTTCTTTGCCTTGGCATCTTGTATGTCAGAATGTTTTCAGTTTATGATTCTGAAAATTCCTAAGCCAATCTCTCTAATTTAGCTAGATTGGCAGGGTTTTGTTGCTCTCATGATTTAGGCAAAGAGGAGCAGTGAGTGTCGGGATACGCATAGCAAATAAGTCAGCTCCTCTCTGTTTTTGAATCCCCCTTTTCAACTCCCCTCACCTGTTCAATCTGAGGACTCCATTGCTTCTGCTTGAACTTAAACAATCTGGTGATACAATCAGTTTCTAGCTTTCCTGGCTTCCCAGCTAATCCACTTTACCACAGTATGGTGGCAGCAGCAGTGTCCAAGGGGCCTTGGCCTTGGGACTTCAGTCAAGGACCATCTAATCAACTGAAGCAAACAACATTTTTCATTCACTCTGTTTACTGAGCTGCTTCTGCTTAGAAATTGCTATGCAATTTAAAAATGAAAAATGTTTCATTTCTCATGATCTCAATTTAAAATGGTTAGGAATGTGGGCCAAATATTTTCCCAGCGACTCTTGGAATTTTTCCAGTTGTCCTATCTCATTTTCCTGATGTAGGAGAGCAATCTGGGAGATGTCTCTATCATTCCCCCATGCCCACTGTCCTGCTCTCACCCATCCACCTCTTTTCTTTTTTTTCTAAGATGGAAAACTATACTCAGCCACAGTGACTGACTTCCTTGCCATCGATGCAGTTATTTACCGGAGTCTTGGAGACAGCCCAACCCTACGGACAGTCAAGCACGATTCAAAATGGTTGAAAGGTGAACAAACAAATTAAGAGAAGAAAAGGGGGGAGATGGGGGAGATACATGTCCTGAGGGAGATTTAGAGTCCTGAAGAACCAGACTGTAGTTTCATTTTAGTAATGGCTTCTGACAGACAGGAAGGTGGAAATTGCATCTTTTGCCTCAACTGATTTATTTACCTCCCTCTTTCACTTCCCATGAGTTTCTGGATTATTAACAAAACTACCAATGCCACTACAAGAGAATACATTGCATTCATCTTTTCTTGCCTCAAACTCTGATTTCAGAGTCCCAAATGAAAAGAACTGGACATTTCATTCATAGAAGGGAGCAGTGGATCAGAGGTGGTGGCAAACAGGAAAAAAGCTATTCACAACCCTGTATGAGTCAGGGTTGACAAGGGGATGTGTACAAAATACCTTCTGTAATATGGGTTTACCATCATGGAAAATAAAGTTACAGAGATAGGCAATACTCCTTTGGTCTTCATTATTGGTTATGACCACTTCTGAAATATACATATTTATAGGTTCATTTGAAATCACCAGTGCTTGCATATGTGAAGTCATAAGAAATGTTAGATACATTTAGTGTTAACCAAACGTCTAATAGACATACACTTTTAATTAATAACATGTCTTTGGCGGCAACAGATTAAAGTTCTTTTAATTCTGTGTCACATGTCCCCAATTAAAGTTCCCAATTTGTCCACAGAGCCATACTTTGTCCAAGCGGTGGACTATGGAAACTATATCTACTTCTTCTTCAGGGAAATCGCAGTGGAGTACAACTCCATGGGGAAGGTAAGAGGGGAGGATGTCTCACTTTTAGACCAATGTTGTTATGAATGACCTTGAAATAGGAACCATAAAACTAATGACAAGATCATCATTTTGAGAGACTCCAAAGAATGGTAGAAGTGAAACACTGTGCTGCCTCAAAGCCCTGCATGCTTTTTCAGACTAGTACAGGGAACCTCTTAAATATTTCTTTTGAAAATGTAATCAACAGATCTTTGGTTGAATTTTCATACTGAGTTTCAAGTATCTTGAGATGTGGTTTCTGGATATACTCAACAGTTTTCTTTTTTTAATTGAGTTGCTCCACACAGAGTAAATATCTAGTATCTTTAAACAAACTGGGGGTCTTGAATTTCATATTTCTTGCATAAAGCAAAAGAACACTTATAGTATGTTCATTTCAGTTATTTTTACCAGAAAGTACATCAAGGTCACTAAGTTGGAAGGCACAAATTCAAAGCCAGGGTGGCTTGCAGAATCAGGAATTCAGAGTATGAGATTCAAAGCCAGAGTATGAGATTTGGGGCCCAAAGGCAGCGAGTGAGGATGGCAGAGATGATGCATACAAAGTGTGCTTTTGTTTGAGGAAATAAAAGCTAAGCAGTCTGTATGGAAATGAGTTTATATGGCTGGGAGCTGATCCCCTGAAGGATTTATGCCTCTGTATTAAATGCCACAGCCTTATCTTTTAAAACATGCTGTTCCAATGCCGAGTTTTTCCTTTTTTTGCTACTGATTTTAGAAACACGGGATTAAATTAAGCACCTTGTTGTTCTGTTTCTATTTTCAAAGAAAGGCAAATTCTACTAAGATTGCCTCAAAAAGTAAGTGCATTTCATTTTCCGTGTATGTTTTTCTTCTGCAGGTAGTTTTCCCCAGAGTGGCTCAGGTTTGTAAGAATGACATGGGAGGGTCTCAAAGAGTTCTGGAAAAACAGTGGACATCTTTCCTTAAGGCTCGCCTGAACTGCTCAGTTCCTGGAGACTCTCATTTTTATTTCAACATACTCCAGGCAGTTACAGATGTGATTCGTATTAATGGTCATGATGTTGTCCTGGCAACCTTTTCCACACCTTATAACAGGTAATCATGCCCTAGCTGTGTTGACCTAATCAGTTCTTCCCGGCTTACTTTTCCCAGGTGTCTTCTAATACACAAGATTCACAACTTATGGAAAAATTGCCATTCACTATAAAAAGGACTTAACACTGATATTTCATCAATAAATCAACAGTCACGTTATAAGCATTAGAAGATTAGGATTTTAGGGAAAATAATTAGGTAAATTATGACACTGTCTTCTAATTATAGGCCTCATGTATAAACACTTCATGTGTTATTTCTCAACCCCCCTGGTAATCCTGGAAACTGAATACTTTCCCCCCTTTTTTATACTTGAGGAAACTGAACTCAATTTAGTACCTGGTCCTGCTAGTCAGTAGATGGAAGAGGCATTTTCAAACCCAAGAATGTTTCTCCATTCTCCATCTAACATTCTGTTTGACTTTTAATATTTCTACAACTGGATTGGTAAGTTTTGGAGTAAATCACTGGAAATTTATTAAAATGAAAGTTAAGATTCAGATGAGTCCATCTTGTGTCCAACCTAAGGGACTCTGGGTATTATCCTGTCAGAAAGATCTGGAACCCAGCCACAGCACCACAATCTGACCTCTGTAGGGCTTGAGTGAGGACTTATAAGTCATCAAATGCTGTATCTAGAAATACTTAGTGTCAGCTATTCATTCCTATTTTTATATTTGTTAAGCTAAGACTTTTAACCATTCAGTGATACACTATTTATTATTCCTGGAGCAGTGAAAATATGTGAAGTTTAAAGAACAGAAGGCAGGCAGGCATTTCGATTCTCTGGTATTCAGTTCTCTCAGACCTTAAGAGTTTTAACACTGTTGTGTGAAAATGATCATAACCCCCCTCATGGTCACAAAATCTAAATATGTGTACTATATTCTCATTTCTATATAGAACTTTGGATGTTCTATATATTCTTCCTCTAGGAATACACTGTAGGGTTTGAGGGGTGGGGCGTTGGATTATACTTTTTTACAAAGACTTTTAAGAACTTGATGAGTGCCTAGATGACAGGCACACACATGAGACTGGAGGATAGCATCTAGAAAGAAATGCTTTAGAATTGGGTAGAGCCCAGAACAGAGCAAACTAAAGGATGAAATAATGCTCCTCAATTATGTAGAGGGCGAGAGTCAAAGAGTTCCTCACTGAAGATATATGAAAATGTGAACCCATATACAGTGAGAGATACTCGGTTAGATTTAAATAAACTTTAACTATGTGTAGGGATTTTTCTCTTTTAGATTTGAGAATAAAAAATATTTAACAAATCAGACCTTGACTGTCCATACTTCAGAACCCAACTATCTAGGCTTATTGAAAAAAAAAATGCTGTCTTGGTATATGAGAATGCAGGAGCTAGTGGAATTTTAGCACACACGTCTAGTTTTTGTGTTTTGTTTTTGAGGGGATGAGTTACTTTGTGATTACAGTAGTAGATTCTTTCATATTGCAGATACTCCATTTAAAGGATTCTCTTAAAAGGCTCCTAGGAAACATCCAATTAGTGCCTGCTAATGGAGTCTCAGAAACATATTTGTTCAGTAAAATCAGAAAGTGGTAAAAAAATATACATATCCATTTTTGTTTATAAATGAACAGTCACACTCTGATTTTACTCCGGTTTCATCCCTCTCCACACTATCCTCCACTCATACAAATTTAGTCACTGTCAGGTTGTTTCCAACTTTTTAGGTATTCCTCTTTGCTGTGAGGACAAAGCTCTAGTTCCTTGACATGGCACACAAGTTCCCTCATGGTCTGGCCCACCTCCCCCTCCAGCTCCACAGGCTTACTGGATCTAAGATCTGTTTTGAACATACTTGCTGATGCCCTGATGTCTGCAAAATTCACCCATCATTCAACTAAAGTGTGAAATCCTGGGACACTCCAAATCTCAGCTCGAGTCACTTCCCATGAGACTCTGTACATACCTCTTTAAATACTGCTCCTATCAGACTGTCCTGGAGCAGCTGTTATTATTATCATTGTCATTTACCTCCACAATGAACTTTGAGTCAATTGAGAACAGGACACTATGTTATTTACTGAGCATCTACTGCTTGAGATTAGTGATTCCATAAATATAGGTTGAATGAACAGAAGGTGGGAAGAAAAAAATGAAGGAAAGACAAAAGGAAGGAGGGAAGGAGTATAGTAAAGAAAGAAGAAAGGATTTTACATGTTATTCTAACCTTGGTAAGATTATAATATTCTAGGATGTCTTTAATTATTAAGAGATACCTCATCAAAATACTTCAAAATGAGTCCTATTTTTCTTAATATTTAAAATAAATATGTGTACCTATTACTTTAAGGAAAGGGAGATATGAAGACAGTCTTACAAAATTAAATAATTAATGCTATGGTCCTAAAATTTCAAAACAAGTGGGGATCACTGTCTTATACACTCAGTTCTATAAATGATGTGTGTGTGTGTGTGTGTGTGTGTGTGTACACACACACACACACTACTTTAAAAATTTACTAATACTGTTATTTTAAAATTCTTCCTGCCTCCTTGTTTTAAATAAGCTTTGTAATCCTCTATTTCTTGCTTTACCAGTAATACTTAAATAATTGTGTTATGAAATTAAAGCTAGCATAAAGTTCTCCTAATCATTGATGAAATGATTTTCATATCCTTTCAATATTTGCAACATCCAGACTAAATCATTCTCTTTGCACTGGATGACATTCCCATATTGCAAAGCACTGGCCTCACCTTGCCCAGGTTGCTTCTGTCATGCGCCAGCCCACTACCTCAAAGCCTGATTAAAACCCCTGGCCAGCTGGTGCCTACAATTTATTTGATCAAAATCAAGGAACAACCATAGTCAAAAACAAACATGGGTTCGAACAGCATACCCAGATGAATGAATAATTCTTTCACCATTGATTAAAAAAATCCCAAAGTCCTTCTAGGAGTGCCAGATGAGAATGTAATTATAGGTAGAGAGTACCATCATTATTATTACTTAGTACTTAATTGAGCACTTTATTTGCAAAGTATTGGTGCTTTATGACTTAAATTGTTCAGTCTTATGTAAGTAAACAGGAAACAAAAACTGAAATGTACAGTGACTAATATAAAATATTCATGGGTTCCCCACATGTGCATTCTCACTCCTGGAGTCCTTAGCTTGAGGAACCAAATCCAAAGGAGCAGCAGGCGGACAGTGGGGGCACTTTTACTTCTAATTTTCACAAATGTTACATAGATATAGAATGTTTTCCAAAGATTTTTATGTTTGGGTTATTGCCTGATAATTAATATTAGGGAGTTCATGAAACTTCTAAATCTTATCAGTTCAACCATTCTTCCTACTTAAAGAAAAGTGTTTCCAGAAGTGATAAAGACATGAAGAGGTTTTCTAGTCTTTCTTTAAGGCTACTGATGCAAATTTGATTCAGAGAAACATTCTCTTTACTAGGATCCCTTATATTTATTGTATTCTCAGTATGAACTTTAAATTTCAACTGCCTGTAATAGGAAATTTTCTTTGGAGTATGTTTTCCAAGCTGCATGTGTACCTGTTGCGTAACACTACGTGTGAATGTCACATTTCAGCATCCCCGGGTCTGCAGTCTGTGCCTATGACATGCTTGACATTGCCAGTGTTTTTACTGGGAGATTCAAAGAACAGAAGTCTCCAGATTCTACTTGGACACCAGTTCCTGACGATCGAGTGCCTAAGCCAAGGTAGGTATAAATATTTACAGTTTTTTTTAACCTCTAGAAATGGTGTGGCTTGCTCCTCTGATAATGAACATCTTTTGAACTGCACACCAGTGCCTTTCATTCTAGCCATACAGTTATAAATGCCAGAACAATAGAAAGACCAATGTGGTCATTTGCCTTCATCCATTTAAGATTCATTGTTCTCTGTAGTTATATTTAAAATGATGACTCTCTAGTCACTTAATCTTTATATCTGCAGTTTATCCAGTATAATCCTAAAATGATGGAAATCATCTGGTCCAGCCAGCTCCAATAGTCTATAGCTGAAGAAACTGAGGCCCAGAGAGGTATAAAGTATATTGTGCAAGTTCGTATAACTGGATAGATTATTCCCACCACTCCTCCCTACTTCCTTTCAGTTTTAGAGACTCATGTCTTTAATCTCTAATGTGAAATATAAATGGTGTTCCAAGGATTTTGTGACCAGGCTGGATCAGAGCTGAGTCAAGACTCCAGGCCTAGGGCAAGAAGTGACCAGAAGGTATAGCGGACCCCTAAGATGTCTCTTGTCTGCCAAGTTCTGGTCTGTTTGGGGTTCAAATGCAATGCAGATTCCTCTCTCCCCAAAATGTGCTTTCATGGGGAACCTATCGTCCAGAGACCTCTTGATCCTATAATCTCTTTCAAATCCTCACACTAAACCAGTTAATTCATTCTTTCTAATTGGCACTGGAGAAAACTCTCCCCCAGCCTTGTGCCTGCCCTCTTTATATGGCACACACTGCATACCTCCATTATAGTATTTGCAATCTAAGTTGCATAGAAATATCTCTGTGTGTCAAGCTTCCGCCACTGAATTTGTGGTCCTCTGGAAGGAAGCCCAATGTCTTCTTAATTTTTTTGGTTTCCAACTATCTCCTCTAACCTCCAGTCTCCCACGCAAAATACCTAACCTGATGCATTTAATTGAACTAACTTAGATAACCACTATACACAAAAATCCCTAGTCTGTCTGTCTTCTTCATCTGAATTATCTGGCATGTACATACTCTGCTACTTATGGAGAACAAACTAGGTACAAAAAGCACACCCTGGCAAACTCAGATTTCTAAGTCAGTGCCTGGAATTGTTAGCTAAATTCTAGGTAAGCAGGAAAGGGAATTAAGTAAGCCTAAGGGATCAGGTTTCAGGGAGAACTTATATAATATGTTCTTCTTTCCCTATAAAATGGCATCAGGCATCACCAGGAAATGTACATTAAGTGATTTTCTACTGATGGCAGTGTGTTTACCCTCATCTTTCCATGTGCCTGCCTCCTGCCCCTTGCAGATCTTAGTATGCTTTCACAGGGCTGGCTGGGTTTGTACCATGAGACAGCATGCGCTTGGAGCTAGGTAGGCCATTGTTATCAGGGTCCAATTTTCACTCCTGCACCAGTGGGGAAACCAGGTATCAGGACAGGAATGGTATCAGTGTTTCCCTGATCTGAATTTACTGAGGTGTCCCTTGACTCCTGAAAACATAGACTTTCTTGTACAAATGAATTTTCATGTCATTGTTCAGTAATAAGGAAAGGAGCTTTCAGGAGAGAATCTTTAGTGTAATTGGCTTTTCATACCTGCTCAAATCAAACAAAAACATCAATAAAAGACAAAACCCAAATGTTCTCTGACCACCTCTCCCCAAATGAGAGATGGTTACTTGGAGTCTTGCTGGTACATATGCTGAATGGTGGTGGCATTTTGAATACCTTTGTTTTCAGTTGTGGAAAAGTCAGCTTAATTCTCTCTTTTTGTAGAGCAAATGCTTCAAGAACATCTAGCAGGATTTTAGGACACGTATAGCAGTCTCTGAGATTTTTAGAAACCACACACTCCCCCATCTTGTTTTAGGCTCCATCACATTTATGGGGTTTGTTTGTGCTTTTCAGAGAAAGCCAAATTGCCCCCGCCAAGGCTGAACTGCCCTGTCTGAGGCTCCTC
The DNA here is from genome assembly GCA_004027375.1 of Macroglossus sobrinus. Taxonomy (NCBI): domain Eukaryota; kingdom Metazoa; phylum Chordata; class Mammalia; order Chiroptera; family Pteropodidae; genus Macroglossus; species Macroglossus sobrinus. Next base: position 286,263 of record PVKZ01001823.1, on the reverse strand, counting down.
TAAAAAATGAGGAGGTGGCCTGAAGGAAATCTAATCACATTTTATTCCGAGGCATTCAGCATTGTTCAACTTCCTCCTCTCAGCCTACAACACATTTTTCCTCATGCAAGATGCTTAGAGAAGCAGTTCATTCAAAGAATGTGCCATAAGGCATGAAATAAACCCCCTCTCTTTTTGCCCTTTTAGGCCAGGTTGCTGTGCTGGCTCACCCTCCTTGGAAAAATATGCAACCTCCAATGAGTTTCCTGATGATACACTGAACTTCATCAAGACGCACCCGCTCATGGATGAGGCTGTGCCTTCTGTCATCAATAGGCCATGGTTCCTGAGGACGATGGTCAGGTGGGTGTCAAGCAGCCATCTCCTGAGTGGATATTTTTTATTCCATCTCAGGCTCATATCAATGAATCCTGGTTTGAAATGCCACAAACATCTTCTGTTATCCTGAGCAGTGATTCAGCTATGAAATGCTGCCCAGTTCGGTGGATGCCACCAAACCCCCATTACCACATTTCCAGTGAGAAGAGTTCCAGTATTTTCTGGCTAATTAGACACATGCCAGCAATTAGAGGAAACAAAGCTAGCTCCTTCCGGGTTAACCCATTAACCTAATCTGTACAAAAGTAGAAGAGGAGTGAAGGAGAATAAGTCAGTGCATATGGATACTTGTTTGGTTGGATATGGTTGCAAAACATGCTGCAGACTCAATCCAAGCATTGATTCCATCCAAGCATTGTGCCTGGGTTGTTAGCTGTCAAATGGAGCATGGACAAATGAAGTATGAAGGAGTCATACTTTAGCATTTGTTATCTGAAGTGGTTGCCAACAACAACAACAAAAAGGATAGCTGATTTGGAATCTGTGATAGCATTAAATACTCCTTGCATTTATTTAGAACTTATTTCCAAACAATTCAATAGGCTTTCCCAAGTACTATCCAGTTGTGGCAATCACCAAAGAAAATGTTAATTAACTTTACCACCATTTTTAAACTGTGACTTTATTGAAAAATACTAAGAATTATATCTTGCCTTTAAGATGGAAACTGTGCTTGCAGGAGAGTCCATGTTTTCTGGTTCCTGCTGTGGTGCTTAGGACAAATAGGTATCCATGGAATGTTGAATGGCTGATGGATTTCAGAGCAAGAGGATACCCAGTAGGACATATTCTCGACATGTGACAAGATCGATACCCTTCACCTTTGGCTTTTAAGTGGATCTTGTCTGACTTGCACATCATTTAGAATTCTCAGTCCCTCTACATACAATTGGAAAGCTTTCCAATTTGACATCTTTTTACACCTCAGAGGAAGAGTATGGAAAAATGGTAGCCATTGCCTTTCTGTGTTAAACAAGTTCCCTTATTCTCCTCTTCATAGGAGACATCAGCCTTTCCTTTTTGCTCATGAAAGGAATAATTGATGAGTGGTTTTGGATTCTTCTGGCTGTCTACTTATTATGTAACTTGGCCTCCACATATACATACCTCCTTCCTTCCCTTGGAGCCATACCAATGCTCTGCATATGGAAATAACATACCAGAACAGCTTGAGCATTATTTACATGCATATATTTCTCTTGAGGTTATTACTAGAAAGCCATGTCACAATTGTTTGAAGTAAAAAAGGGAACACTTTGATGGAAGACCAACAAAGAGATAAAAAAATGTGATCCTGTCATTTTAGATACCATCTGACCAAAATTGCAGTGGACACTGCTGCTGGGCCATATCAGAATCACACTGTGGTTTTCCTGGGATCAGAGAAGGGAATCATCTTGAAGTTCTTGGCCAGGATAGGAAACAGTGGTTTCCTAAATGACAGCCTTTTCCTGGAAGAGATGAGTGTTTACAACTCTGAAAAGTACGTAGAATGTTTGCTTCTTTCTTAGTAATTATTTGTTATATTATTAGGATCCCTTTCATTTAGAGAAAACCATGGCAGATTTAGATTTTATGCATTTTTACATGGCTTTTAATATGATTTATAAAATTCTTTTAATACATCAAAAACATTATTTTCTCCTCACCAATAATATGTTTATATAGATATACACATATGTGTATGTTTAAGTGTAATGTGTGTGTATGCATGCATAAGGATCTGTTTTACCTTTAGTTAGATCAGATTAAGAGGTCACTTTCTGGGCTAAGAGATGGGGTGTAAGAGAGATGGCAGGAAAAAGAGAACTTACCCAAGAGATGCTATTAATGATATTATCCTGCCTTATAAAATTAGATGCAGCTATGATGGAGTAGAAGACAAGAGGATTATGGGAATGCAACTGGACAAAGCAAGCAACTCTCTGTATGTTGCATTCTCCACCTGTGTGATAAAGGTTCCCCTTGGCCGGTGCGAACGACATGGGAAGTGTAAAAAGTATGTATCCTGCCTCATTGACTATTAGAAAGTCCACAGTGCTTAGAAAGGAGTCCTAGGTAGCTCATGGTCATCCTCTTCCTGCAGAACCTGTATCGCCTCCAGAGACCCATATTGTGGGTGGGTAAAGGAAGGAGGTTCCTGTGCCCATCTGTCACCCAGCAGCAGGTAAGGAGCTCAAGATAATGGGAAAGAGTAAAGGGATCTTTGGCTGCTATACATTCTAGATATACAGTTAACTGTGCTCACACATACCTTTGCCACTTAGCTTTCTGTGCACAAACCTCATCAATGGAACTTCTAGCAGTTCTCTTTCCTTTTCCATTTCATGGAACACAACAATATCACATGTGGCAGATTTCCAATTGATTAATCATCCATCTTCGGGCTGATTAAAAACATAAAGAAAAGAAACATAGTGGGCTTCTAAGTGTTTCTTGGGGAGAGAGACAAGTTGGTGCTTATCTTAATCATTGCAGTGTGAGAGTAGCAGCAGTTGGGTACCCATTAGATTAGTGGGGTGATTTGTCTGGCCATAGCAAAACTGGTTCCTCTAATGGACCATACAAAGCTGAGAAGAAATTGCAAGCATTTGTTAAGTGATGCATTTGTATTGCAAGTATGTTGTTTACATCCAATAAATCTTTCTCCTGCACTGAAGAACAGTTGACCCTATTACTTAGGTAGTCAAATCTTGGCATTTCTTCAGCAGATCAGCTAGACCAGGACAGTCTACTATGCCTGTGATTTTAATGTTTAAAATTGTTACCCTATTTTTAAATACTCAGACGACATTGGTTAAAAGCTTTCTTTTATGTTTTCACTTCTGTGGATATGAAATCTAAAATAACATTTGGAAAAACATTCAATGCATGTCCTTGACAGGTTATGGCAACTCAGTGAAGGTGCCATATGGCATCACAGTCCTTTCTTAGCCAACTTCTTCAACTTCCCCAGATCCAAACGGAACAGAATTGTCCCCACATCACTCTGAACCTCCTCTCTCATCTTAGAATATCTAGACAAGTGGAAGGGCATATCAGATGACCACCAATCTGTATAACATGAAGGAAAGTATCCCCCTAAACAGAGCTAATGATAACTGTAAGTTTAACCTGGAAATTTGACTGATGCAAAGGGTGTTGACTCATGATATATTATTAGATCAGCTTTAAAAGTACTAATATCGACATACTAGAATGTTAGAGTTTTATATCTTTTCATGGAAACTCTTGAAGCAAAGAGAATCACAAAGCTGTGAGGGATGCTAAGAAATGACCTTTCTATATTCAAAGTGTGACGAAAGGTAGTAGACTGATTTTTTAAAAATCTTTTTTAAGTCAACACAAAAATCCAAAAATTGTTCCCTTAAGGAGATATATGCATATTTCTCAAAACATCTACATACATATTGCTCAAAATATGTGCAACTTTCCCTGGAAAGTGGCTTTCGGGGCATGATGAATATTGGCTTTCATTGCCACCAGGAATCTTTATCCTTTGAGGATGAATTTGATTTTTTAACAGCAAAATACATTGGAAAATATACATGTATGGATTAGTGGATTATTAGATCAAGTATGACTTTCAAAATAGTTTTACTATATGGCTCATAAATAAACTCTAAAGGCAGTTGCAAAATAGTAGTTTCACTTATGTTGTGGGAAGAAACGCAAAATACTCCTTTGGATGATTCCACTGTGTTTATGTAAAAAATCAAAATAGGTATTACGATTAGTCTCATTAATTAGTCATACAGTTTACATAGCCCAATGGTGACCCAGTGAACTTTAAAGAAAAGTAAGCATTTGGGGGAGCAAAAGCTTAATATTCCTGAGGACTGGGTGTTGTGAACCAAATGTCTGAGTGGTCTCAGCAAAATGCACCGCCAAATCCTTTCTTCATGGGCCCCACATATCCATGAGCCATTTGCACCTTTGAACACTTTGTTATATGTTATTGCTACGCAAAGAACTAGATAAAGGTCTATGAAGGCAAGGGTTGAAGTGAACAAGAAAGTAAAAGGGAAGATATTTATTATTTTTTAATTTATAGACTTCTATATTGCTTATATAACAGTGTATTTTAACATTTAAATGTTTAAGAAATGCTCAGGGAATCAGAGTTGTTTTAAAAAAAAAAAAAAGGATATAAATAATCCATAAACTAATTAACTTCTGTGGCTTCTCTTTGGAAATTCACATAAGATTAATTTGTGTCAACTTCAGAGATAAATTTTCACGCTGTTATCTACTTATTTTTTTGCAACTGCCACTCATTTTATCAAACTATGTTAGTTGTTTTAGTGAAACTTAAGGCTCATTTCATAATAATGACTCACATTACTGAATTTGTTACTATTTTTCTCCCCATTCCTTGTTTTAAAGCCTGACTTTTGAACAGGACATAGAGCGTGGCAATACAGATGGCCTCGGAGACTGTCACAGTAAGTAAAGCTTTTTACCCATGTTTATCTTTGGGCAAAGATGCTTTTATCAAATGGCCTAGAACCATAACCCTGCATGTGAAACTGAGTGCAGCTAGCACTAAAACAGGCATAAATAACAGAAACCATCTTCTAAATATCAAATGAAGAAAATTATGTTTTAAAGCCAATGTTGTTGCTATAAATGCTGGCACTTATTTCATTATAATAATGCTGTAGAATGAAGTAACTCTAGAAGATATTAATTATAACAGAGCAGTAAGCTATAACAGCATTTCCATTAAAAAAAAAACACAGTTTTGTTATTTTTAAAATGTGTTATTAAACTGTAATTTTTAGCCATATAATAAAAGAATTGAACATTGTACTCTAGCTTTTTAATTAAATGGGACTATTTTATTCTTTTTGAACATATCAACTAACAATAGTAATTATTTTTTAATTTAGATTTATGCGTTACCATTTGCAGTAAAAATTTTTTCAGAAATAACCAAGTGCAAGGTGACTCAAAATAACCTTTTAATAAGAATTAAGCTATGCTAATCTCAGAGTTCATTTCAAAAGTTATTAAATGGTAACATTTTAGTTAGAATTTCATGTAAAAGATCCTTGTCAAAATTCTGCTTAGTTGTCCTGTGGTCTGATTAATAGCGATATTCTGAAAATGCTTTATTAATGCTAATTTAGAGAAAAATACCATACTCTTGGAAAATGTTTAGTTTAGTGTTTTAAATGTTATACACAATGAATTTCAAGAAGCTTACATTCAAAATGGCACCCAAAAAATAGCTCCTAAGGCAGTAAAACTATATTACTTCTGATATTTGATTCTGTAATGAAAATCATGGCTATAATTCTATATAACTCTTTGGCTATGAGTACTGAAATTTCAGACTCTGAGGTGTCATTCTACTTACTTCCTTACCTTTTTTTGAGACGATACAATCAAACGTAGAGAGCTACAGGCAGCTTTATCTGCAAATTTTCTGGAATATTTTTTTTCTTTGCTAATATTATATGTTGGCAAAAACTTATTATGTGTTTATACCAGAATTTAACGAGTTAGAAAATCAGCATAGGAGAGTGTCATAGCCAAAAGATCTGTTTTACTTTTGAGCAACAAAAGCATTTGATGTTTGATTCGTGGATTTTAATCACGTTTCATTAGGCTCCATTTTCAGGGAAACAGGTTTTGGTGTGCATGTGTGTGTATGTAAGTGAACTTAACTGACTTTAGTGAATAATTTTCATCATCTGACAATGAGAGCATCTGTAGAAAAAGTGTCAATTTGGATTTATTAGATATATGAAAAATGTGAAAATAATTGTTACTATCTCTGTAAAGTGTACATTACAATAGTAGGCTCACATTACACCTGTATCCCTGGCAGAAGAACTTAGGAAGCCTCTATCTAGCACATCCCAAGCCAGTGATTTACTCTTTAATCTCAGCCGTTAGGCCTCTGTGGTTTTGTGTGCTCCTTAATTTTGAAACCCATTCCTGCTGAGGCACTTCTCAGAGCAGGAGGTAAGGCCGACCCTCTGCTGCTCTTCCCAGTGGCTTCTCTGCTCCCTGTGCTCCTGCTAGAGCATGACCTACTTCTACTAGACATACCTACTCACAAATAGATATTCAGAGACATAGATAACTGGTACACAGTGATTCTTTAACAGAATTTCAAGGGGGAATGACCTAGACACAGGACACATACACACATGCACATTGCCTATATGAGTGTTATTATTTTTATTTTTGTTTTTAATTGCCCAACTGAAACCCCTGCTGAGTTCAGAACATTGTGATACTGGACAGTTCTTACAGCATGGTTGTAAGTATGAAATGAAAGAATGTAAAGTAAAAATTGCTTTATAAGTGAGGATTAGATGTCACTTATTTTATCTATATATACATTCCTATGCATAGAGTAGGGCTTAACTTTTCAGAATCACATATAATCGCATTTACTATTTCTTCTACTAACTCCTGCTTTTTCTCTGCCTCTTGGCAACAAAAACAGTGACTTTGAGGAAATTCGCTTGGGGAAGAGTTATGGAGATATGAAATTGGACCAGATATAAAGCATCTTATATTGCAAGGAGAAATGAAAAAGCACTTACTTAGCACTGGGGATCATATATCATTATAGTTCTGCATTAGTTCATTCCTACTTATAATGTAAGTCACACTAAGCAGAGTGTTAAGCATTAAGTAACCTTTTCCTTGTTTTTGTCTTACAGATTCCTTCGTGGCATTGAATGGTAAGGAGATATTACTCATAACTTAATACTGATGGAAATCTATTTGGGAAATCCTGTTTCACTAATCCTCTTCAGTATTTTCAAACCTTAGATTTCTTTTTAATTATTTTTTATCCTCATTATTTTTTTAGACATTTCTACTCCTCTACCAGATCATGAAATGTCTTACAACACAGTATATGGTCAGTTTTTGGATTTCTTTTTAATTCTTCAAGCCAGTCATCCTGTGGTAGTTCGTAGTTTTCATTCCTAAATATCATGGACCATATTCTTTGTTACTTCAGGGCCTCAATTCACTAAAATTATTTATAGATGTATGATGCTTCAAAAAAATCACTCTACCTATATGAGACAATTGGCATATGAGACTTGAATCCTACATTTTAATCCACATAATGTGAATTATGGCAACCTTTAGAAATTTGGTCAATATGTTTAATGAGTTCTCGAGAAAGAAGGAATTGCTTTTGGATATAAGTATATCCAAGATAAAAGAAAAGTCCTTATAAGGAATTGGCCATAGCTCTTTAAATGATAGTACCAGTCCCCAAATGCTGACTTCACAACAGTACCTCTTCAGCAGAAATGCTATACAGGTTCAAGATACCAAGTTCTTACTAGGCAAAACTTTACAATATAACATGAAATTAGCCATCAAAGTTTAAGTTCATAAAGAGTGAATGCTTAGACATATTTTCATTGAAATTTCTTCAGAATGTATACAAGGAAGACTGACGCAGTGGAAATGATGTACAAACAGGATTTATCCCATTGTTCCTGCTCTAAAATACATGGATACTGTATTAAACAAAGCTATTAAGTCCATAAACAATATTCTGAACTCTTTATGAGAAAAGCTGAAATGTAGTTGAAACATTTTATTTCTATTTCTCTGAGTTCCCCCAAATTTTTATTAGGCTAAACAATGCATGTGCTTTTTAAAATGTAATATGAAAAACATATACGATAGCAAATTTAAGCTTCTGCATTACAATGAGGACTGAATTTCATTGAAACGCAGACATTTTATAGTTTTTGTGTTTAAGATGTATAACAGTAATAGTTCTAGGATAGTCTTTAGATATAACAGTAGATAATGAAGGGGAGAAAATAAAAGAGAAAAGAAAGCAAGGTGGATTTAGGTTTCAAAGAAATAGTTAGGGATAGGTAAAAATGTGTTTAATAGCTCTATGTAAACTTTCACTCCCTGTGTCTGATTGTCATAAATAAAAAGCCTTTTTGAAAGTCCCAACGACTATCTTATAAAAGAGAGCTGTACAGATATGGACAACAATGCCAGGTTGCTCCTGATAGTCCCTCATGTGAAGTGAGTCAGCCTGGAATAGAGGAGCCCAGAGAATTCATCCACCTTTAACATTCCCTCATCTGTGATACAAACCAGAGTATTAAACACCAACAACTGGAAGAAAAATTTCTCAACAGGCAAATGTCATCTCGCTTACCTTAACCCTCAGAAAAAGAACCCTCTTATCATCTGCTTTTCTCCAATATCATACTTAGCAATCATTTCCTATAATTAAATATTCTTTATCAAATATTGAAAAATTCAGATCTTGTATCTAATTGAACCAGCAACCTCCCCTGCATTCATCAGTTTGTACTAAGACCAATTTTGACTCCCAGGTAATTTCTCAAACAGAGAGAACAATTGAACCATGAGATGCTCTTTATGAACAGAAAACGTTCTTCAATCTATGGATCTCTTATTTCTATTACAAAATTAAGGAACTTATTCATTCTTCTATATTAACATTTTAAGGGATAATAATGCCCCTTCACCCTGAGCTCATGATCAGAGGTTTCTGTGATAAAACTAAAGAAGAATTTGATTATTCCTTAACTGATGATTCTGTCCATTTCAGGCTAAATCTATCCGGTATAAAGTGGTTAGATGATCGATTGACCATCAAAATGAGGGCTGGTCCACACAGTACTTAGAAAAGTACACAAGACTTTCTTTTCACAAACTGCTGAAGATGTGCTTATTTTGAAGTTAATAAACATAGAATAGATTGAGCTAATTCATTCAGCAAATATTTGTTGAGTGCATACTATGTGCCAGGCACTCAGCTAGGTGCTGTATTTGTACCACCAAATGGATATTTTTAAGAGTATGATGTACACTAGGAAGCTGACCCCAAAGTATAAAGTGCACCCACTGTTTCTAGCAGTGTCCCTAGAATGTTTCCATAAAAAGTTAACTGGGTAAGTGCAGGCTCATAGAGTAAACTACAAAACCACAGCAGCTTTACTCAGAAGAGGAGATCATTTCAATAAACCATGCAAACTCTGTTTCACAAAAGCTTTGCACAACACTAGTTACATAAGCAGGAACCCCTTTTTAGTGAATTGGACCCTGGTTATTTTTCTTCTTCTACTCTTGTATTGCTATGTCTCTCTCTTTTGTGTCTAATTGGCTACAATGATTGTTAATAGGTTATAGTAGTTTGAAGGGTCTCTAACATCTGGAATCACAATTATTTGTAGATATAGAGAAACTATATGATGCATACGAAAGTTAACTGTTACAATCTATCTCTTTGTATAGTATAAGAATAATATATCGTAATCTCCATTGATTAAAACATGACTTCCATAATTGGATTAACAAGACCAAATTATAGGTTTGAATTCTACTGACATGTAATACTATATCCACAAGTGATTGCCTATTTTTGCAGCATTATTTTGGTTACAAAGTCTCTTAGAGAATGCACAAAAATAATACAGCCTGTAGAATCAGATTCTAAGACGGAATAAAGTGATTTCTTTTTAATATTTTTTTTAAGCTTGGAGAGGTAATACTCCTACACCTCTTTGAATTCAAACTAAGGACTATTGCTAAATGGTGCTTTTACATGGTGGTTTTAAAGTTTTTGAAAGTCAGGTATTGCTTTCTCTGACTATTTGATTCACCTGTGATATGCGTTCCCTTAACCTCAAACAAAAGTATAAAAGATTACAAACCTCGTGCTGTTCTATTTTTTTTCTTTTGAGTACATCAGATGCATGGTTTCTCTAGATTTACATATAGAAAATGGAGATGTGGTGGGTATTAGACTAACACTTTAGCAATAAGAAGGAGCTGATTTCTCACATTTGTGTAAAACATTTTCCTACCTAACTACCATCTGGTCCACATTAATTTCCTCTCATAGCCATAGCTTTCCATTACCAATGAGTTTTTCATGTATTTGCAGCATATGGTCCAGCAACTCTTTCTACAGAGAATGTGTCCCTTAGGCACATATTTCCCCTAGATTACGGTATTAAGAAATGTTCTCCCTAAACCGTACTTATGGCATTATCATAAAATTGCCCCTTGAACACAGTTAAATTGGAAGTGCTCAAACTGCATATCAATTCCGGTAAAAGAAATTTTTGCTACTTGGAGAAGCCTTTTTTTCCCCCTTTCCCTCTTTCTAACTCCTGACAAAGCTAATTCTAATTGTTTGCTTATGCTGGGTGCTAAATTCTCTCTTAGGTTGACCATATATTTCATTAGAGAAGTGTTGAATTCAACAATAGAAAATACAGGCTATATTTTAGACCACAATATAAGCAAGAAGGACGTAAAAGTAATTCTATATTCCCGAGTTAATTTTCATACCCCTGGTTTTTTTATCAGTATTATGAGATTAGACATGAAATCAAGAAATATAAAAACAAAAGGTCTTGATGCAACCATTCTTGAGTTTTAAATGAACATGATGATTTTAGATACTGGACATGAACCAGACTATTTTCAACAAAGCGGATGTTTGAAACTGTGTGGGAGCCAAACAAGTACTACACAGAAAAGTAGCCTCTTAAATGTTACCAAAGCTTTGTGGGAGCATTTAAGTGTGGTGCTTCCACAGAAATCAATATAGTGTAGATGAGCCACTTAGCTGATTTGCTTTTCCTTAGATATATATTTGAATATATATTCAAATGCATTGATCACTATAATCTTTTTACTAGTGGTATTTTCTTTATCACATGTGTGATGATTGCAGCCCAATGCTGAAGCCACCTGTCAATCTGTCCACATTCACAGTAGTTGCCCTGATATCTTTCTAAAAATTACTCGAGAGGTTGCTATATATAAGATAGTTTAACAAATCAAAGACTCTACTTGAAAATCACAGAGCACGCATATATTATTTCTACCATAGAGAACAGGTAGTGGGCTTCTTTAAGTAATTGTGTCAGTTTAGATCAAAGCACCTGATATGACCTGCATTTAACCTAGTGGAATGATGGAAGGAATGCTTAGGAATGTATTCACGGGAAATGTCCGGTTTCTGCCATAACTCCCAATCTAGCCAGTCTTCTGACCTTATCCTATCATAGGCTACTCTGTATCTCAAAAACCAGTTCCTTTCTAATCTGAATAATATCAGTTGGTGTGGCCTCAAAAACAACCTCTCACAAGTATGAGTCATGAAACCATGAAACTAACTTTGTTGGAATAAGACACAAAAGATACAGCCAAAACAACATGGAGAAGTTGTATATCCCTTCAGAAAGCAGTCACTTATCCCAGAAAGAGGAATGCCTATGAAGTGGACCTGAAGCTGAAAACTAGACACACCTTCCATGAGAAAGGCTCAGGACAGCTGAGTTGTTTGTGATGGGGGAGAGGCCCCTCTGCTACCATAAACCTCCTTCACCAGTCACAATAGTGTACCCAGCTTAGACACATTCTGCCTTTAGTGATGCTATGGGAATACCAAAGAAGAACACTAGTATTTCTTGAGCACCTACTATGTGTCAGACACTGCTAGGTACTTTTACCATTATGTCACTTTATCCTCCCAACACTGGGAGGTAAGTGGCATCATCCCCATTTTTTGCACAAGGAAAACAAGGCCTAGATAGGTTTAGTGATTCCCTGAGGCTCACTCAGCAAAAAGCAGAGATTGGATCTGGCCCTTCATCCTCCAACTGCAATTTCAAGGGGCTTTTTCTGCTGAATTCTACCCCCTAGCCTTGTTATTTCTAGGCCAATCTCCTTTCAGTCTTACAGGCAGTCCCACCTCCAGGCCTCTGAGCAAAGGGAATGTGGGTGTCTCCGGTGATGTTTCCCTAACTGTATTTGTGATGAAAACAGGGCACTCCAGTTCCCTCTTGCCCAGCACCACCACGTCAGATTCGGCGGCTCAAGAGGGGTATGAGTCTAGGGGAGGAATGCTGGACTGGAAGGATTTGCTCGATTCACCTGACAGCACAGACTCTTTGGGGGCAGTGTCTTCCCATAATCACCAAGACAAGAAGGGTAAGGCCTTGGAATTGCCTCTTCCTCTGGGGGGAGAGGGAGGGAAAAGTAGGGAGGACTGTGTAACTGCTTCCAGCTGAATCATAGCAATATTTAAGGAACTTCCAACACACTGTGATTGAAACCATCTCAAAAAAGACTGCAATCCAAACCTCTGTGCTAGGCTTGATCCTAGACTATTGCCCAACTAAAGAGAAACCACATAAAACAAATAACACAGCCTCAAAAGTTCTCTCCATCCAAAAGAGGTGTGGCTTGGCTCAAAGCAGATGCTGGCTCCTGCGATCCCTTTCCACTTCTCTTAGCTCGTACTGCGATTTGGGGGTCCGCATTTCCCACTATAATGGAATGGAATGCAGTGTGGGCTTTGGCAAGTGCATGTAATCAAAGTAAAGTCCCATTTAATCAGTGAATGGAGAAATAGCAGGGCACAGTCTTTGCTGCCTGGGTAGCATCTCACTCTCGCATGGTGCTGAATTTGAATAGAGCCGTGGTCCTGAAACATACTGTAATTGCCTTGAGGAGACAACAGCTAAAACAAAATTTTGTTATTTAATCAACCAGAATTGCTATGCACTTAAAACCAAAAGGAAGCTGCACTAAATGAGAGCGACTCTGTGAACTGTCCTAAATTCTCACTTGCTTTCTTTGCTCAACTAGAGACAGGAAATGTCATCTCTTTTTTTTGCCATTTGCTGCTTCTGGTAACACATCCTACTTTAGTTGCAGCTGCAATCAAAGGGGCCTTTGCTTGTCCAAAAAACAGTCTTGTAAATCAGAGACTGAAAAGCCCAGTTATGTTGCGAGCTGTTTCCCCCCATTCAGAATTGTTTACTTCTATATGTTTTCAAGAGTTTCATCCAAGCTGGGGTTTGAGTCTTGAGGGCACACCAGCCACAGTGACCCTCGGAAGACGGTCTGTAACACATCGTCCCTCAGGGTTTTCTGTATACATATTTCTACCTTTACTCTTATTAAAGTTTTTCGAGGGAGACTCACATGCTAAATTTCCATCCTCTTTTTTGAATCTCATTTCCTGAGAGTGCCGTACACTCTGCTGCCCTATGTGCCAAACTGTGAAGATGAAGCCCTTTTAACCTGTTCTTGAGCACATCCTCTGGATTTTTATTATTATTTTGAAACTCTTTATCAATATGCCCTGCCTCAAATCTTTTTTTTAAGTAGTTTTTGTCTCAGCAGCCTCTTTAAATTGGAGGGATCTTTGCTCTTTCCATCCTGAGAAAGCACCAGGCCAATTTGTGATGGGACAGAACTATCACAGCAGGCTATAATCCTAAGCATGAGCCTTTATCTGTCATGTGTGGCTCCAGACCACAGATGTGTTAGTCTTGGCCAAGTTCTCACAAAGAGATAACTCAGTAAAATCACTTTGTGTTTGCTCACTGCAACTTTCTGAAAATTCAAACAGCCTTTCCAGTAAAGCATTAAATATGTCAACCAAATATGTAGCCATTGGTGACAATCATTTTCTCTTCACTTTACTGAGACAGGTGGCTGTATTTTCTCCAGTTGTTAACTCCCCCAAGGGATGGAGGTTATCAAAGAGTCCAATTAACACTTTGACATCATTTTAAAATCCGGTATGGTTCATTCTCTTGGGTCTTATTATGAATATTGACAAAGCTGGAAGCAGTCTACAAATTGTCAAACAATGGTGGCAGAGGTGACTGCATGGGTGTTTAACATGATCACTGTTCTTGTGCTATTAACTCCTTGCCTTGCCCTGTCAAATTTGAGTTAGATTTTTGAGAATTATGTATTTGATGGGGCAATGACAATGAGATGTTATGCAAAAAATTTTTAAAGATGTAGCTTAATGTTCCTTTCACCATGATTTTTATGATTTTAATTTCTACTTTGCTCTGAATTATTTTTAATGATCATGATTTATTTTGATCTTTTCTTTTGCCAAGCACTATGTGGTATGACTTGGTGATGGCGTTATTCTGTTGGAACAGTCTTGTTTCCTTTCTGAATCATGATGTCCCTCAACTTGACCCAATCTGTGATCCTTTTGCTTCTCTTCTTTTCATTCCCTGATGTGGATGCCTTAATGATGTCACATCCGTGTGTGCAGCATCTCCTGGGATGCGAGAGTTTCGTGGGTTTTCTGAGGGCCTCTGGCAGGTGTTCTTTTCCCTGGGTTGATTATCCCATGAGAATGTGACATTTGTGTGTGCCAGCTTTAGGAGCTAAATATACTCTGGAATTGTTTCTGAAATACTGCACATTTCCCCCACTAAGCAGAAAACGTGTCTGCTGACCAGTTAGCTAAGGAGGAGTCAAGTTGTCAAGTGTCCAGTGCCCTTTCATTTTGGCCACTGGAAAAAAGTCCAGTGAGCAAATAAGCCCACAGCTCTGCTCTGAAGATAACGCTGAACCACTGGGCTGGTCTCTTCTCCGTCCCACCTCATTCTCCCCAAAATTCTGCATTTCCAGAGTATGTTTGGCTTGCCTTTTTTCTTCTTTTCCTTTCTGTATCATTCATCTTGATTTAATCCTGTGCATCCTTCACATCTGTTAAAGCACTGTTCCCAACCTTGCAATCTAACCCCCTTCTGCTACCATTGTTCTTAGCCTCCCCCTTTCAAAATAATAGACCCAGGCCCTCTACCCCTCTGTGGAATGTTCCAAGGCTCTTTCCTTCTACACTGTGAGTAGCATTCAGATGCTGTATGTGTATATAGTCATACTAACAAAGCGTGAGAAGAGACCTGAGAAGCACACAGAAGCATTATCACAGAAAATGAAGTAATTTTCTCTCTCAGTAACTGGCCTTGACCTTCATTACCCTACTGGCCTTGTCTAATGTCTCTTGTCCTTGCTGCTTTTCTTTAAAATTGCCTGATGTCTCTCAAGCCATAGATTCATTAGTAAAAACACAGCCAACTGCTCTGTTTTATCTCTGGGTCCCTGGATGTCTGGAGCCTCCAAGTTGATAAATTAGATGCAGCCCTGGCTACCTCTTTCTTGGTTTTGCCACATTTAAAAATATGTATTATTTTTTCTTCCTATAACTATTGAGGTGGTAATGAATAGTTATAAAGGGGCTCTAATTACATATGAATAAGAAATAAAATCTAGTTTATTTTTAGATTTGGCTTGCCTCCCCTCATTCATCACCACTCCCCCCAACTCTCCCCCACTCCCTACCCCCCGTGCCTTCCCACAGCAAAAGAAATAAGAGCTTTCTTTTTAGGTTAAACAATACTGAGAATTAATAGCTACTCTTGTCCTTCTTGTTTCTGACCAAAAGTGACAATACCATAAAACCTGATTTCCAAGAAAACTGCAAGATATGTGAGGAAATTAGTCATGTACAGATCCTCTCAGAGAGCTGTATAGCATAAATATAAAATGTAAATGCTGACCACTGCCATTAAGATACAAGAATAAATCAGGAACAGAAGAAATTTCCTTACTTTAGACTTACAGAGTTCTTGTGAGCACTCAGAAAATAGATGAAATAGTCAAACTATACAAAGATGTTCCCATATGATTGGAAATGCTACATAACTATAGTATGCTTATATATTTTGGGAAATCTTTAAAGTGAGATGTTATTACATTTAGTCAAGATATGCTCATTATAGACAAGGAAAAGATACAGAAATAATTTAAGAGATCAAATGAATAATTTAAACTGAAATACACAGTAAACGTTGAATATACTTTATCAATGTATGAGCTATTTGTATAAGCAATTTTTAGTCTGGGAAATAATCATGCAGTAAAATTCACAAGGTCTGTAAAGGATTCTGAGTATATTGTCCATACCTCATAACAATCTTAAATGGAATTTTATAAATCACATGGTTTATCAACAATCCTCTTTATAGTTCATTATTTATTCCTCAAATGCATCATCTTTGCTTCCAGCAGTATTGCCTCCAAGAAGGACATGCAGCACCTTATATGAGATGATTTAGGTGGCTCAGGAGCATCATGGCTTTCAAGAATCATATGGTGGAAAGTTACACCCCTTTCATTTCTCTTTGAATCTTTTTAGTTATGTCAAGGAAAAAGTCTCGGTTTGGTGCTTTATCATTAACAGCTCCTTAATCTTATTACTATCTCTTTTGGGGGCTTTGACTTACAGCTGGGGCTAGCTGGAATTCACATTGTTTTGCTTTTAATTCATTTTATTCTTATGGTTATTTTCTATGAAAAGTGACATTTTTCTATTTATGATAATGACATAAAGTTTCCATCTGAAATACGTTGTAAAGGTAATTTAAAGGAAATATTAAGTAAATAGTAGTGCAGGAGGTGTAGGAATATAAAAATACTAAGTAAATAATATGTTTGGTGAGACTTATTACTATTATTGAAATTATAGTATCAGTAGTTGAATGACTTAAGTTTGAGTAACTCTGGCCTATAGCAATTAAGAGTCCACTGAGGATTAAACTCCTACCAAAACCACTTCTGGTATTTGGGAGAACAATATTTAATAACCACTATACTTTCTGTTGGCTGGGCTCTGGGTGTTGCAATTATATGACCTAGTGCTCTTTTGATTTCTCTTCCAACTACTGAGCTTTGTGATTGGTAAATGAGAAGTTTGGTCAAAGAGGAATTTAGAGTAAAGTAGATTTAGACTTAAAAAAAAAAAATTAGTCATTCTAGGCTTGTTAAGCACCTGGAGAAACTTTTCTCCAGACCAGCAGTGATCAGCCAAGTATAAAAACAGCTAGTAACCAAACTGTGGCCTAGAGGAAGTTTACCTTTAGCACTTTTGCTTCTTGGCTACTTTTACCATAAAGCAGGGGTTCCCAGCCATGGGGCCGCGGACCAGTACCAGTCCGTGGCCTGTTAGGAACTAGACAGTCCAGGAGAAGGTGAACAGAGGGCAAGCTAGCAAAGTTTCATTTGTATTTGCAGCCACTCCCCAGTGCTAGCATCTCTACCTCAGCTCCACCTCAGAACATCAGGCATTAGCTTCTCATAGGAGCACCACCAGTCCCTGGAGCCAAAAAGGTTGGAGACTTGTGCTACAGTGCATTACACTGGCCTGGTAATAACCTACACTAGACCCTTCTTTCCCATTTCTCTCATTCAAGCTTTACCTATTCTACGTCCCAAACCGTTAGAACTTAACTTTCTTAACAGGCTTAGGAATCTGATTTTAAGTGAGTATGTTTGATAATAGAGTCTAGACCTGATTACTCTGCCATTTTAACAATCTCCAATGCTTAAAATCTAATGGATTGAGGATTTTAAAGCATCCAGTTCTCCCAATGGGGAAAGTGATTTCTTAGTTCCTATCAAGTCACATGTAGGTAACTTTATGTACAGAGAAAATTATTGCTGATGATATTAATAAAGGAAGACAAATAAGTTTCTCTTCTTTTCCTTACTCCTAAACTAGGGCTGAATTTTCTCTGCCATTTCTTCAGTACCATTACCATAACAAAAAATGTTTTCTTAAGTGTATAAAGCAAAAATTATTAGTGGCTTCATAGCAGAGTATTATATCCCAATAAGGAGTTGGCAGCTATATGAGAGATAGATATAGTTCCTATCTAAGAAATATCAAACTGCCAGACAGATGATGCACACAGACTCAGAAATGCACCAAAAAGCTTTTACAATCACCACTGCCTTTGTAAACAAGACAAAACCATGCACAGCAGATTTTAGAAAAAAATATTAGACAACTGAAGACAACTTGGCTGAACACATCAAGGACACAGCACTAGGAAACAGTTTTTCAGCCCCTTTTGTTAGTCCTTCCCTTTACTACCTGACAGGGAGGAAGAAGAAAGTGAGGGATGTTTGGTACAGGATTCATATTTTAAAAGTTTTTGGAAATGCTGGCAAACTCAGACTTTTTTTGAATAGCCAGAGCTTTTTTTAAAAAAAAATAATAAGTTCATGGTAATTTGCATAGCTTTTATAAGTAAAACCTATAGTATCACAGCCATTTCTAAATGTGATGGTAAAACAGGACAGTTTTAGAGAATTCAGAGAAAGGGCTTCTATCTCATAGGGAGAACTACTAGTGGGAGGGCCAAGGAGCTCAGACTTCACCTAACAATTGACCATTAACTGAACCAGGTAGGAAGGAACAAGTTCAGGGCCAAGGACACTAAGAGACAGGGACTAGATTACCCTTTTGAATTAGAGTTCATTTATTTCTGTTTTTGAGTTAGAGGAAATGTATCCTTCAAAGTTCATAAGAAATAAAGTGCCTGTTATTGCTGATAATAAAAAATAAAATACTAATTATATTTTTTTCATTTGTAAATTATGCTACACCTGCCCCATAACAATTTAGTATCGTGTTTATTACTCTGTTAAATTGTTTTCATCTCAAAGTTTAGAGTGGATCTAAAGAATATTTGTGGGAATCTTTAGAAGCATGATGTTTGGGACTAGAACAGTAAGGTTGCTAGATAAAATATATAATGCCCAGCTAAATCTGAATTTTAAATAAACAATGAATAATCTTTTAGTATAAATATGTCCCACGCATTGCACAAGACATACTTATGCTAAAATATTATCATTTAACAGAAGTTATAATTTAACCACAGAACACTCTGGCATTCCTATTGAAGAGATAACTGATCACTTATTTAGTGAGTATATAAGATCTAATCTCTAGATTACATTTGCCCTTTAACTCTCAGAATATCTAGAGTAACCCACATAAGAGGAATTTTATTCTGTAAAAAAATATTTAATTTCAGAGAATTATCACTAAAAATTATATATGTGTTTGAAATAGAACAATTTAAAAAATTATTACTAAAAATAGGCTTTTGAATGCTACTTTTAAGTGAGGAATGCTCAGAAATCAAACTGTTCCTAAACAAGGTCATGGTTAAAACTATTGGGTTTTACTAATTTTATTTAACCTCAGGTGTTTATAAACATTATGTTAACCGTATTTTTTTCTTCTTTATCTGGCTGTTCCCCATCCCCCCACCCCACCCACTTCTCATTTTCATGGTTTTGAAGGGGATGAACTGGAATCCAAAAAGCACTAGAAAATAATAGTTTAATAATGGTGACAATTACCCCAATCTCAAAGAAAAGGTTATTCATATCAAAAAACATTAACCTCTCTTCATTTATTCGTGCATTCAACAGACATTCAACAACAAACCTTATGTGGGGTATATAAGCCTTATGCTGAGTGTTACAGTAGATACTTATCTGAAGTCATCATGAGCCCTGCACTCAGGGAGCTTACAGTTTAGCAGGAGATACACACAGGTGACCTCTTGGCTAGCCCATGGGGCAGAATAAATTCTGAGAATAAGAGAAGTAAAGGAAAGAGAGGGTGAGCCCAGCTCTGAGAGAGAATAAAGAAGACATATAATTCATTCCAAACTGGGGGCTAGGCGAAAGCCTTGCAAAGTCTTGAAGGAAAAGGAGGAAGAAAGGCATTCCAACCTACATAAGTGACATGACCAAAACACAAAGCTATTAGTACAGCATGTGATGAAAAAGAGGCAAGTAGTGTGCTGTGATGAAAGTGATAAAGTACATAGAGGGCCAGAGTGGGAGTTGAGATTGAAATGGTAGTCTGGAGCCTAAGAAATCATGCTAAGGGGGTTTTGGCTTTAGCTGTAGGCAGGGGATAGATTGGAAGGTAGATGGGTGGAAAGAAAGGGAAAAAGGGGAGGGAAAGACAGATCAAGAGATTAAGAAATGATATATATTAAATTGATTATTCGATCATATTAGGTTAATTATATATACACAATAAATTTGAGAAGTGAAATTTTGTGTCAATTTATCTGTATCTACACATCTACAGTGTTTCTACACTGGCATTTTCCTGTTAGATATTTCTGGCCAAGCTAAAAGCTTTATCTTAGGTAAGTAAAGCCCCAAGCAAGCTGAACTCCAAACGTGGGCTTCTCTGTCACTTTAGTTAAGACACTGGGGTTCATAGCACAATGCATACTTTTTAGCCAGATTTTGAAATCAGGGAGATTGAAAAATAAATGATAACATAATCCAGGATGCCACCATTTATTTTTACCATATTATTTCTTTGTCAACTACAAGGAAAGGAATCTATTTGTAGTCTCTGTCTTTTCTTTGGAAAACTGAATATAAAATGATACTGTGAGGTCAGGTGCTGGGCTCTCAAACAGATGACGTGGAAGTTTCCATGAGAATGTGTTAGGGAGGAGAGGGGTGAGGACTGAGAAGCCCTTGCAGAAGGCTGGAATTGTTCTTTCAGCAGCATGGGCAGAGATGTAGATTTGATCAATTAATTTTGTATCCTCTTGACAACTTGCTGAATTTATCTAAGGTCTTGATGAGATTATTGTGGGAAGAGTAGAAGAAAAAAAAGATAAATGTCAGCCATGTAAAAAGCTGTTTCATCTCCCTGTCTGTCTAAACTGCACACTAATATTTGGATTTTCTTTCTAAAGATACCAACTAAACTTTTTTTTAAATCTAACATCCATTTTCCTTGGGGAAAAAATGAGGGATTTAAAGTACAATTATGGATACTTGACTTTTTAATTTTAAAATTAGAAACTTAAACTGTAGGGTATTTAAAAACTCAACTCACCTTCTAGAGGTGCTTCATAACTTTAATCTGTAGCCACTTTTTCAAGCCACAGCACCACTGACATGAATTCAGTTTACCCCCACCCTTTCCCTCAAACTTTCTTTTTTTCATTCTGTCTCCTGCATAAAACACATAGTGACAAAGTTTTCTGATGGCTTAATGGCACTTTCAAGGACTACAGGGACTAGGTTAGGCATGATTGTACTAACTGAACATCTGCAGTAGTTAAAATTTTGCTCTAATTGATTCAGTTGCACTCTGTTCATCTAAAAATTTTTTGGTCCTAACAATTAAACTGTGAAAAGTCTATTTTATGTTGGATCATGTATAACAATGGGAAAATAATATTAGCTTTGTAAAAAAAACTTTCTGATAACCTTATTTCCTGAAGTTCAAAAAATAAAAATGATTGTTACAAGTTTTACTTCACACACCTCGCTGCTCTATAAACGTAGTCTAGCAAAGGCAAAAGAGTGGAAAGTGAGAAATTTCCCGAGGACAGCTTCTCTTTTCTTGACATTATATACAAGAATGGCCTCAAAAGCTACAAGGATTTCTCAGAATACATAATTCATGCCATTGCCATAGAGAGAAAGAGGACAGGAAAGCTGTACTCGTGCACTGGTCCCAGGGAGATACGGCCTGTGCAGGAGTTAGATGAAGTCCTGCAAAGCGCACGGGCTGTGCTGCTGGCCTGAAGGGACCCACTTGAACAGCCTCGTGTACATTTCCCCACACCTTAAATTGTAGACGGGCCCTGAAATAAATCAGTGAAATGTAGTTGGATTATTCAAATACATTGGATGCACAGTAGACAGGATCTTAATCGGTGTCAGAAAGCTCATTATGAGCAGTGTGAAAGTCCGTCATCCTTAATTAATATTTCTTAAGCTCTTAAAAGTCTACACCCTTTAAAAATTATTCATTTTTAATGGGATAATAGGAATTTTCCACTCCAATTATTTTAAAACTTCATATTTTTTAAAAGGATACATTCTTTTTAAAATATGTATCTGCCGTTATATTTCTTCCCTGAAGGTAGAGGCAAGCATTATGAACTGTATAGAAATAATGCAAGTTTAGTATAGATATCCCTGATGATGCTTTACTAGGAAGGAAGATGATGTCGAGAAATTTATAGGGAAGCAAACTGCATTATGCCTAACCTTTTGGACATATTAAAGCTTGCCGTTTCCAGTTTTACAGCTTCTTGTTATTCATAAATAATTGATAACACTGGACACAGTCATCTGACATTTGTTAAGGTAATAAATATACCCTAAGTGCTGATGGGTCTTGTACTTCATGATTTAAAAGCACACAGCAGAAATTTAATGTAATTTAAAATGTCTTATATGATTCTATGGATTTGCAGATTCAGTTCAACTCAGCAGATCTGTAAGTATCAAACTCCAATGAGTGCACTGTTGTGCTAGGCATTTTTATTATTACAAAGCAGGACCTAATTTTGGGGAATGAACATGGACTCAGGTCCCTCCTTCAATCCCGAAAGATAAAGAATCTTCCTGAGTTTCTTATTCTCTTTCCTGATCACGAAAAGGGGAAAAGATCTCCTGAACCATTATCAGATGTTGCTTAATGGCGGTGCATTATTTGAGTGGAGTTGATTTTGAGGCGATAGGAGATGCAGGCCTTGAAAGGAGGTTGCTCTATTTAGTAGTGAGCTCCCACTGAGATTCTGCTTCTTCTGACTCTGTGTCCCTGTCCTGACCCAATCTAGGACATATCTGGGCTCTGTAATACCAACCACTTACTACCTAATGGCCTCTGTGACAGAGATGGGGAGCATCAGAAATTTCCCTGTCTTCATGCTGGGGCAAATAAAAGAGACCACAGGCATTTTCCCCAGCAGCTTTTGTCCAAGCAAATTGGGCTGATTTGTTATAGGAGTAGTGGCACAGTGTTTTATGACACGTGTCAAGTTTTTGTCTGGTGCCAAGGAAAAGTGTTAGGGATTTGTATTTCCTATAAAATCACATCAATTTTGTATTTTTTGTCAGAATATGGTAACCACTGTAAAAAAATTGTTATTCACGAGATCCACTAAAGATGCATACTTCGAACACTAAGGAAGACTTATTTAATGTCTGGCTACACACTGTCTCAGTGGTGTCTGAAGTTGCACTTTAAAGTTAACATTTTGATGGTGTAATTTAGAATACTAGTCACTTATCTAGGGCAATGCTTCTCAAGCTTTTATAAACATAAGTATCATCTGGAGTCCTTATTAAAACACAGATTTCTGAACTTCAGCTCCAGAGATTGATTCCGGTCTCGGTAGGACCCAAGGATATGTATTTCTAGCAAGGGACAGGTGATGCTAATGCTGAGTAGCACTTTTTAGGACACTTTCCAAGTTGTTATGGATTACTTTACTTACAGTCACTCTCCAAGATTTTGTTGTATTTTTAAACCCTTACTTTCCACAACTGACTCCTACCAAAGGGTTGTACTAACATAGTCTATCTTGGATTCTGTCAAAGGCAGGTAACTTGTCAAAACCTCTAGAAACACTTCTGATACCCTATTGAGCATCAGTATGTGTCCTGCACAATGCCACGTTCTTTAAGTACATTCATTTACTTAATCTATTTGATCCTTCCCACACATTCATTTCAATGCCAGCACTACTGGGTCTTAGAGAGACTGAGTGACTTGCCCAGGTCACACACTAATTAGTTATAGAGCCAAGACTTAAACCCATTTCATTATTACATCAAAGTTTATGTTCTTAAACATTAACACCTAGCCTCATCTATAACCCAGACCCTAAGAACTATAGTCATAACAAGTTAAGTTGACAGTTTTAGGAGTAATCAGACAGACCTGTTTCCTGTTTCCTCCTATTTGTTTTATCTTTCCTTTGTAGAGAAAGGAAAAAAAATCAAAGCACTGTAAATATTCCAAAGAATCACCTGAATTTCACAATTTTATAAGGAGATCCACTTCCCCATTTTGTACCTTTGATGCTTTGTGAGAGCAAAGGAAGAAGAGGAGACCAGGAAGTTAGAAAATAGAAATGTTTTGGTTTCAGAAATTATTTAGTGTTGGGTTTCCAGTGTTATTAGAAAGAAACCTCAAAAAGAAGGAAAATAAACTATGCAAATATTGCTAAAACTACCCAAGTGAAATAATCATTACCTTTACAAAAATAGTGACAGTTATAACACATGAAAGCACAGACCAACACCCCAGGGCAGGGCTTTTAAAAATTAACTTATCATGACTCCCAATCTAAATTTCAATCCATGCTCTGGATGTAGTGCGTAGAGCAAGGGAGGAACAGTGAACCGAGCACTCCTAAAAAGTATGAAATGGAATGAGTTTCATGCTCATTCTCCTTTTTCTTCCTGTGATGGCCTCACCAAAACAACAAAAATGCCTCATTTTCGAAGGTGATGGGACTGGAAGTAGATTCATCCACAGTCAACATTAAGCATTATTTCAATATGAGTTTTTAAATAGCTTTTGAACCAAGGCTATCAGTGAGTCAGGGAGCTGTCTCTGCTTTGGCATGGTCAGCCATTAATTTGAACATCTTGTATCAAGACCATGGTCCTTCCCAGCATCTAATCTTCAGCCTGTTGTTGGCACAGAGCAGCGGGGAAATAAAAATAAAAGGAAAAGGAAAGTTTGAGTTATAAACTGAGCCCATTTCCATGGCTGCTGGCAGTTACAGTTTATTCCTAACCCATCTGGTTCACATTATGCCGTAAGACAAGAAGAAAGCTGCTTCCTGCCGAGATAACCACAGAGAGCTCCCACTTCACTTTCAGTGTGGTCATCTCCACTGGCTGGGGTGTGGCTTTGAGGCAAAACTGTCTACAGTTAGGGTTTTTCCCCTATGTATTTTCTTCCCTCCTTAATAGGGATTGTAGCGTGCCTTCTGTGGTTAGCAGCCATGATGCTTGGCCCGTGGTTAGTTCATTCATTCATAATGCCTCGCAGGACTGTAAGCCTGGCATTTGGTTGCAGTAAGATTTTCAAACAAGAAACATTGGGTTGCTAGATTCCATTCACCCAGTTGTTATGAGGATTTCAAGGAAATTGTAGGCTTGTCTTACTATAAAGCAGAATCAAAAGTCTATTTTTAGGGTATCCTACCCGGGGCTTTTCTTGGTGTTTTGCCATCTTTCTTAGCTCTCAGACCCAACATGAACCCCACTCTGGCTCGGCAGCGGAGGAAACGTCCATCTTCCTTTTTGCCTTTGCATATGTCTCTAAAGGACACAGAGAGGCTTTGTTGTCTTTGTGGTTACCAGGTCTGATTTACACAGATGCCTATTAATCACTTCACTATGGAGACAGACACATCCATCATATCACACAGCAGCTCCAAAACAGGCAGTCCAGTGAACAGGGGTGAGAGGGGAAAGTGTGCACTTAACCATTTCGAGGTACTGGCTGCCTAGTTCTCATATACTTAGCAAGATAATTGAGGACAGATGGGTAGAGCTCTTCCTTGTTATTAAACTTAATGAGTGCAATTGGTTTTATGTTTGTTTGTTGTTTTTTTTTTTCCTTTGGTCTTTCCTGCTTCATTTTTTGATAGGACAGGTAATATCTCCCAGTTATTTCTGTACAATTCAGGGGATAAATATGGCTAAAAACAGTTTTAATTTTAAAAGCAGTAATAATAAATTCAGGTAGACTAGCCATGCCATTAATGCAAAGGTATTGACTCCTTGAAGCCAGTAGTTTTTCAATAACATTCAATGTCAAGCAGGTAAACTGAATCAGCTGTCTTGGGCAAAAAGACCTTTGAAATTTTAAGTGAAGTAACTAAGAACTTTCCTTCCAAAACTGACATCTTCTAAATACCTTTTTCAATCATTCAAGGCTTTCACAGCCTGCTTTCAAATGATTAGCTCTATTACTTTCTCCCTACAAATATTCATTCATCCATACATTTATTTACTATTTATTTAACAGATATTTACTGAGCACCTTTATTGCTGAAGATTCAGTGGAAAATGTCTTCCTCCTAGCACTGTCTAGGTGAGAAAAACAATCATAATGCAAGTATCAGAAGAATGACGATTTTAGAATAGAGAAATGCAGAGCAGCAGCTTCAAAATAGGCAGTCCATTGAACAGAGGAAAGAGAGGGGAAAGAGCTAACCTAGTCCGAGGGAGTTGGAGAAGGTTTCCCCACTTAAGCTTAGTCGTAAAGGAGAAGGTCAGAGGACCACATGGTGAGCAGGTATATTCCAGGCAGAGAGAGAGAACAGCCTCTGTGAAAGCCCAGAAGCAAACTAGAGTACAGGAGAGAGGAAGAGACTAGAAGGAAGGTATTAGACCATTTGCCATTACTGAGGACAGTACTCATTTTCCCTACCTCCATGCTTGGTTCTTGTTGCTCTCTCCACTTCAGCAGACTTCCTACACAACCTTAAGGCTTAGCTCAAATGCTACCTCCCACACATAGCCTTTGCCCATATTGAAGCAGAAGTGATGTATCTCATGATGCTTCCAAATTTTGGCAGTAAGTTCACATCTGGGCACCTGCCTCCTCCGCTACTGGATCACAGGATTTGTGCCCCCTTCACCTTTGTCTCCCTAGCACCTAGCGTGGTGCTTTAGTCCATGCTCAGTAAATGTTTGCTGAAGACGGCCACAAAGATGCTTGGAGTCAAAACCTGGAGAGTAATATTAAAGGCCCAAAAACATCACAGTTCAACCCCTGAGTTAGGAGAGCATCTTTCCTGAGGTATATTGTCCCAGAGCCTGGTGCTGGGCTCCATGCAGGCTAGGAAATTATAGAGAACCTGCGAGCAGGGCTACTAGAAACCAAATCAGAGCTATGTTGAACTTCCTCTTATTTTACAGTTTATAATTGTTCTTATTTTGAATTACATATTGCAGGTCCTGGAGGGTGGGGTTTTTCATAATATTTTCATTGCTTCTAGCCCCTAAAGAGCTTTCAACTGCCCCTCTGAGACCTCCCTCCTGCATATGAAAACTCACCTCAGAAAAAAAAACAACTGGAGATTCTATTTTTTCTCAGTTCTGCCAATTTAAGGCATGATTTCAGAGAAATCTCTTAAGCCATTGTGTGCCTTGCTTCCTGCAATAGGAAGGTGGAAAGAATAAACCATTTAGCACTTCATGACTGGTGAGAAATAGCTGGCGGTTAATGAATCAATGCAAAGGATTTTTCAGAAACTGTTTTCATTACTAATGCCCCATTTTCAACTGGTGAGACCAAGAGGCCCAGAGGTTGGTTGAGAAAGACATTTCAACACCCCAGATACCTGGGGAGGGAGTATACCACCCTACCAAGGCCCTTCTACTTCCCCAGGTTCTGAAGCAATCATGTTCATCCAGCTCCAGCCCTGCACTCTTTACAGAGATGCATTTCTTTCAAATTACTCAATTCCACCTGAGCACTCAGTTGTTACAAATAATTCATTTACCCTCATCGACTTTTAGAATTATCCCAGAATGAATTTTATTTCATTTTTAAAACAGTTTCTCTTATTATTATTTTAAACAATTACAGAGCACCTTTATAAATTTCTTTTTTCTAATGAATGCTAGTATGATTATATTCTACTGAATGACTGGAGATATAATTAGTTTCTGTGACTTCAGAAGCAAAGTTATTCCAAAAAAAGACTCACCAAGTTTAGAAATCCATTTAAAAATGTCTCTACATTGCATTGCAAACCCATTTATTTAATAATCATTTATTAGGTGCCCAACTAAGAGCCCTAGGGATGGTGTGATAAAGGCGTATAAAAGCTGATTGCAGAATTAATACCCCACCTGGAGTCTAACTAAAATCACTGCATTTTGCTCAATATTTCCCGCTTTTGTTTTACTATTTCAAAATTCAAGTCCTACAGGCAGTCCTGAATCACATGTGTTTTCTTATGTTGCCTCAACATACCATCCTTTGGCAGCATCTGGAGAGCATAGGGTTTGGAGCTGGGAAGAAGAGGTCTGTCCCTGTCCACCTGAGAGGCCCATAGCAAATGGAATTGAAAGGAGCAGCCGTGACTATTATTCTTAAGATTTTGCCAAGCTACTAACCCACCACTTCTCTTTTGTGGCTTCTTTTGACCTTTAGATCTGTTCAGCAAACTAGCATCTAAGCTCTTATTATTTTATTCCATCCTTAAAACAACCCAATAAGGCATTAAGATCAGGTGTGTTAACCTCACATCATAGATGAAAAAACTGAGGCCCAGAGATGTTAGGTCACTTGCGAAAAGGTCACCCAGCAGTAAGTAGGAGCCTAAAACTCCAGGCCTTTGGAGATCTCATCTTACTGGCACCACCCCCGGCCTCTGACAAATCTGGTGTGTCCAGTCCTTCGCACCAATGTCACAGAGGTGATTTAATCATTTCTGTGAATGCCCTTTGCCATTTTTCATGATATGAGTAGAAAGCTTTAAATTAACAAAGCATTTTCCAAAAAGAACTTTTAACTTCTTGTCTGTGTTTTCAACTTAATCTTTGATCTGTTTCTAACTTTGGACGTGGAGTTTCTGAATTTGTACAAGCAGATGAGGCAAGCCACCTGCTTCATATCTCAAAGTTGAAGAGATACAGAAAGGTTTTTAAGGGCACTATTTACATAACAAAATTGGGAGGAGGGTGCTGTACAAGACACCATTTTTCTCAAAGGTCAGACCCTGCTCTATTTAACGACCAAAAACCTGAACTCAGATGCCATCCTAAAAAAGAGTTTTTCCCAATGAAAAAGCATGCCGTTTCCATGACTCTAAGATAGTCAGAGACTTTCAGACACAAAAGAATGGAAGTTAAAAATAAGCAATGGATAAACTTGAAAATTTCGCGGTTCTCCCAGTTAAACAATGGATGAAACAAATGGAGTACTCTATTCTTATTCTTTCCATGTTCCTCTTAAGCTGAGAGGGCAGTTTAAACTGTAAAGTGCCAAAGCCAACTGTAGATAGCAGCTACCTGTTGTAAGTATCCATTTATTGAGAAGAATAGCCCCCATAGATGTGGTTACCTGGAAGAGATTCATGAAATAACCATTGCTATGAAAAAATTTATCTAGTACCCCCATTAATGGTGTCTAGCTCCACTGAAATCACTAAATAAATGAGGGAAATTAAACTCATTTTATTCACAGGTGTCCATTCTTGTGCCATTATATATATGTAGGCGGTTAAAAATGAAGTTCAGTACAACCCTATAGCAAAATTGAAAGAAAAGCAATGCTGTTTTATCATTACAAGGAAATGCAAATTTAGGGAAGAAACTTTCATTAGCACAGTTCCTTGTTGACTAGCTATTAAAACATACTTGAACACAAAGACGCTCCACTGTGTGGGGAGCTCCACAATATAAAAGGTGTGAGCTATAGCTGAATTTCCTGCTGGCTTTTTGCTTCTCAGTTTCTACCCCTTAAAAGTTCTTGAAGATAAATCTAGAAATATTTGCGAAGTGTCTCTTTGGAAATTATTCAGTGTCTTACAATCTTACACTTTCCCTGGGGTGAGCTGCCTCCCCTGCCCTTCATTACCAAGGGCATTTGTTTAACCACAGAATCTTTGTTTCACAAGAGATTTTTGCTGCTTTTATTTATTCTCCACCTGATGTCACAATCCTTTGTCAGGACAATCATTTCTACAGCTACCAGCTATGATGTCACAATTGAGAAGAAAAAGACAGTTTAGAAAGAAAAAAGAATATTACCTTTTTCAGGCTAAGGTTTCTGAGTTTTAAAACCATCACTTCACTAATCAAACTCTTTTAGCAGAAAAACCCCATGAGAAAGCTGCATTTCTTCAAGGTCTCAGTTGTGACATACAAAGCATTTCAGCTGAAGTTTAATAGTTGTATGTTGTGGGTTTGGAAAGAGGTAGAGATTTTTACTTCATTTCATTCTAATTCTGTGCCACAGATATCTGCCAGGAAAATACTTTAAACATATTGCGGAAAGAGTTGATTTAGTAGATGAAAAAATGTCTCTCCCGAGACCAGAGAAGGTACATTTTCTGTCTTACTATCAGTTCCCATAATAGGAACAATGTTTACATTTCCTCAGCCTATGCAGTGCCTCTAATGTATTCATGTTCCTTCATTCTCCAGAGGCAGGATTTGAAGTATTTGAGATTTTATATTTTAGCTACCACATCAAGCTCTTAAGATCTGACAATTGCGACGTGTATTCTCACTTGATATTAAAAAATAAAAGCTTCAGTGTTTGCATTTGATTAGAGTCTCAGCTTGGTGGCTGATTACACAGGAATGGGAACAACTTTCTTCAGAAATACAGCATCTTGGTTAATGTAGTGTAAGATTATTGACAGGTGTAGTCATATAATTTTTATTAAATTGAAGAGATTAGCTCTGCTGAAGAATCTCACCGTGACAGCAAACTCTAGCCATAATAATGAGACCTGACACTTCTTAAACCCACTTCAGGGTCCTAAATGATTCCCTTTCCTAAATATTCAGTATAAGCAAATGAAGAGCTTCAAATATTCAGCATATTTTCCTGAAATTGGGTGTGCATGGGTTTTTGTTTTTTTGTTTTTATGTTTTTTTAGAGGGGTGATACAAAATCAGCATAAACATAATCTGTGAACTTGAGCTATTTTCTTTCATGTTAAATACCTGTCTTTCCAACAGCTGCCCTCAAGGAAGTCGTCAGAAAAGCCCCTGGGAAGCTTGAAGCACTGTACAGTTTATTCATTTAACGTGCATAAAATTGTTGCCTCTTCTCCCTGACTTAAAATATCTCACTTATCCCAATTTTATGAGGGGAAAATTGAAAAAAGTTAGAGGAAAAGGGTATTAAATTTTGGAAACGCAAAACTGCCATATTCCAAGGAGTGAAGAAGCAAAGTAGAAAGAGCAAGTACTTGAGAGGGTGGAGTACTTTCTCAGAACACAAAGAAGGCGACAAAGTCTATTTGCATAGTGGGGCGGGGCTGGGGAAGATTAATTAGTTAATGTTTGGCAAGTTGTGCCTTGATGACAAGTTATGCAGAGGTGCTATTGTCACTTATTACTGTTATTAATTAACAGAGTGAATGCCAAACAAAAATAAGTCTCGCGGTGTCCTTTCATTTCTTAACATCATATGCGATGTCTATTGCAGGAGTGATTCGCGAAAGTTACCTCAAAGGCCATGACCAGCTCGTTCCTGTCACCCTCTTGGCCATTGCAGTCATTCTGGCTTTTGTCATGGGGGCCGTCTTCTCCGGCATCATCGTCTATTGCGTCTGTGATCACCGGCGCAAAGACGTGTCCACCGTGCAGCGCAAGGAGAAGGAGCTCACCCACTCGCGCCGGGGCTCCATGAGCAGTGTCACCAAGCTCAGCGGCCTCTTTGGTGACACCCAGTCTAAAGACCCGAAGCCAGAGGCCATCCTCACACCACTCATGCACAATGGCAAGCTCGCCACTCCCAGCAACACGGCTAAGATGCTCATTAAGGCTGATCAGCACCACCTGGATCTGGCAGCCTTGCCCACCCCAGAGTCCACGCCAACGCTGCAGCAGAAGCGGAAACCCAGCCGTGGCAGCCGCGAGTGGGAAAGGAACCAGAACCTCATCAATGCCTGCACAAAGGACATGCCCCCCATGGGCTCTCCTGTGATTCCCACGGACCTGCCCCTCCGGGCCTCCCCCAGCCACATCCCCAGCGTGGTAGTCCTGCCCATTACGCAGCAGGGCTACCAACATGAGTACGTGGACCAGCCCAAAATGAGCGAGGTGGCTCAGATGGTGCTGGAGGACCAGGCGGCCACCCTAGAGTATAAGACCATCAAGGAACATCTCAGCAGCAAGAGTCCCAACCATGGGGTGAGCATGGTGGAGAACCTGGACAGCCTGCCCCCCAAAGTCCCCCAGCGGGAGGCCTCCCTTGGCCCCCCAGGAGCCTCCCTGTCTCAGAGCGGCCTAAGCAAGCGGTTGGAGATACACCACTCCACCTCCTACGGCCTTGACTATAAGAGGAGCTACCCCACGAACTCGCTCACGAGAAGCCACCAGACCACCACCCTCAAAAGAAACAATACTAACTCCTCCAATTCCTCCCACCTCTCCAGAAACCAGAGCTTTGGCCGGGGCGACAACCCGCCTCCTGCACCGCAGAGGGTGGACTCCATCCAGGTGCACAGCTCCCAGCCATCAGGCCAGGCCGTGACTGTTTCAAGACAGCCCAGCCTCAATGCCTACAACTCACTGACCAGGTCGGGGCTGAAGCGCACACCCTCGCTAAAGCCGGACGTACCCCCCAAACCTACCTTTGCCCCCCTTTCCACATCCATGAAGCCCAATGATGCGTGTACATAATCCCAGGGGGAGGGATCAGGTGTCGAACCAGCAAGAAAGGCGAGGCGCCCGCTCCGCTCAGCTGCCTGAGTACCCACCAGACCAAGGTGGCCGCCGCAGAGCCGAGGACACAGTGGCGTCCTCTGGAACTCGGGGGTACTCTCGAAAAGTGGGCCACATGGTTTGGTGAAGGTTTGCGACGCGGGACTCACCTCCATTTTCTTCCTTCACTCTTCCCCCACACCCTGCAACAGGTCGGACTCAAAAGAGACTTAAATTATCACAAACATGAGCCAAAAGCACATACCCCGCACACATGCACACGTGTGTGCAAGTGCACGGACACACACACACACACACACACACACACACACTCTCACACGGAGGTGAAGAACAACTGCAACCTTTTGTCCATTACTGCACAGGGCTCTGCCAAACTGGGCTAGCATTCAAACTTGCAAAACAAATACATTTTTAAAAATCATGAAAGTTAAAAAGAAAAAACAAAGAATCATTGATAATTCTAACTCAGACTTTAACAATGGCAGAAGTTTACTATGCTCAGATACTGTGAAATGTCCACCAGTGTTACAGCTTTCTGTTATAGCAGATAAATGCCATGTTGGGCAACTATGTCATAGATTTCTGCATCTCTCTTTTAATGAAATAACGTGACCGTTAACGCAAGTAACTTTATTTATTGTTCACCTTTTTTTTTTCTTAAAGAAAGGACTCTTCCACATATCACCTGACAAACAGCTCTTCAGAAAGCCCCTTGAAGTTAAACTATTTAACGTGAAATCCATTAACTGGAATAATTGAGTTTCTTTATTTTTACAATAAATTCACTGAGTAAATAAGTTGGAGCTGGACTTCTGAGCTTTGTGTTTGGACTGTCTGATCTCTAGCTAAAAGGAAAAAGTTACGAGGTGAATATTTATTTAAATCTCCAGTTAATTTGTTGGTGAGGTCTCTGTGCTATAACATGCAACATGCAAAAAAGTTAATTAGTTTAGAAGTCCTTCCAGATCCTAACTTCTAAAGCAACCAGGAAAGGAACTTTTAGAATGGCACATCCATGTCCCATTGCTGCCAACATGGCTTGTCAGTGGTTCCTACTATCTGTGAAGGCACCAGCTTGTGATATGCCATCTCATTTCACCTTGCATGTGAGATAGCAAACAAAATCCACAAACAGTGTGAACTAATTAATATGCTGGCTGCTACCTTGCATAAATTAATGGTTTGATCACACGGGTTTTTCGTGGGGTTACATCTGTGAATAGCCTGTTTTCCACATGTAAATTTGTGCCTTACACCCTGAGTTGTGTACACTTGTAAAATGTCGTTATGATAAACCTTTCTCCCCTTTTGAAATACAGATATTTATTTAACCCTCCTCCCCCACACTCTCACTCCAACCCTCTGGAATATTAGTGTCCAGAAGATGGAAGAAGAACGCAGTAGTGATGCTTATAGTCTTGCAGCCTGGGAAAGCTGGGCACACAACACCCTCCAATTCACACTTTCTTCTAGTCGTGCCAACTCTAACCACCCTTTGGCCATGCTGCCAAGCATGGACCGCAGTGTCGTGGTGGCAAATCCCCTTTCTCCCTCCAGAGCTCCCTGTTTCCCTTAGATTCTCAGATCATTTCAACATGGTGATATCCTCATTAACCAGCAGAAAAAGGACTAAAGTCCCAGTCCTTATTTCTGCCAAGTCCACTGGCTCAGAACACGCTGTGTTGAGTTGGGCAGGCACCTGGGAGGAGTCTCCAAGCAGTGTGCTTAGTGCACACGAGCAATGCACATAAAGAAATAACATGGAAATAGGTGCAGGCAGGTTGATCCCTGCTGTGATTAATGAGTAACTCCAAGTACAAGGCCAATCACAATGGATGCTGCAAAAACCTTGACTAGAGTAAAAGATTTTTATTTTTTTTTTAGATTCTTTTATCCTTTTGTTGTTATGGTTTGTAGGGGGGATAGGTTAGGGTGTGTTTTTCTCGGTTTTCTTTAGCTCAAGCACACAGAAGGGACTTGGTTTCTCGTGAACGAAGGTATTGTCAACATACTGTAAACATTGTTGGTTATTGTTTTTTTTAAATAGTTAAATATATTTGGTGATCTCTTTGTGTCTCTATTTCCAGTTTGGTCTGAGTTTAGTTTTGTCTTTTAAAGAAAAACTCAAAAAAGACAATTTTGGACAATTTTGAGTTGGCTAGTAAAAAAGCGGTGCCTCCATAATCAGTGAGACTGGGTGTGTAGTGAGGTCCCACTCACAGTTTTTTGGTCCAAATATCCATTGCTTTGCTGTTGTTCGGGGTATGTTTTTGTTGTTTTGGTGGTGTTATGGTTCTGTTTGGTTTTGTTAGTGGAATCGATGTTCACATCCTGCGAACTCTACCCTGAAACCATGAAATCTTTTCTACAAGCTGAGATACTGTTTTTTCCCTTGAATTTTTTTCAAAAATGCAGAACTTAGGGAGGTGATGGGTGTTTATCGCCCTGCTACCTTCTCCCCCACGCTTGACTCAAGAGTATTGGCAATGCAGCACCCAGTCTCTCATCCCTGTGTGGGATGGGCATCACTGCCTCAGCTCTCTTACCTGTGTCAAAATTTCATCCCACACCCCTACATCCTACAACCCATCACTTGCGGTGTTAACCCTAAAATGCCCACATGTTGAGCTGTTCTTCCTCATTTAAGTATTTTTCATCTTTTCTTTTTTCCCCACTGTATGTGGGGGGAGGGTCCATAAACCTAAGTGTGCCTTTGCTTTCCACCCTTGCTAGACACTGGTAGATGCAACAAACTCAAATTTATATTTGTTGTAAAGTTGTAAAATGTTGTAATGTCACCAGTTTTCCTTCCATCTCCACACCCCCTAACATCTGATTCATAACTTAATGTATGTTGTAAAAAAGAAAAAGGGGAAAAAGACAAAAAAAAAGCAAGGAAAAGCCTCTTTATTACTTAAAAGTAATAAAACAAGACTGTTCATTATCTTTTGTGTCCTGAATGCTTTTATTTATCTCTTAAATTTTTCCTTCTTAACCCTCATCTTTTCTGGGTAGGATTCTACTCTTTCCTCCATTTCTATTTAGCCTCCAAAGCATAAATAACAAGGGAGTTAGACCCATTTGTTTGCAGTACCCACACACTACCTTCCCCCACCCCAAATTATTGATGCGATTTCTCTGCCTGCACCCAGCCTGGCTGGAGCATGATTGAACAGAAGCTACCAGTAATTAAAAGGCAGAGCACGCATTGTCTCCCTCTATTCATTTTATGCATTTTCTTTTTATGGGCTTGTTCATCATCAAACATTTATGGTAGGCTTGATAGTTGAAGAGATCAAGGCTAGGATTTTAGTATGTAGGGTCCACTAAAAATAGATTCTTGCACAGATGTGACTTCAGCTTTTTTACATATTAATAAGGTGGAGGGTGCCGGATTTCACTTCTTGTTAGCATTTATCTCTTGTAACCCCAGAAGACACTGTTGGAGGTAAATTGGGATGCAGACCTTGATTTTTATTTTGCAGAGTAGCATTATGAAATGCCTAGATTAGCTTTTCCCCCCTGGGATATTTTCAAAACAGTATATTTAAGTAAGTCTTCAGCTACAGTAGTTTACTTTTGACCTTCTGACATAATTTTTTTAAGTGCTTTAGGTCAGTCTGAGTGCAGAAAATTTCAGTTTGGGCTTTAGTTCACACCTACAGTATTCCAGTCACCTCTGATAAGTCCTTTCCAATTGTGTTTCTTGAATCCCACCCATAGGGCCAGGTACTATCAGGCCCAAAATTGACTAGCATATAGTTCCTTCTTCCTCATGTATGAGGAGAAATTGACATGCCTCTGTAATTGCGATTGGGAGGGAGAAGCAAAGTGCTGAGGAAGTGGCCCAGAGATTTGGGGCACAAAGCTACATTTGATCTGGTTCTTATGGAATGATAACTCTGAGCAGCTGGAGGGATAACTTGTGCAGAAGTGCCAAGTGTGCTATGTCTGGAAAACAAAAGATCTAGTGGGCCTTGAGCAGGATCTCAGAGAAGCTGGTGGGGGCAAGGCTGGGAATGGCAGTTGGGGCCAGATGAGGAGGGGCCTGGTTGCTCTGTGCTACGATTTTAGCTGATGGGCAGCAGAGCATCTTTGAAGTGTGTGAAGCAGCAAACACATGTGTTTGTGCTGTAGAAAGCTACCTGGTAGTAATGTGGGAAATGGATTGGTCCAGGGAGAGGCTGTAGGTCACAGCGCTGTGTGCCAAACGGCGTGCCAAGTAGATAGGAGCAACAAAAGTGAGAACTCCACATCCAATTCCAGATTCTTTAGGAAATAGAACTAAATCATCTGTGATCATTCTCTTTTGCAAGACAGAAGAGCTATTTTTCTCCTTATATTACTATTGGGTTTGCCCTGCCCACTTACACCCAAATGTAAAACAGAAACAGCTAGTCTAACCCTTTCATTTTTAAAAATGGGGAGGCTGAGGTCTGTTGAATAAAATATGTCCCCACCATCCCAAAGCTGGTGGCAGAACAGCTCATCTGAAAAATTTATTGTCCTTTACCTTCTCCTCCACCCGCCCGTTTGTTCACTTCATTAAAGCAATACTAGTGAGGAAGACCTGACACCCCCTCAGCCCAGACAGTGTCTTCATCTCCCTCAGTCTTTTCCCACAGGAAGCCCTTCATATATGCCTCACTCCCAGCTGGGCATCCCTAATTCCTTCATTTAGGCCACAGGGAGGAAACAGGCTGGAGCTTGGATCACACTGGTTTGAAGCAGACAGTCCCTGCCGTGCAACCTAATACTAGGTAGGGTAGCTTTTTTTTTACTAGACGAGAACTTTGTTGAGGTGAAAAAGGCTGAACAGGTGCAGCCTATATTTTAGCTTGGCGTCCATGGATATTCCTGCTCATGCTCCAGAAATCCTCAGACAACCCAGCTTTTTAACTGTGTTTGCTTGCTTGCTTGCTTGTCACAGGGTTGGAAGTTTCTGCAGGGTGGTTTTAGACTGTGGCCTTAAACACAGCCAGCAGGCTATGTGTTTCATGGGGCCAGAGCTGGCATCTTAGACCTGCCTGCTTTCCTTAAATGCTCTGTAGTAAACACAAACTGATCTTGTTGTTCAGCCTTATAAGTTAGCAGAGCCAAACAGGATACCCCAGAACTACGGTGCCTAGGTTTGACTACCTGAACAAAAGCTCTTTCAAAAAAAGTCATTCAGCAAAGGAAATAAAAGTGTCAGAAAGGCACCTACAATTTCAGACACACTGCTTGAAATTTTGCTTGAGGGAAAGGGGTGAGGGGAATTTAAAAGAACTATTAGTAACAGGATAACATGATTAAGAGCATAATCCTTGTCCTGGCTGAGCACTGTGACAGCTGGGTGCTTGGACTCAGTAACCCTTAGAAATCCACATCTCAGCTTGTCTTCAAACCAGGTGGTGACGTGTCTCTTATACAGAACTGAAAAGGAAGGGCTCACATTTATTGATTGGGACTGCCAGACAGATGGGGATCTTCAATATTCCATTTAGAGTATTGTGTATCCTTTGCTCTAACCCTCTGGGATGCCTGGAGGTAGAGGGCGGTTGACCTCAACAGAGCGTTAGGGCTGAACTGATGTGCATTAAATGTTGGCTGGGCAGAAAAATGTGCAGATGTCCCTCTAGCAAATGGAAGTGAAATTGGAGCAAATCAAGAGAGGCAGATAAGTAGCAGGGAGCTCCCTGCCCCCTCTGCAAACAAGTCCACACACACACTTGTGCACACGAATGCTAGCAGGAGGCTTTTTCCTCTTGGGCTCTATTACCAAAAATGTCACAGAGCTCAGAACCCATGTTTGTAGAAGGTAGACCCTTTGGAAGGATTTTTTACCCCTTTTCCTGATAAAACATGGGTTCTATGTCAGCACTTTCTGGTCAAAAGTGAGCTGTCAGAAACTATGGTCTTAAAAATGGGAACCAAGACATTTGCAGAGGAGCCTGGACACAGGTACCTATGACACTGACTGAGGTGGGTGGCAACTTTTTTTATTCTTCTTAATCACCTTCAGATAGAAGACTCCCTTGAGAATCATTAACATCATCCCTAGAGCAAGTCATTGGTCCTCCTAACAGGCTGCAATAATGATCCAAATAAGGTGATTCTAATGAAGGGGGAAAGTAGGTAATCATGAAATCAGAAACATTTTTCATTGACGCTTTTCAGAAAAAAAAAAAAAAAAAACAGATGCAGGCGATACTGAATACCAAATGCCAGGAAACAAATATGAAAGAAACTCAGGCAGGGTTCCCAGGGATCTCTAGGAGGAGGAAGATGAGGAAAAATTTGTCTGAGAATCAAATGATTTATTTTTTCCTGTTCATCATGACAATTGCCTTTACCATATTATGAGGTAGTAAGAAAGTGGGCCAACCTAAGCAAACAGTTCTCTGGTGTGGACACTAAACATTTTGCACACCTAGTCATTGTCAGTGCAAAAGCATAAATTTCAATAATAAGATAAGGTTTATTTCATAAAAACTGAGAAGTGGAATGATACCACTCAAGAGGGGCAGGGCTTTCAATTGTCAATAACAATGACAATTAACATTAGTGACATTTTAC
Source organism: Macroglossus sobrinus (assembly GCA_004027375.1). Classification (NCBI taxonomy): domain Eukaryota; kingdom Metazoa; phylum Chordata; class Mammalia; order Chiroptera; family Pteropodidae; genus Macroglossus; species Macroglossus sobrinus. Next base: position 247,434 of record PVKZ01001823.1, on the reverse strand, counting down.
AGTTTGCAGACATAATCTTGCCCATTATTTTGCTAAATTCTCATAACAGCCAGTGAGGTGGGCAGCACACATTTCATTTTACAGAAATTGGAGTTTGGAGAGGAGGGATTTATTGGAGCACTGATCAACATAACAATGTAATAATGTTTCAAAAACCTGTATGTTGACATCATTCCCTCTGCTCTCTCAGGGACACCTCGGGTTACACAATTACTCTGCTTCGGCAAAGGGAAAAAGCCTCCCACAGCATTTCCCAGGAGAGATGTTTACAACAATAAAGTCCCCAAAATAAAGGCTAGGCACACACATTCTATTTTAAGGTCATTGTGCTCTAATATTTTTCCATCATTAAATAACACATCTCTTCCTTCCTGTGTCTGCAAAGTCCTGATGCCAGCAGTGTTATTAGGAACTGTCAACAAAGCAGGAAAAGGGAGAGCTGCAGCCAAATTCAGTGACCACCCTTCTTGAGGTGCACCCTGCCATTCCAGGGGCAATGACAACAACTGCCTCAATGGAAGAAAAAAGGATGAAAGGGATGGCTTTTATAGCTTATTTATCCTACTCAAGCCATACAGATCACAAGAGAAATTTACGAAGCCTAAGAGAATCCAGGATTAATTGGGAACAGAGAAAAAAAAATGCTCTCTACCTAAAAGGGTGAAGAATTTGCCCACCTTTCTTTTTATAGAAGAGTAACGTAAGTAAGTATGAAAAGAAGAGGTAAGAAAAATCACTGTTGTCTTTTCATGATAGCCCCACTGGCCACTTTGGTACTATGGGTACCGACTAAAAAATTTGACTTCATAAGGTAAGTGGTGTGAGTGCATGTGGTGCAGAGGAGGCAGGACCACCTTATCTGAAATGGGCTCCTGGCCTCCCTTCTGTCCTGGGGGCAGCATGGCCAGGCCAGGCAGCATGCAGAGCTCACAGTATTCTGAAGAAGCCAGCATCTTCCACTTGCTGCCTTGACAGATAACCTCACACAGATTTCACTCAGAAAGAAAATAGCTGTTCTCCGAATTCCACTGATCTCTTTATGTTTGTTTGGTTACTGTTGTTTTTGTTTGCTTGCTTATTTGTTTGCCAATTAAAGCCCTATTCCCTGTCCAAAGCTTTTCTCAGTACACAAATATGCTTTTTAGTAAGGATGAAGACTTGGTTGCCACCACCTTTGGTACTTCCAGTATTTTATTTACACACACACACACACATACACATACACATACACATACACATACACATACACATACACATACACATACATATACACATACACATACACATATACATATACATATACATACACATATATATAATTTCAACTGCTGCACAGTGCTAGTTACTTAATTTAGTACTCAATAAAGATAACGACCTCTGAAACATTTAACTTTACCTGATCTAAAGTGTCAGAGTCAGTACTGATTCACTTTGTAAAGGAAAGTTTTCTATTCTAAAGTCTGCATTAAAGTCCGCATTCCAGGACAAGACCAAATGCTTTAGCTGTTCTGAAGACCTGCCTCTTCCATTCCTGTGGAAAGGATACATTTTTTAAAAATGTAACAAAATTGTTGAAGTTTGACAAAGATGTTGACTGATCTGAATTCTTATTGGTATTTAATTTTATTTAAAAACCAAAAATTTATCCCTCTATTTTCAGGGTGAAGAGAATGCCTGTGATCACATTTCTTGCTTGGAGAGAAAAGATAATGTGTTAGACTTATACGTATGAATATAAACAGGTACATAGTCATATTTCCTTCTGACTTTGTAATTTAAACAGTGTAAGTCAGTAGGGAAGGGCTGTAATTGGAGCCAAAGTAAGTGAGGTGAAAATTACTAGGTGTTGGAGCATCTGCATCTCATTTTAATTAGGTGACTATAATGGCAAGATCAAAAACTTTTCCTTGTCACTCAATCTGTTGAGCTTTCTAATCAAGAAACCAAAGGGTTTGTTTTGTCCTCAGGAAAGAGTGACCCAAAAAGATCCTCTCTAATTACCTGGCCAGAGCAGCAGACAGGCCTGAGCCCAGGGACAGAGCAGGGCACAGTGGGGGTGGTGTCGTGAGGGTGAAGTACTCCAAGACCAGCCCTACAAAGAAGCTCTTAGGGAAAGTTATCCCTAATTTGGCAATTTGGAATTTTTGCCTCTCGTAAAACAAAGTAGTTTAGAAGAAAGCGTTTCACATTGTGAGTCTGTGAGGTTGGGTTCTAGTCCGAGAGGACCTTACCATTTGTGGGGCAGTCAGTTAAACTCCTGGCACTTCATTTTCTCCATCTGCAAAATAGACTTAGTAATGGCTGCCATGCCTACCTCACAGGAGCATGTCAAAGTCAAACAAAGTGAATGTTTACCAGTGCTCGCAAAACTCAAAATCCCACTGTGTCCTTCTTCTCCACCTTGGCATTCAAAATGAGATCCCAGTCTTCTAAATCTTCAAATTAAACAAATAACTTTGAGTCCCCATCCTGCTGATAATAAAATCTCTTTTTTCTCTCCTCCAAATATTTCTTATCTGCCAACAAAAGCAGTCAGCAGGGCTGGTTAAACAAAAGCCCTGCGTGGTCCGATAGAGTTCTGGCTCTTTTTCACTGGTGTGACCATCTCAGTCACACGATACCTGCACAGAGGCCTATGGGCTCTACACACTTTAGTACTGTCCTCCTCCTCTATTCCCAGATGGCTGGCTGGTCTGGGGAAAATAAGTTATGCCCTCTAAGAATTCTACCTCCCCTGCTACCTAGACTCTTCCCGTTTGCTTGACCTGAACCTTTGCCTCTGGGCAGGACTTTGACCTCCAGAATGGGCCCAAGAATGCACTGCAAGGAACACAACCACCTTCGTCCGTGAGGTTTCTACTCACAGGCAGCAGTGCATGTTGCCCAGTGGCCTCAGCTTGCCTATCTGCTTCGGTGACTTGCTCTCTGTGCCAACATACTCACAGCCATTTTCCCTGAGCACACCTGCAGTGCTGTCCTGTCTGGGCCCACAGCATTTCCAGTCTCAGCTACGGTGGCCTGGAGGAAGTACTACTGCTCACTCAGTTCCAAATCTACCCTTATCTCCTGTCCCAAGAGTTTATGACTTTCCTTTCAAGAGAAAAACACTTTGTTACAACTGTTAAGCAGTATAGGAAAAATGTGTTACTCATTATTACATATCTCACGGTGCTACGGTGCTAAAAGATTTAGTTAAACTCCCTCCTTTTGGAGAAGAATAATGAAAACAGAAGAGGTTGCTGCTCAGTAACACGCTGCTGGTTCATGACAGAGCTAGAGGCAAGAAGTAGGTGTGTAATTCTTGATTCATTACACGATACCAGACTCATGAAGTACAGACCTAACTTCTGAAAAAAAGTAACACCAGCCAGGGTGGCTGAAAATAAGATGGGAATTTATTTCATTCCCATGTAATAGCCCAAAAGCACGTGATCCAGTATTGGTGTAGCAGCTCTGCCATCTTAAGTGTGTGGCTTCCATCTTTAGATACGAGAAGCTTTTCTAATTATGCCAATTTCTTAGTCAACAGAGAGGGTAAAGGAGAGAGTGGGTGGAGCATACCCAGCCATTTTTAAGGGCTAATCCCAGTAGGTACATGGAACACTTTAGCTCAAGCACCAGGGAAAGGAGCATCATCACAGGGCCATGTCAGCCAGCAAGGGAGGCGGGGACATGTAGACTTCAGTGCCTTGTGCTCTGTAAAACTCAGGAGTGTGCTAGTACTTATTAAAAAAGAAGAGGGGATGGAGACTGCATAAAATCAACAGTCTACCACATTCTGTACAGATAAGAACACATAAATCTGATTACACAGGTAATGTATATGTGTTATATCTATGTGTATATGTATATGCATATATACACACTTTACAAAAGTAAGGTGTAATCAGCCACTGTACATACAACATCAATACCTGGTTTAGGCACCCTGCTTCCACCAAGCCATCCCTGAGCTCCCAGGCAGGCTGTGCTCTCCTTCTCTCTTCCTCCAAAGCAGCCTGTACATCAAGATTTCTAATATGCAGAAAGCTTTGTTTTCTCCATAAGACTGGAAGCATATCAAGGGCAGGAACTGTATCTTTTTCACCTTTATAAGTCCAGTCTATACTGAGTCTGATAAATTCTTAAGAACACAATAAATGGTAGCTAAATTAAGTTGTCATCAGACATAAGATAGTAAAGGTTGAGTCTCCACACACCTCCACACAGAAACAAAATTACTGCTCGTAGGTTGCAATAGTTGTCATAGCAGCTGTGGCACTGCTCACTTGCTCACCAGATGCCAGGCACGGGGCTATGTGTTTCCTTGGCATTAGCTCATTTCCTTGGTGTTACCTCATAAGAATCCTATCCTTTGTTATTTTCATTTGACAGATAAGGCAACTGAAGCACAGAAAAATTAAAGAACTTTTCCTTACTCACTGAGCTAGTAATTGGTGGATCCAGGGTGTACATTTGGTTGACTCCATAGCCAGTGCTTTTTCATCATCTGCCTTATTAGGTGAAATAGGGGATGCTTCTCTAACATGTTAAAGAATGCCTATCGGAAATCAAGAAACAGCCAACACTGTAAGAAGCAAAGCAATTAATGACACAAGAGACAGGAGTCAGACTGATCCCTTAGCAACTCTCTTCCAACCATTCAGACAATGACCTGCAGTCCACCCCATAGACCATATGTGCGTGCCCACATCTCGACTGTAAAGATGCTCGTCCCTTTTTCCAAAGGACTTGCACATATGAGAAAGTAGTTGAAACTTCAACTGTTTAAAAAAACGAACGAACCTTCCAATACCCTAATCTTTTACCCTCATGAGATCTCTATCCCAGCGCAAATTTAAATACCTCAATCATTTGCAAAATCACAATGACAACTGAACATACAATGATGGCAGAATATAAATCAGAGGTGATGCAAGCCAGCAGAGTGGTCATTGGGGGGATTTTGACCTGTGATGACACTGGGGGGAAAGAAAGGACATTAACTCTGGAGACCGAGTACTGAATACGCACACACATAAGGGAGGAGGGTGAGGACTGAGGAAGAGCGAGACAGAGGGCGGAGGTGGGGGGATTTTTACTTTCCTCTTTGTTGATGCTCTGCTATGTTAAGTGCTGATAAGAATGTCCTAAAACTATTTGAGGTTTTTTAAAATGCAACTCAGGTCTGTTACGGGGAAAAGACTTATGATTTGGAGGGAAAGAAACAAGGTTTGATTTCACAGATGCTTCAGAAATAATGACATAATCTTATCTATTTTCAACAAATACAATCTGAAGCATTCAAGCCTCCGATAAAGGTGTACCACCTTCACTGGTGCAGCAAACTGCAGATTAAGCTTTTTTTAAAATGCTGTTCAAATTGCCTGTGAAGCAACCTTTTATGAGATGGTTCAAACAATTTTGCAAAGAGTAGAAGACAAAGAATAGGTTTTTATGCTGAACTGGTTTCCTAGGAAACACTAAAAAAATTGTAATATGATATCCCTTAGAGGTAGTTCAAGGACCAGGACTCCACTTCACTTATTTAATTTTTTTGAATGGTGTTTAATATTTGCCTCTCCCTCTCCCTGCAGTGGGAGCTAGGAGGGTAGAACAAACTCTGTTGTACTCAGCAGCCCAAGTGTCCTCTTGTTAATTGAGTGTCCACTCTATACATTTGAGCCAGGTTGAACCTTCATTACTCTATGCAGCAATTTGAAGAAATTAAAGAATAGAATTTGAACCTTGTTCTACCATTTAAAAATTTTAAAATCTCCAAGTCCCAACTAAGAAATTAAGGCAGGGAGAGGAAGCCAACCCACTCTTTTTCAAACCACATCTAAATTAATCTGTTTCACAGTCTTCAAATATCATTTATTTTAGGTTTATTTTTACTTTGGCTCTTCATCCATCTCTGTGATGTGCTGGTATATGCAGGCTGACAGAGGGTGCCTGATTTAGCAGACTTACACATTTCCCAAGTTCAGATGCAAGATCAACAGGGTCTAGAGATGGCAAAGAAGCTCTGGATGAAGAGCTGGGGTGAATCTACAGGTCAGGAACTTTTCAAAAAGCATGGGGTTGTTTGCAATGACACATCCACTGGCCCTAATTTCCATCATTCATCTTTTATGTCAAGAGGAAATCAAAATAGGAAAAGTGAAGGAACATCTGGGCTGTGTGGGAAGGAGTTAAATTTGATTTTAAAATAAATAATTTTCACTTATTCAAAAATTGTGAATAAAAATTAAAATGTTGGTTTAAAAAAGTTGGGAAATTTTTTGTGTGTGAATGGGTGGACAAGGGTGGGAGGGGGCTGCAGCTTCATGTGAAGTTTCTCACTCATGGGTACTCTCATACCACCTCTCTGCAAAGGACTTGGGAGAACTGAGAGAAGGCAGAGGGGCCGGAGGACAAGTGATGGAGGTTGACGCCTTCCTGGCATCAGCAGGGTATGTGAACCCTGCCTTTCCTCGCAACCACTGAATCTGGGTAAGCACAGCATTCTGGGAGAAAACTCTTCAAGCTGAAAACAATACTATTGTTTCTCATTTGGAATCTTTGAGGAGGAGAATTGGTGTAAACGTCTTTAGGGTCATCAAAACACATTTAGTAACTGCCTTTTAGATAGGACACTATGTGAGGAGTTGCCCAGAAAGAGGGAGAAACCCAGAGTATGAAGTCTTTTCTCTATGATGAGAAACTATGAAATGCCAAGCCAGCAAAACCAGATTGGCATGCATGATGGTTATTCTTAAGGCTTCGTGGGACCCAAGTCATGGCAAAGGACATGGCAGGCCCTGGAGGGACTCTACAACCCCACCCTATACATTTCTTAATACAGGTTGAATTGAATTAAAATGAATATAAGAACCTTATTTGAGGGTGGTAAATTCAATTTTAAAAGCAGCCTGTTGGATACATGGAGAGGGAACAAAGCAACCCTTCCCTTTAGCCTTCATATAATAAGGAGACAGGTGAAAATGAACAGAAGATTTACATAAAAACATCAGGTAGTAGGAGACATGAGGGTGCACTTTCCTTGCTTTTTTTTTTTTGACAACAGCATCCTATCTTCCTTTTGGAGAGTTAATGCCCCCTTTCTTATGATGTCGATGGGACTATAAATTAAGGTTGCTTGCCTTCCCCTAACCAAGAGGTAGAGAGGTCACCCATGCTATATCAGTCTTTTCTCCACAATCTTTAGAGGAGGATGTACTCAGTGGTCGATATTTGTGCCTGAACAGATAGACACTCATTGGATGTGCCCATGAACGCCCAGATCCAGGCTTCACGGCAGGAAGCTGCTCTGGATGTAGTGACAGTAAAATATTCACATCCACTAACAAGCAGAGTAAGTGCTGTTTGAAGGAGGAGTGCATATTTGTACACAAGGAGATGAGAAAGAACTGGAAGCCACTGTAGGAGCCCTCTGACTAGAACAGGTGGAGTCACAGGCTGCATCATTCAGCTGAGTCACCTGGAAGACTTTCTGGAATGCATGGTGGCTACACCCGTTGGTGAATCACAGGACTGGGCCACTGGGTCTTCTGGACAACAGATACCACTTGCGAACCAAACTAACATGACATGTAGCCAAAACTTGATTAAGTAAACTGGGAATCTATTATCAGGATATGAGGTATCTCAAATACTGGTACAAGTTCACTGGGCCTCATGAGGGCCTGGGATTCAGAACTGAAAAGTCACAAAGCAGGGTGCTCTGTGTCTCTGGTGCTCTGCCTTAGTTTAGGCCCCTCTCTGACTCTGCACATGGGTCTAAAGTGTCCACTCCAGAAAGGCAGCCTGACTTTCAAAGCATATCACTTCCCAATCTGAACATGTGGCAGAGATGGACCAGGCTCTCTGAGCATCAACCTTGGAACTTGGGATTAGAGCCCAAGGTTTAGATTCTATAGCTGGGGTGGCTGATGTCAGCGTAGGCCTTGCAGCCAACTTGCCTGGCCAGATCATAGCGTACTTGCCTGGCCAGATCATAGCGTGTGCTCTGTGGAGCATCCATACAGACAGAAATTACCTGCCCTTTCGAGAATTTCTTAAGGGCCATCTAAGGACAGAAGAAGGGAGCAGAATTTGACCCTTTTAAGTTAGGGGGCTTGGGAAAAATTAATTAACCTTTCTGAACCTCAACTTACTCATTTAAAAGAAATAAGTTTTTTAGAGAGACTTCAGTTAGATAATTTAACAAAACTGGCTTTCAAACACTGGTTCTCAAGAAATGGCAGCCATTCTCTTGTCTTACCAGGCCACATAGAAGGCCACAGGGAGATCAGAGGACAGAGACGCTTCCTTGTGGTGTTCAGATGGTACTGAAGCTTCACACACTACTGGATTTTTCTTAGCTTTTCTGAAGGTCCATTCTGGTTATAAATACAAATTCACCAAGCTTGCTCTGACATCCAGATTCTGCATGTGAGAACATTAGGCTGAGTGACAGCAGTGTAAGCAGTCTCTGGGCCCTGAATGCATTTAAACAAACATGACATTCCTACATGGTTAATATGACTCGATAGGTGCTCAAAGTATTTTTATTCATTGATGTTAAAATTAAAAAAACATTTTTTCTCAGACTATCAGAGCATCAGCTGTCATGTGAAGAGAAAGAAAAAAAAATCTCAGTGCATTACATTGAGAGATATGTGGGGGAGTGGGTGCTTGAGTACAGCGGGTAGGAATGGAGTTTTAATAATATAGAATCTCTCCCCTTGGCCAGGCCTCACTCTGGTTGTTTTTGGTATTAAGCTGATAAGAATTGTGTCATAATTCTAATGACACACAAAAAATGTATTTTCTTCATAATATCTCAAAATCTAAAATTGATTTATTTAGTCAGCAAACATTTATTGTACATCATATTTCATTTTGCTGTTCTAGGGGCTCTAAAAGTAAATATGTCTGACCTACTGTGGCCAACTGAGAAGCCAGAGGAGAGACCCTTCTCTACTCAAACTGTGGGGCTAGAGGGGGCTTTGAGAAAACTTCTTAGAGGAGCTAATCCCCAAGCTGTGTCCTAAAGGATGAGAAGAAATTAGCTATAGGAGTGAGGTTGATGGTTGGGTTTGGGGGTGGGTGATATAGAGTTGCTCCATGAGAAAGAAATAGTGTATATAAGTAAAGACATGATAGAATGTGGCTTCTGTAGGAATGTGCAAGCACCCAGTCTGCAAGTCTAAGATGGATACATTTCTCTAGATGTTAAGTTCTCTGAAGTCAGCACATATTATGTAATCAACAACTACACATACTATTTTCCCTAGGCAGCCTCCTCTTCTTATACACACACAGACACACAGGCACAATGTAAGAACTGTCAAGTTGTTGACAATTTGACATGTGCCCTCATATACTATTTATTTTGCAGGATTTTATTCAAATGTGAAATCTATCTAATTTCCATTAACCATATATTGTGAATCACACTATCTGCATTAACCAGACATCCAAGTAGTTTTGGATTTCATAATATTATAAACATCATTAGTAGGTAGCATCATGTATTTAGTTGTTCCCATGTCAACAAGGCTATAATATATAAACTTGAACCTCTGTCTTTAAATACCAACATTATTTTATTTATTAGATTCCAGGAAGCTGTATTATTATTACAGAAGATGTGTATTTCAGTATCTATGATTATTTCTGAAAATCTCTCAAAAAATGCTCCTATAATTCACGTTGATATCAATGTCTTAGCTCAGCCTGCTATAACAAGACATCATAAAGAGGGTGGCTTATAAAAAACAAACTTATTTCTCACAGTTCTGAGGCTAGAAGTTTGAGATCAAGGTGCCAGTATGCTTGGGTACTAATGGGGGCCTTCTTACAGGTTGCATATTACTGACTTCTGGTTGTATCCTCTCTGGGCAGAGAGCAGAGAGAAGACAAAAGCTCTCTTGTGACTCTCTTAGGGGAATTAATCCCATTGACGGCAGCTCCATTTTCATGACTTCACAGAATCCTAATCACCTCCCAAAGGCCCCACCTCCTACTACCATTGCATTGAGGGTTTGACATATGAACTTTGAGGGAGACACAGCATTCAGTCTATAACAACCAATGACAAATGTGACTGACCTCCCCAAACCCTGACTACCTTTTGAGGGCCTCCATCTTTTTAAGATTGGTCAATCTTATGGGTAAAAGATTCATTGTTTTTAGTGTCCATGTTCCTGAATATTAGCAAAGTTAAGCAACTTTTCATTTGTTTAGAAAAACAAAAAAGAGGTTTTTTTCTTTATGGGTTCTCTCCATTTTCTTAGTTTATTTTTATATGTGCATTACATAAAGTTTTATGCTCCTTGCCTTCCAAATGGATACAAGTTATTCTAATCATATTTCCTATGTAAGGCAGTCTTCCTCACAGTCTCATAATATTGGTGAAGTGACTTTGAACTGTCAACTGAGATAAGTTGAAACTATATTTTCCAGAAATCCCTTTCTTATATGGTTCAAGTTAAAGATGGCTGCAAGAAAAATTAAGAAGGTAGATGTTACACAACAGCTATTATGCTTTGAAGGTCATTGTAGGGTGTACAGTGCTCTTGGGTGTTGTTGGCTGGGAGCAACACCCAGGACTGCAGCTCCTTAGCTTCCACCAAATCTCCATCAGCTTCTCTGAGTCTTGGGCCAGGTATGGGTGTAACTCTGTAGCAAAGGGCACCAGCTTCTTCTGCAGGCCATGGAATCAGGTCAGTGAGAGACAGAGATGAGTTCTAGTTTGTCGTCATGGATTCCAGTTTTTCATATTTGATTCACCTAAACTTGTCCTTTTTCTCATCAACTCTGCATCAGCTTTTCTTCCTGAGTGACCTATGGTGACTCAAGCCCTAATCGCAGGGGCCTTGCATAGACTTCTCAATAAGCTCCCATAGTTGCTTGAGGTTTAATTTCTATAATAAATCCTTTACATCAGGGTTTCTCAAACTTATTGCTATTAATATTTGGGTTGAATAATGCATTGTTATGAGAGGCTGTCCTGTGCATTTTAGAATGTTTAGCTGCATCCTGGCCTCTATCCATTTGATACTAGTTGCACCTGCTCCTTATTTGTGGCTACAAAAAAAAATAAGAATAATACCTCTACACATTGCCAAGTGTTTCTTGGGCCCTATTGTTCTCTACTGAGAACTGCTACTCAATGTCATTTATAGTGGCTCTACTTCTATGATTGAACCCTGGTTGACATCATCACCTTTATCATACTTTTTTTGCAAATTTATTTGGATCCCTTTTCTTATTCTCTTCCACTGATCAATTTCTATATTTGTATTAGGGTAGTTTTAAAAATGATAGAGCTAAACCATCACTCTGTTCTGTTTTTAACATTTTCTTGGCATTTTTCACATATTTATTCATCCACATATGATGCAGCATGATTAAGATGTAGCCATCCCTGACCTGGAACAACATCCTGTTTAAGCCCATCCACAACAAAAGTAAATTCACTGAATGCCTAGAACTCCTTCTCTGAAATCTGAGATGCTCTGAAGAAGGACATAGCCAAAGGATTCTCTCCGTAGGTCCAGCTGGGGGTGATACAGAGAGCAACAGAGACTCCAGTGCCTCATGATGTGACTGAGAATCCAGAGTGTGCACATGAGGGGACAAGAAGTACACACCCACACACGGGGTGGGAAACATCCTGCTTTAGCAGGCAAGGCTATTGTGAAGCATCTTAAGAGCACTATATCATATGCTTATCTTTCATTTATTATTTATACCCTACCTGCTTTCAGAATGATATGACACAGCTTTCAGTGAAAAGTACAGATATGAAAGAACCATATAACCTCTAAAAGTAAAGTCAGAAGGCAAGAGCCAATAGGGGGAGGAGGGTAGTGAAATAATTATACCAGGAAGCTTTGGCTTATATCTGAACTTCCTCCAAGAGAGAGAAGAGAAAGAAGACACAATGTTATATAGTTCTCTTTAGGCAGTAACAGGAAACAGATAATCAGGAGAGTTGTTAGTGACCTCCTGGGAATTCTGGCCTTTTTGACCAGCAGAGAGCCAGGCAAGGGGAGAAGAAAAGGTGTTGATCTTCTCCCCAAACATCTGGCCCCTGTTGGGATGTGTGTTCATTAGAAAAGTGTGAATTGTCTGCTCTCTGAGGGAAAGCTGCACTTGCAAAACTGTTCATTTAGTTTACCAAATATTCACTGGGCACCAGCTCTGACCAGACTTCATACTAAGGATTTAAAAGTGAGAATAAGAACCTGGTACCTTCCTTCAGGGAACTCACAGTCAAGGAAGGTAGATATGAGCAAATAATTAAAATAAGCCTGGATAAATGCCCCAGTAGAGGGATGAACATGGAGTCTGAAAGCAGGGATGGGAGCCACGAACTTTGCCTAGGAGAGATGCCAGTGCCTAGGAAACCAGGATAGGGGAAGGAAAGCCCTCCCAGCTGAGGGTGAAATATAGAGAAAAAAGTGCAGAATTCGGTAGCAAATTTTGGTGAGGTGGTATGCATAGACTGCAGAATGCATGGTCATGGTGGAATAAGTAGAGGCTTGAAAGTTTGGGGGAGTTAAATCGTGAAGTGACTTTTACATACAGCTAAAGGAACTGAGCTTCGGCATGAGAACCATTAAATATGTTTAAGCAAAGGGTGATGCACTCAGATTGTGGGTTTTGTGTATGTGTGTGTGTGTTTATTTCTAACAGTTTTATTTTTATTTATTTATTTTTTGTTTATTGAGATAACATTGGTTAATACAATTATATAATTTTCAGGTGTACATTATAATTTGACATCTATATATTCTATTCTGTGATTACCACCCAGAGTCCAGTTTCCTTCAGCTACCACAGATTTGATCCCCTTTACCCACTTCACCCTCCCTCACCCCACTATATTAGACCCCCTTTACTCTGTCTACCTCTTCCCTCCTCCCCCACCCCCTACCCTCTGGTAACCACTAGTTCATCGTCCATGTCCCTGAGTCTCTGTTTGTCCTGTTCATTTGTTGCTTTTGGGTTTATATCCCACATACAAGTGATATCACGTGATTTTCAACATTTTCCAGTCTGGTTTATTTCGCTTAGCATGATTATCTTGAAGTCCATCCAGGTTATCACAAATGGCAGTGTTTCATCTCTTCTTATGGTTGAGTAATATTCCATTGTATATATGTACCATAGCTTCTTTAGCCAATCATCTATCATAGGACATTTCAGTTTCTTCCATGTCTTGGCTATTGTAAATAATGCTGCTATGAACAACGGTGTGCAAATGTCTTTTCGGATATGGGTTTTCAAGTCTTTGGGGTAAATACCAAGTAGAGGGATTGCTGGATCATATGGTAGACCAATTCTTAGTTTTTTGAGGAAACTTCGTACTGTTTTCCATAGTGGTTGTACCAATTTGCAGTCCCACCAGTAGTGTACGGGGGTTCCTTTTTCTCTGCATCCTCTCCAACATTTGTTATTACTGGTCCTGTTGATTATAGCTATTCTAACAGGTATGAAATGGTATCTCATTGTGGTTTTGATTTACATTTCCCTAATAGTTAGTGATGTTGAGCATCTTTTCATATATTTTTTGGCCATTTATATGTCCTCTGGGGAGAAGTATCTGTTCAGGTCCTGTGCACATTTTTTGATTGGATCATTTGTTTTTGTCGTTGTTGTTACTGAGTCATATGAGTTCTTTGTATATTTTGGATATTAGGCCCTTAATGAAGGCTTTGCTTGCAAATGTATTTTCCCATTCAGATGTTTGTTTCTTTATCTTATTGATGATTTCTGAGCAGAAGCTTTTTAGTTTGATGTAGTCCCATTCATTTATTTTTGCTTTTACTTCCCTTGCCTTTGAGGTCAAATTCATAAAATCCTTTTTAAGTCCAAGGTTTGTGTATTTTCTTAAGACCCTCAAATCCACACCCAGAAGATTTATGGAGAGTCTAAAATTGGTCAATGAATCCTTACCTGGAGCAACTGGGAGCTGAAACAAGGGCATTTCATGCAAGCTCAGTATTCTTTTGCAAAGCAGGACTGCATGTCCTTCCTCATCATAAAACAGATAACAAAAGATTCTGGCTCAGTGATCCTACTTAGGGACAAGCAAGAAAAGAAGTAAAGTCAGCAGCAGGGGGCTGCTTCCAAAAATAAATCTAGTTTTTGGAGACGAAAAGAAAAGATGCATCTGGGAGCTATCTAAAAATATATTCCTTGGTGAAGGACACACAGGTACTTACTTTATGCTTCTCTGTGTAGTTAAAAGAACAAAAAAGTGACCTGTTCCCATTTGTGCAGCGGGTTTCTAGTGAGATAAAAAGCCAAGGGCAGCACAGATGAGAAACGGGAGCTCAAAATGGATTACAGACCAAGGACAGTGATACAAGGCAAAGCTTAATGAATTGTTGGGAGTGTGGATGGAAAATCCACCTGTTCTAAATGTGTGGGAGAGGGCGAGCCTTGGAGACTGGAAGGGACAAGAGCCACAGAGCACTGCTCTCTCCCTGCTGTCTGCAGAAAGAGAGATGGGGCCATTCACCTCTGCTCCACCTCTGACAATAACCAAATATTCTTTCCCTCACTAACAAACCTTAGTAGCCTCTCTTTCAGAGCCCATGGCCCCTCACCAGGTCTGCCACTCTAAGATTTGCTCATTACATATATTTTGAGCCTGATGAATCTGGTAGGAAAAGGAAATATTTCCATAGTTTGAACATGTGAGTAATTTATGAGACTAGAAATCCTGTAGTCGGGATGGGCTGTAATCCAGCCATGACACTCTCATTTTATGGCTATTAAGACCTCAATGTGTAGATCTCAACAGTAATTGTGACCTACAGCTTGATACAGTAAGTCCTTCTGCAGGACTGTGTAATGTCATAAGTTTGTTTGCCCTTTTAAAAGCCAGGAGTGATTTATTTTCCCTTACTCTTTCTGAGAACCAATCTTTCATTGTCAGCCATGGCTTTTATGACTTCTCCACAAGTATCTCTCAGGCAAGCTTTGCCTATGACCATCAACACCTCTGATCTCCCAGCATCCCTTGTAGAGATGTTCCTCAGAGCTTTGAACTCAGCTAGTAAAAGACAAAATTGCTTTCTCCTTGGAACTTGTCTCCTTTGCTCTCTGACCCTGTTTGGTCTGAGATTCCTATGTAAAGTTTTTTTAAATGGCTACCATAAAAGTACTTTGTTATAGGAAAAAACTCCATTCTGAAAGTCAGAGTTCTCACCAAGCAAACTGGCAAACTCAACACATTTTCTGATCAGGGTGCATCACCGTTTGGCATCCCTATTTCATCTGGCACTAACTCATCAGTCTCTCTATGCCTCTCTAGGGTTCAGAGTCTTCTCTGTCTCCTAGTTTGCCTCATCTCTTGTCATGATCCAGACCTTTCCAGAAACCTAACTTCCCATCAAATTACCCTCTATCTCCTCACGCTCGACTCTGTTAATTAATCTAATGGTGAAGTGGCATTGCTGCAAAAGTCCCCTTAGATGATAAGTTGCTAAAGAAGGTGCTTCTGTCCTAAAATACACATTCAGTTTGTGCCATTCTGCACTCTTCTTCATTTCTTGTTACAGCTTTTATATTCCCTTTGCAGAACCTCATCTCCTCATTTAATACCGTTTTGAAGGGACTGTCAGCATGACCTGGTCTGTCATGAACGAGGGGTAAACGCATGACTCTAGTCAGGCCAATCAGACTCCTCTTGAGAGAAGTGACAAGAGGACAACCAATAACTAAAATCAACTGATCCAAATCGAAAAAGCTGTGCCTTATTCTGGCTTTCTAGATCCTCACTTCTGGGCTGGTTCCCTTCTTATTCTTTCTGAGGCCTGAGTAAATGCCTCCCTGCCACACACCCTACTCCCATCTTTTTTAGATTACTTAGCCAGGCAAAAAAAAAATCCTAATACCATTTCTTACCTAAAAGGATGGCAAACTATGGATGTTTTTTAGAAAGGAAGGCTTGGAAGAGAATATTATAGACAAAGTAGATTTTGGAGAGGTTTGAGTGCGCTCCTTGAGAAAACAGGAAATACCAGTAAATGCTTCTGGCAGTCTCCCTGTTGTTTTACCAATTGTTTCCACTGAGGGGATGATCGAAGGGCTGAGGGTAACATTTGACATATGCAGAGACCTCTGCATGAGTATCCCACTCATTTTATGGTCAGGGGGGATGACTACACCCAAGCAGCCAGGCCACACCCTGATTGACTCCCTCTGAGGCTACAGAGGAGGGCCACTAGCCAGCCAGTGGCAGTTCCATAAACAAAATTAAAAGATGAAAATGGTTTTTGCTTTTAAAATAGAATATGATTCTAATAGGAAGAGTCAGGACCTTCTCTTCTTTCTGTCCCTCATTACTTAATAGGGGCCCTGAGCAAGCAGAGAAACATGCCTATAGTCTCTCAGGCTTGAAGAACTGCCTACGGTCTGTAACCCACTTCTTCCAGCATCCAAAGCAAAAGGGCTGGGTGCTGCCAGGTGATCAGGAAACAGGTGCTTCCTCTTTGGAAGAACCACCATCCTCTCTCCCCTAGATAAAGTCCACTCTGAACTCAGCAGGATGCTCTACTGAAGGTTCAAGAAGGTATGCTATGCAGACACAGTAGACAAGCCAGAAGATGTGGCTTTATTTAAATAACATTGTTCTTGGCCTCATACAAGGTTGGGTGTGGAAGAACAGACTTCAGAGTTTAGGCCTTCAAGGGATGTGCTACAAGGACAGTACCACACAAGCAGTGCTTTGTTCTTGCCTAGAGCAGTTGCTAGTTTATACTGTGCTCCTATGAGAACCAGAAATATAAAGAGAGCTCTCCACTCTCTCAATGGTGCTTGAGGCAGACACAACCTCATGCTTGACACCTGGCTTGGTAGGTGGAGACCACTGGAATTCTAGTCCTCACTCACCCTATGAGCTGACTGATGCTTGGTGCACAAACTGCCTAACCTGCTCTGGGATTCCTGAGGTCTCCTACCTTTATCTCCTGGTCTCCTCCATTCCTCTTCTCCTGTAGACCTTCTCTTTGCTACGCTTTCCAGTTTCTTACCCCTGTCTGCTTGGACACAACCCTACCCCCGAGAAACAAGTCCGCAGATCTAATGTGAATGATGTCTCCTGGAGTTGTGCAAGGTGGTACCCGTTTTTCTTTACTGGATGCAAAGGAGAGAAGTAGAAAGGGGGGGCTCTGCCCCATGCATCACAGAGATCCACTTTAGTTCCTCCATCACTGATGGCTCAGTCTACCTTATAATTATGGAAAAGCTTCCAACCTCATCCAATAAGACTTGGTTTTCTTCTGAAATTAATAGAGTCTTGTCTTGCACAAAGTATGCTTATTTTTACTATTAACAATAGTTTGATCCTAATCTCAGAGAGTCAATAATCCTACCATTATTATCTTAAAGGAAATAGTGCCATCTCCTAATAGTTTCATTTTGATATGAAATCCCTTTTTCCACAAATAAAGATGGTGGGGGAAGTTTTAGTACATAACACCAGAAAATGATTTTAGGGCTTAGCAGAAGAATAACTCTCTAGTTCCTTCTATGCACCAATGATTCACTTTGTTCTACAGCTTCCCTGGAACAGATACTTTCTTTGCTATTTAATATATGCAACGTATTTTATGGGGTGTGAAAACTATAAGGTAGTTATCGGTTAGCTATTGCTATAATAATATTACATAAACTCAGAGGCATGCAACCAAAAGCATTTATTTCTCCCTCTTGCATCTGAAGATCAGCTAGGGTGTAGATGGTTTAGGCTGGACTCAGCGGGACTTGACTCAGCTGCAAGCTGGGTCCAGGGCTCTTCCACATGTCTCTCATCCTCCTTGGCTCTGCAGCTTTTTGAGGCATCTTTTTCTCATGGTGAAAAATGGGAAAGCAAGCGAACAAGCTCAACTATAAAAAGACGTTTCAAAAACCAAAATATATTTTAAGCCTCCACTCATGTCATATCTTCTGATACCCCAATAGTCAAAGCAAGTCACATGGCCAAGCCCAAGTCAAACCAAGTAGTCAAGCCCAGTATCAGTAGAACAGAAAAATATATTCTGCCTCTAGTGGGAGAAACATCAAACTTACATGGCAAAAGGTACACAGAGAGGGCTGAAAAATGAGAATAAGCCATCTCCCACAGGGAGGGAGGAAAAAGGGAAGGAAGGATGGCAAAAGAAGTATTATTTTTAGGGAACTGCTTTGTGCCAGGTACTCTATGTGTTTCAGGCTCAAAATTTTATTTATTCTTCACAAGAATCCTATAAGATAGTTGAAAAACTGACATCTAAATGGGAAACTGGTGAGCAACAGAGCCAGGATTTACAAATGGGCCCAACAACTTCAGATTCTGCCAACAGATAGAGTCAGAGATAGCAAATTCTGTAGCTGTGTCTTACACTTTCAGAGCTACAGATGAATATTGAGCCACGAAAGAGGTAAATAAACTGTGATCTTTTCAAATACAGGCATCTCCCAAAGCGCCTGAAGCAGGGACATTATACTTGAAGTAATAATTGGAGTCCAATGACCCGAGTCCTTCATCATTAGACTGTAGATTTGCTGCTCGCTTATTCCCAGTGTTCTTGCAGGCATTTAAGCTAATGTGAGTCACAGAATGTTACCCTGAAACATTGCCCTATATTTTAATAAGATCAGGAAGCATTTTCAAGTTCCATATAACAAGATCAGATTTTTACATTTTTAACTGCTTTCTTGCATTTGACTTATGTGTTAATGAAGAGGATAAGTATCAGAGAAAGAGGATATTATCAGACAGTGCCCCAGGTGTATCTGTGAATCCCTTAGCATCAAGTTTTAGATTGACTAGGATGCTTTAAGAAGAACAAAACAGGACACAGAAGTATATGGGTCCAGTATTGAGTTAGTTTGTGATGAATAAATATTTGTCAAAAGAATAAATTCATTGACAAGGATTTTCCACCTGTGCCAGCAGCTCTACTATGCTTCAAGTCATGGATCTGTGAGCTTGGAAGGATGATTAGGTTTCTTCTAAACTACCTCCTCCACTCAGAGAAAAATACTGCCTCTGAGGTTGCCCCTTCTCTCTCCTCCTATTAAACATCTAGTGACATCTTCCCCTCTATTCACTGATGACTTGGGCTCATATTTTACAATCTTTCCCTGATCCACTAGTGTCACAAGTTCTGAGGCAGTTAGACACACTGTGAATGATCATGCAGTACCTGAGCCTTGCAGTCCCAGCTTTGTCAACTCCAGCAGGCTAATTCTCCCCATATCCACCCTGCTCCATAGCCCAGGTTTTCAACCCAGGGCATCGCCCTCACCATATTTTCAAACTGCACGTCAAAGCCATTGGTGAGTCATGAATTTAACTTAGTGGACTGCAGCATTTTTACAAAATAGAAAATATCTAAAATATTGTATGCTATAGGGTATTTTTTTCCATGAAAATCTTTATTTAAATTATATATATTGATCAATGTACAAGGCTATGATGTCAGATTTTTTTTCTAAAAGTGTGAAAAAAAGTTTAAAAATACTTCCCTTGGCTTTTTTATTTGTGGAACATTCCATATTCAAAATGTCATTCTCTTATAGATACCTATTATTTCATCTTCTCACTTTCTACTCTTCATATACCAATTGATGCAGCTCATTTTGGTTCCATGTGGCCCATCAGCAAACGGGTGAAAAACTTAGCAACAGGGATTTTGCTGCATTATAAATCTCCTACTCCATGTCGATTCCCTCTAATTTACACACCACACACACACACACACACACACACACACACACACACACAAACAACACAGTATTGGACATACACATAAATTGTCTATGGTATCTGGTGTGTATGTGTGTGTGTGTGTGTGTGTGTGTGTGTGTGTGTGTGTGTGTGTGTGTACATACTCACACTCTAATGGAAATACAAAAGGGAGGTGAATTTCACATATGAGCTGTCACAGGACAGAACCGAAACACCATAGGTAAAGTGAGATGACCAGAAGCTCACACATGGTAGACTGCAGAAATCTGTGGACTTGGGAATTTGAATTAACCTCATGAAATTAATTCAAGATGCAGGGAGATTTCAGCTGTCATCCATATTACAAAGTTATAACCCAGAAAGGAAAGTTCAGTATTAAAACTCAAGCCATAATGTAACTTTGAGTCAATGTAAATTGCAAGTTCAAATTTTCCCTTAGGTTATAGGATACAGCAGGATTTCTCAACCTCGATACTACTGATATTTTGGGTTGGATAATTTTGTGCTTTACAGGATGTTTGGCAGCATCTTTGGTCTATGTTCACTAGATGCTAGTACCATATCCCCTCCCCATTTGTGATACCCCAAGCAGTACTTAGTACTTAGTAGCTCAGTACTTAGTAGCTCAGCCTTTACTTTTCTGTTCTGAAGTAGACAATCTGTGGCTTCATATTGTGAATCAATCACCAAACAAGCCACCACTTAACTCATTCTCATTCTTTTGGCAATGCTAAGCAGGAATCAAAATACCAGGACACAAGATGTCAAAAGTATTTTAGGGGGCCAAGTTTGGACACTCCTGCCTTGCCTCGAATCACAAGAATACAGATTGCTAACATCATGCATATTCCTCATTTATAGGAGACTGAGGCCCAATGAAGAGAAATAACTTCTCCTACATCAAACATGTATTGGTGGTGCCCCCTGCTCTGGATCCCAGGTCCCCTCACCCCAAGCAATACTCAAGGAATGTAAACCCAGCCGATCACAGTCCCAGTGCTTCTGCATTCTGAGAGCAAGTCATAGTGAGGATCTCAGGATGGTGGCATTGCAGAACTCCAGGGGGCACTATTCACATAGACTATGGAAATTCAGGGTACCTCGTTCCATAGTATAAACAGGGCTTCAGGGGGCTACCCCATGGATAAATAGCAAATCTCAGAGAAGGGGTAACAAATTAGATACTTCAAACAGTGTCTACCGAAGTGTTCTCAAGCAAGTCTAAACTTGAATCTTCAGTTCCCTCGTCCCAATTTGGCAATTTTAAAACACGGCCCCCAAATTCTTTGCCACTTCTCCCATTGAGAAGTATAGGTTTTTGTGCCTTTCCTTGAAACTGGACTTTGTGACAGCTTGACCAGTAGAGTCTGGTGCAAATTCTGCTATGCCAGTATATAGACCCAGGTCTTAAAAAAACTTCTAATTTTCACTTTTTGTCATTCTGCATGATCACTCTTGGGACCCAGTCACCATACTGTGAGAAAACTCACATACTCCTGGAGAGACTCAGCTGGATGGCAGCACCAACTTGCCAGCTAGGTGAGTGAGCTGTTTGGGAAGTTCACTCTGCAGCTTCTACTCAAATTGTCTCAGCTTATTCCTTATGGAGCAAAGAATAGCCTTCCCCATGGAGCACTGCCTAAATTGCAAACCCACATGGAAAATAAACAATTGTGGATGTTTTCAGCTGCTGTGTTTTTTTTTTGGGGGGGGGGGGTATTGTACAGCAATAACAAGGAATATTCATATTTTCAGCCCTCCTCATGTAAGTATTATGAAAAGGGAAAGCTTCTGGTAAACCCAAGAGAGTCAAATCAGCTTTATTTTGTATTATTCCAAGATAAACAGGCAGCACAGCCATGGTTCTCCCAGCCAAGTCAGCAGCTGGCCCGGGTTCAGGAAAGAGGAGGTGGTTGCTAATGGCAGTGACCAAAGGAGCCAGGCTGGAAGAGGAGCAGGTGTGAGGAAGAAGCAACCTAGGACAGAATTCTGCAGATTATCAAGTCTCAGGGCTAAAGGTGACCCTGTGAGGTTGTCTGAGACCCTTCCTCCAGACAGATACATGAAAAATATTGACTTTATTTTTAAAGTTCTACGAGGAAACAAATGTCAGTGTCTAGCACTAAGTTTGAGTTATTCCGTCAGGAAATTCTAAACCAAGTCCCACTGGTTTCCTACGTGGCGTATAACCTTGGGTTATATTAGATAAATTAGGGGACAAAAGTAGAAAGTCTAAAAGGAAAACAATTAAGGGGAATTGGCTGGAGAGGAAAAGCCAGTTGAAGAGATAGTCTGGAGGAGGGGGTAGCACATCCCTGGCCTCAAGGAGTCTGGCCCAGAGGGCGTTGCCAAAAATCTCCATCCCTGCAAAGGGCTATTGTATTGCTGTCTTTTAAAAATATTTTCTCCATTTGTTAAACATACATTTTATAAACCACATAGAAATCCAGTATCCAGGTGCCAATTTGGTGATTGAAATTCATGAATTATTTTGCACCTCAAAGTACAAATACACCAAAGAGATCTTCCTGAACCAAGTTCAATGTCTGATCATTGTCCTTCATTTTTCCTCTTTTGCAATTCAGAAGTAGGTCTGAACTTGGTGAAAATGGCCTTTAACCTTCTTGCTACACTGGATCTGCTGAAAAGCTGAAGAGGAGTGAATTGCAGCTGAATATATATATATGTTCTGAAAACCAAAAACAATGTAGGCGCTGGTGCTACTGCCACCACATATATTAGTACTTGAGAAAGTCAAGACAGAGGTGAACTCAGGGGGAGAAAAAAAACAAACAAACTGCAAAACAAAGATAAAATGAGTCCTGAGAACAGTCTGAGGTTCATGTCTAGCCATGTCTGAAAGCAGTCCTTCTCCCGCACATTGCAGCCACATGAATCAACACATTCCGCTCTTGCCAAAGACAATTGAGGTGGTCCTGGTGTCACTTGCAATCAATAGTCCTAACTGACTACTCATACAAAGAATATTTCCTGAAGTGACTGAGGAAGGAAAATCACATGTAAATGGTTTACTCTTCAGAAATACTGTAAAGATCCCCATCCCAGGGGGCACTCTTTTCTCTTCTGCCCACCTTCTCTGAGGCAGAAAAGGGCAATAGTGTGGAACTCTTGGGCTTCCACTCTCCTCTCAACCTGAGCCTCCTGGTCTTCAGATCAACTCAGCTGCTTTCCCACACCTCTCTCTAGTTAGGGTTGACCACAGCAGTGCATGCTTGTGAAAGAGTCTCAGGGTGTCAAGTAATAAGACATACATAAAGTTTTGGAAAGTACAGCTACTTTTAAAGCCAGCCCATAAACCTCCAGCAAGGCAACAAAGGGCACAAGCTGTCCCCAGGTGGGCCCACATTACCCTAAGCACCAGGCTGAGGCAAAATAACAACCTCAGCCTCCATATTTTCTGGGACTGTCTCGTGCTTAAACATTCAATCTCGTGACCAAACCATGCATCTTGATTTGGGATTCTGAAAATATGGCTACTGTTCATAAAGCAGCACTCAAACAAATCTGTACTCTCAGGAAACGAAGCTCCCATCACAGAGGGTAGGCACCACCCGGCTGTAACTCAGGGAACTTTGCACTGTCACTGTCCTTTCCAACACCAGGGAGAGTAGGAGTTGGCAGCTGCCAGCTCTGAGAGCCCTGAGTACAGAGAGCCCCACGCAGAAAAAGAAAGAGTGCTTAATCCCCTTGAGCCTTGATTGCCAGAGTGTAGCACTTCAAATGATTTACAAGTGCTACAGAAATACTCTGTAATTGTCATGTCCTAATTTAAGGGTGTTTTATAAAAAGATATAACTAGTAAGTAATGTTGTGCATATAAGGCCAAAATACTTAAAAATCAAGTTAAATTAAAATATAAAATAAATAATACCTCAGGGATCTATTATAATGTCAAAAATCATAAAGATGGCAGAGAAAGGAAATTTTGTAAACTCTAGCCCCAGTTATTGCTGTAATATCTTCAAAGGGGTCTGCTTCTCTGGACCAGTTTCTCAGAGTATCTAGTTTTGCTTTCCTTGCCTTAACCTCTGACTGACTCCCAGCTGAACCCAGAAACGTCCCATTTGGCTATATAAAAATAGTGACAAGGCAGTTGAACTTACGAGAACTTCCTAAACTACATTAAAAAAACAATGAGTCACATTATTAAGTGTGCCACAGTGGTGAAGTCTTATGTGATTCTAACACACTTCACATGTAGACTTCATAGTAGGGCATACAATAAAGGCTCCTCTGTTCACAACTTAATTTTGACTGTGATTCAACACTTTAAATTCTACTAAAGGAAACAGAAGTGCTAGGTGCCATAGTGAGAGAGGACTGGAGTAGGGAGTTGGTGCAGGAAAGATGACACTCTTCACCCTTAGTGAGAAGGATGGCAACGCCACACAACCCATTTTATCTACAGTTCTCTAGCCCTAGTGTGGGTATCTTTCAGTTACTCTTGCAAGATAACACTCTATGGACCATCTATCTATGTCTCTATATCTACATTTATAGCAAAGCCAAGCAAAAGGGCCTCTCCAACAACAGAAGTAAATTTTAGGAAAAAATAATAGACTTGGAGTCTTAGAACTAGTTGTAACCCTGAGGGTGCACCGGAATTAAAACCACAAGCCTAAATTTCAAAGTCATAAAACCTAGATTCATATCTTGATTGTCTCACTGGCTACGTGATGTTCATCGACTTATTTCTTATATTTTTAGGCCTAGTTTTCTCATGTTTAAAAGTAGGTTTTACCACACCAATCTCCCTGAGTTCCTGTGACAATTCAGCTATATCATTTTATGTACAGCACTTGGCTCACAGTTGGCAAATACTGACTGTTCATTCCCTACTTCCCTCCTTCCTCCTTCAAGTGCATAAGCCCCATGAGAAGAAAGAGAGTTGGTTGCCTCTAGGAACAGGCTGGGTGGAGGTACAGGGATGGTGCTATGCTTAAAAGTGGTTTGTGCTGCAGAAAGCTGCAGCTTTCTTTCACTCCTGCCCCTCCAGGCCTTAGAGACAGGAACATTTTTGTTGGGCTCTCAGGGAAACCAGCTCCTCTCCCGCCCAAAGGATCAGACCTCCTTGAGAAAGGTCAGGCAAGGGCAGAGAAAGATAGACTGAGATAGGCTGCCAAGGCTGTGCTTCCTAGCTTACTTTGCAGGGGGCCTCTCCCTTGCCAGAGGATACATTTGGGATCTTCCTCCTATTGATGCTTTTTCTTTCTGTCCACGGGCCTGTTTGGCGACCAGACTCCAAGTGATGGGTCTGACTTGGTAGGTCACATGGCTTGGGTGCCGGTCCAGACCCTGCAGTTTGGATGGATGGTCAACTATGGCCATGGTGCAAGGCATCTGATTTAAGTTAGAAAAGAGACATACATAGGCTTCATCTCTTCATTATTAGAAAATGAATATATGCCAAAAAATGGAGCAGAAAACTGGAAAGTTACCAGTGATCTCATTCCCTGGAGATAACCACTATAAGTGGATCTTATCTGTAAGCATCTCACTCTCCCTTTTTAAAAACTAAATTACTCTGTCACTCTTATTTTTTTTTTTAAGTTTTCTTTCAAGATAACACAACATTTGGCAAGTGGTTTCTATAAGGAAGTCTCCAAGACAATCCAAGGCTATCGGTTCTGGATGAGCCCCTCATTTTGGAGGTGACTAAGTGCCCCTCTGAGGTCAGTGCTGGTGAGGGGCATTGCATGCTGTTAGAAGCAAAACAGCTGGCCCTTCCTGGGAGTTAAAAACTCAGTAGAGAGAAGGGATGGAGACTGTCGCATCCAGATTTCTGTAGTCACAGGAAGACAAAGACAGGTACAGAAATGGACTAAAGAGCCTCAGCATTCCTCACCTCTCCAGTGCCTCCCATTCACATACTCTGGGCATTCTTCCCCAACTACAAGGCCTCTCAAGGGCAGTCCATTCTGCTTGCCTCTGCATTTTGAAAGGGGATGGGGTTTGCAATTACTCCATATTGCTAGGAATTAATATTCAATTAGTACATTGTGCAATTAAATGACTTATTTATGATGCATAATTGATAAAGTTTTGTGTATACCGCTTTGCTGAATCATTTAAAAGTTTCAAGGCCTCAGATGACAACTAAGCATTCTCCTGGCTTTTGGCATCCTTGCCATCTGCTCTTTTGGGGCATGTTCCACCAAAGAGGTAGTCTCCTTGCAGCTCTCAGGTCTGTGACTTTCAAAGCAAAAATGACTGCCTCTCAGCTGCTGAGAAGCCAGGGCAAGTCCTTGAATTCTTGCTGCCAGCTCAGGAGGAAAAGAGAGTAAACAGCAGGTGTGGAACCTAGACCTCATCCTCCAGGAGCTAATGGAGCAGAAAGGAGTGGCTGGCTGAAGTGCCACAACAGCAAGGGTGAAGGGAGGGCTCCCACCATGGCCTGTGCTTCCAGCCATTGTTTCAGGAAGGAGTAAACACCTGCATGGTCTGGCTTCTGGTGGTGAAATCTCATTGGCTGCCTTCTTCAGTCACAAGATTGCAGCCCAGGCAGGCCGAGCATGCAGAAAAAATGGGCCCAGGACAAGTTCATCTTTGAAGGCTGTGTTAGTTTGCTTCCGTAAAAAAGTCCTGCAGACTGAGTGGCTTAAGCAACACAAATTTATTTTATCATAGTTCTGTAGAAGTCTGGGATCAAGATATCTGCAGGGCTGGTTTCTTCTGAAGCCTCTTTCTTTGACTTGTAAATGACATTAGCTAGGCCAATCTGATCCTCTCTCTCAGAAATACAAGTAGGAAATTTGGAGAGAGGCTATCCATTGGCAGTGGGAAGAGAAAGAAGATCCCTAAATGAACCATGCAGACTGAAGATTGTTTCTGACCCCACTGATGGAAGCCTTTGAGCCACTGCGGACCTACGAGCACTTTCCAGATCCAGTCACCCTGAGCTGCACCAACACTGGGGTTTTGGTTCTGAGGTTTGGGGTTGGGGTCTGAGCAATTATACATTGATCCAGATAATAAAACCCCTTGTTTGAGCTGATCCTGCTGTATATCTACCTCTTGCAGTAGAAACAAACAAACAAACAAAAAAACAAAAAAACCTCTATGGCAGTATAGATATAATACAAACCACATATGTAATTTTTAAGTTTCTAGTAGCCACATTTAAAAAAATGTAAAAGCCAGTGAAATTAGTTTTAATATCTTATTTAACCCAGTATGTACAGCATATTATTTTAATATATAAACAATATAAAAATATTTAATAATATGTATACGACTGCAAAACTCTAGGGAACCACCCCAGTGGGGGCCTCTGGTCCCACTAAGTATACAGGTAAAGCCATTACCTGGATCATTCAGATCCTAAGCTCGTCTTTTTCTTTGTTACCGAAATCAAGTGATTTTGTTTCTTTAGATCCCAACTCTATTGATCTTGGAACACAAGGATATATTTACCTGAGGTGTATGAAGCACCCTTGCTTTTAGATTTGGATATAAGGGAGATTGGGATGATTTTGGATTTGGATATTGGGATGATTTGCCAGCCTGGAAAAATGTGCCAAGGATTCAGCATCATCTAAACTTACCCAGCTTGTACCATGAAGGTAGAGAAACCCTGGAAATATAAGTGTCCAGCTCTGTTTCATGGTTAAAACGATTATTGCAGAGTGAACACTATTATCCCCCTACCTCCATGAATGAGGAAACTGAAGTTGAGAGGTCACGAGATTTGCTGGAAGCCACTCACCAGAGCCAAGATACAAACATCGAATTCCAAAATTGGTGCTTTTCATAGTACCAGGGACTTAGTTTTAAAAATAACTGTTGTAGAAAATAAAATCTAAGATAAAGTATTGTTGTTATTGTTTTAACATATTGTTCTGTTCTCAACCTCATGTACTTTGCATATGAAAGCCTCCCCTCGTTGAGCAAGCTGACCCTGGCACAGAGGAACTGAGGTTCCTTCCCCTTCTTGATCTGCTGAGAAGCCTGGGGTCAGGCCAGTCTGGACCTTACTGGCCAGCATGTTTGTTGAATGGAAAACAAAAGTCATCCTCCTTGATGGGTGGAGTAAGATGAATAAAACGATGTTTGTTAAGCATCTTGGAATGTAGAGCATCTTGGAATAATGGTGCTCTCCCAAGTTGTATTTATGAACCTGTGATCTGCCCTTAGCATGATGAGTGCTGTCTGCAGTATGATTATTCTTTCCCTCCAAGCCCTGCAATTGCTCCGGCCTCAGACCCAGCCCAGACCTCCTGGTCCCTAGGATGTATTAAAAAACTCACCTGTGTGGATCTGAGTTTAATTACACTCGCCAGGCAAGGGATTTGGGGAGCTTTAATTTAAGGCTAGTGTTGAATGCTTTTAAATTATTTTAAATTTTCCGAGGCACCCAGGTGCAACACATATCTTTTATAAATTATAGAGCAAATGCTTTGGAGGCTGGGTGCACAGAGGGGCCAAGGATCAGAACAGATCCCCAAAGGATGAAATATATCTCTGGCAACGAGAAAGAGCTTAGCACATACCTATTATTATTGTTAATGCGACTGGGGTGTTCAGCTCACTCTTCAGGCAGCACAATGCAAATCTGGCTCTTGGAATTCAGTTTCTTACTGCTTCCTGCCCTCTTAGTAGCACAGAGCCCTGGCGAAATGTGTGTCAAGTGCTTCAAAAACAATTACTGCTGCCAGAGGAAAAATGATCAGTGAAGTACTCTGAAGTTAACATCTCCTCAGCACTGGAAATAGAAATGAATTCTGGAAGTGTTTACATTCCATTTAATATGAATCTGCAGACATCTCTGCTGCTGTGTGCAAAACAGGAGAGGGATTTTTAACAAATGATAATGAGCTTATAAAGGTGCTTGCAAGGTCTGAAAGCCAGAGTAATGGACAGATTGATGGTCACACTTCAAGTTCTTGCCACAATAGTGCTGTGTAACCATGGATGAACTACTTAACTTCTCCAGGTCTCTTTTTAGGAGTCTAACTCACAAAGATATTTAGACCAATAATTTGTTAGAAGCTAAATAATGATGCAACCTACTGGTAAAAATGCAGTAAGTCCCATCATATGCCACTGAAATCTTCACAAATGCCCACGGCAACAAGGCAGCTGAATGAGTGCTCCTGCGGAAAGGTAAGTGAGCACCTTTCACTCCTGGGACCATTGTGGCCCAGATCCTACTGATTCCTGAACAGAGAGGTAATTTGGCAGAAAAGCCCAAGGATGGGAGGGGAGACCCCTCCACCAAGAAGATTCCACTCACAGTTAGAATTAGAACCAGAAAATTCTGACATGAACCCCGAAGTATGGTCCAAGATGTTAAAATGGGACTCATGCCTTAGTTTTGGTTGAGGCCCCAGAGGCTGAAAAATATCAGTGAACAATAGAACCCAAAAAAGCCCCAATCCAAAGTGGGGTGCTAGAACCATAATCTACGTAAAGAATTCAAAAGGGCTGAGGCTACGGAAACTGCCAGACTTTCTTTGGAGAGAGGTGAGAGTGTGCTCTGAGTCCTGCAGGTGTTCCCTCATACAGCGGAGTCGAGAAGGAGGGGAGAGACATCTCTCTTTTCAGCCCAGCTGTGATGGGCTTCGAAAGAATCACTTCAGGAGTTTGACCTGTATCCCCTGTGTCATCTCAAGAAGTCCACAGGCAGAGGCTTCCTGAAGCAACTTGGTGGCATAGTAGAGACTTATTTCATTTTCTAAAATAAAGAGATGAAGCCTATATAATGGTAAAGAAGTATAACATGAGGGCTAACTATATGTCCACAAAGGCAATTTTCCTACATGTGGGACCCAAGAAGTGAACTGGCTTGGCAAAATCTTAGACTTCACCCACATGGGCCCCTGTAGGGAAAAAGGACCCAAGAAGGCCACGGACTGATGAATATGCAGGGACTGGAGGAGGAAAGAGATTTTAACAAATGATAATGCTCATTGAAGTTGAAAAGTTTCCCAAGAAGAGAAAGTCCTCCACAAAAACCAACAAAGAGGTCTCAGTCGGGAACCTGTCAAACCAGAAAACAACCATGTGAATTATAGATTTGCCAGTCAAATACTACCTTTCCTACCATCATTTCTCCTCTTCCCACCATCTCCAATCCCTGGAGGAGCCAGAAGCAGCCAGGGGAAGTGGAGAGGGGGGAAATAAGGAAGTATCCAACCATTGTCTCTTGCCTACTACTCATGCCCAAGATGAAAGGAAGGAGAAGATTTAATTTTTGAATTAAGTTTGAAGTTTTTATTATTATAGCAATTATTGAAATGAAACTATTTTTAAAACTTAAAGCAATGAGAATACTTTTTATTACCTAAAAATAACAGGAAAAGCCATGGGACTCTCTCAAGCATTCATCCCATGGGTGTGTAAAAATTTGTCGATAAAATAGATTTGAATGGTCAACAGTGAGAAAGAGTAAAATTTTCTACCTGCGTATCACCAAGTTAAGGTCATTCAATGTACCAGTTACATATCCCTCAGGGACTGCAATATGCTAGCAAGGATTAAGGTACCACCCTTTGGTCCAAGTTTGACTTTGTGAGAGCAGATAGTCCATTCACCAAACCATCCATTCATATGGGACAGCCCATGATAACAATAAAGCCACACTGCTCCCTGGATGCAGAACTTAGAAAAGTTTGGAGATGTGTTGCCTCTCTCTGATCCCTGAATGTTTAGTTGGTATCCCAGAATAAATATACTTCTAGAAGTGCTTCATTGCCTCTAGAATGTATATTTGAGTCATAATTACTTTTAGATATAAAGAACCTCATTTCACTTCATTTAGTCAATTATATACTAAAGCCCAGAGAGGTTAAGACATTTGCTAAGGTCACTGTTCTTTTGGTTGCAAATGACAAAAACCAAACCATAAATAGGAAGGAAGGAAGGAAGGAAGGAAGGAAGGAAGGAAGGAAGGAAGGAAGGAAGGAAGGAAGGGAGGGAAAAAGGAAGAAAGGGGAGAAGAAGAGAAGGGAGAAAAAAGAAAAAGGCAAAGAAGGAAACATTTATTAGCTCATGTATCTGAAAAATCCAAGCATTATTTGTACAGGTATGGCTGTATCCAGGTGCTCAATTAATGTTATCACAAACGCATCTTTCTCTATTTCTTAGCAATGCATTCGCTTTTCTATGAGGTGGCAAAAATGGCCACCACAAGCTCTAGCCTTGTAGTCTATCTGCTGGACAACCCTAGCAAAAATAAGGAGACTTTTTTAGTAGCTTCAGTAAAAGTCATAGCTTGAATTCCATTGACCTGGTTTAAACTGCATGTCCAGTGCTGAACTAATTACCATGACTCTGAATGCTCTGGCCTTGCACATATATCCCCTGGGACTGGAGTGTAGGAACAGCCCCAGGGAAACTTAGGAAAGAGCTGTTGTTACTTAAAGACAGGGACATGGGTGATAGGCAGGCAAAAATGTTCACTTTGGACACAGAGACAGTGAGTAAATATCAAAGTTAGAATTAAAACTTACACCTTTCCATTTTAAAACCTAAGATTTTTGTGGCCCCAAAGTAATTTCAGTGTTATGCCCCTCTTTTTTATATTTTTTAGCCAATAGGGTAAATTTGGGGACCAAAAACTCAATTTATCCTGCCTTCCTAGATAAAGAATCTGCTAAAAATAAACCCATGTAAATAATATCATTTCATATACAAACAGCAAATGAAACCATTGGCCTCATTTTATTAGTATTGTTCAAGAAAATAATTTACACTCTAATTTACTCTGACACTAGAGAAAGCTCTAATTTGATAAACTCCTGATTCAGGATTACAAAGTGACATTGCTTCCACATGAGTGAGATAAAATTTCGAGTAAGCTGGCAATAGAGTCAAATGTATTCTTCAACGCTCTCTGGAGTTCTGTCAACCTATCACAATTAATTCCAAAGTAGAGAGCTGAACAAGGCTTGTGGAAGTGACAAAGTTGTTAATTTGTCAGACAAGAGATCAAGAGCATAAATAGAATGTCTAATGTGAAGTTTCGAGTTTTTTTTTGTTTTGTTTATTGATTTGTATATACAAAAAGAAAGCTTTTTTTTCAGAAAAAAAAAAAAACTAGATTTAAAAAAAAAAATCCCTATCCCTGCTACACAAAACTTCAGAAGTTTCAACGAAATGAGTGAATTTATACTGGCAGTTGGCTAGTCACTAATTCTTTTTTAAAAATATTTTTATTAAAATATAGCTAACATACAATATTGTATTAGTTTCAGGCATATACCATAGTTATTCAACACTGATATGCCTAAAGAAGTGATCACCATGATAAATCCTGCAACCATGTGACACTGTACAATGCTATCATAATACTATTGATTATATTTCCTATGCTGTGTACCACAGCCCCATGACTTATTTGTTTTATACCTAGAAATTTGAACCTCTTATTCCCTTTCACCTTTTTACTAGCCACTAATTCTAATCATGCAATGCTTTACCGGAAGTGCAAAAGCATGGAAATGGGAGGCAGGTGGGCTCTGATCCAAATGGAGTAGTATTCCCATAATCTTTTATTGACTCTGCTTCACGAATATTACACTTTGGATTACACCACTCTGCCACAACCTCAGATAAAGTGAGAGGTAGTTGGTAACTGGAGGCCCATGTACCCCGAGTGCCTTCAAGGTCCTGAATGTGAGTTATGGTGTCTGAAACAGACACATCGAAGGTGCTTTGTGCTATTTGAGAGTGCAGGGATCAGTGGATATAACTTTCGATTTTTAAATAAATTATTATTGTGCAAATAAAGTTCCTGAGAAAGAAGGGCTTCCCCCGACTTCACTAAGGAGAAACTTGCACCTTAGAGGGGTAAGTGACTCATGCTTGATCTATCAATTACCAGTCTGTAAATAAGTCTGGCCTAGGGCTAAACACTCGATGCAGGTAACTTTAAAGCTTGACAAGCTTTCATCCTTACTTTCATCCATCCTTCCTTCCTTCCTTCCTTCCTTCCTTCCTTCCTTCCTTCCTTCCTTCCTTCCTCCCTCCCTCCCTCCCTCCCTCCCTCCCTTCCTTCCTTCCTTCCTTTCTTCCTTCCTTTCTTCCTTCCTTTCATCCATCCATCCAACAAATATTCTCAAGTGCCCACATTTGCCAGACCACAAATGAGACACACTCTCTGACATCTGGAAGCATAAAGCATCAGGGAAGCAAACACTGAACAAATGGTCCCAAGAGTGATGAGTATTACAGAAGTTCAGAACCAGGGGCCTAACCACTCCTCAGTGGTTAGGAAAGCAGGAAACACTATTGCCCCAGGTGTAGGACTCTAAGAGTGTCACAGCCAACATCGGACAACAGCTGGAAGGATGAGGATGCCCAGGGCACCCTGCACAGAAGGCAGGCTTTGTGCTAGCTCAGTGTGGAAACTGTGACTAGGGCACTGCAGGCTTTCAGATGGATTTCCTATCATTTATCTTCTTATCAAAAGGTTTAATCACTTCCCGCTCTCGTGACTGTATGGGAATAATGAGCTTATTCTATCCCTACCAATACAATGCACAATAGAAACAGTTCAGAGACTATTCGACCTCTAGAATGAATGTTTTTATTGTATACACATCATTAAAACCACAGTAAAAGGAATGTTTAAAGAAGAAAAATAAACCTCTGTAATCGCATGCACAGCTATTGCATATTGCCTGCTGTTCTTTGTGGGCAGACCAAGATGAATTTTATGTGAAAATTAGTTATCATGTTATTTCCCCAAGAAAGTGAATATATTCTGGCATAATATGGACCCATAGCTTTTGGAAAAGAAAGCAGACTCCCTCATGATTTTCAGCTTCTCTGTCCAGAATGAAATAGTACTCAGAAACTGAAAACTAATTGCAGTGGTTTCTGCACAGAGTTGGGTTGCTTAAGTCTTGCTCTGGAAATAGTTAAAAATTGTATTATATGCCTAGAGGGCAAGGTCTATATCATATACCTCAATGCCTCAATTAACTCACTCCCTAAACAAAGCTTCTTTCTATGAAGTCAGACATATTAAATAACAAAAGCAGTAAGAAACCTGAGACATTCTGAGGTGGTGGCTGCTAGGACTCTAGGCTGCCCCTGTGCAGAACAGTCAAGTCTTCAACATGATTCTGGCTTCCCCAGATTTCTCTGTCTGCCTTCTCTCCCAGGTCAAAGTCAGGGCCTTCATCCTCTCTCCCCCATCAAAAGGAAGAGAGATCTTTACAACTCATCAGTCAATTCATCCTGTGGAAGAATTCATCACTGATACTGTCACTTCAGCTGTGTTTAACTTTTTCTGTAGTTCAGGAGTCCCCAACCTGTACTGGTCTGTGGCCTGTTAGAAACCAGGCCACACAGCAGGAGGTGAGTGGTGGGCCAGTGAACAAAGCTTCATCTGTATCTGCAGCCTCTCCCCAGTGCTAGCAACACTACCTCAGCTCATTAGGCATTAGATTCTCATAGGAGAGCACTGGTCCCTAGTGCCAAAAAGGTCAGGGACTACTGCTCTAGTTGGAACAATTAAGGTGGATTTTAGGCACTTGAAAGTAGGTAAAGAGGTATGGGCGGGGGGAGGGCAGATGAACCCTAACAGGACCCCACAGCCTTGCTACTCAAAATCTGCTCCCTATACCAACAGTACCTGCATCCCCTGGGAGCTTGTTAGGAATGCAGAAGTTCAGGCCACACCCAGTGGCATTGGACCAGAATCTACCAGACCTCCAGGTGGTGCTGCTGTTACTGGTCAGGTTCCACACGTTGAGAACCACTGCCCTAAAACCATTCAGGGAAACTATGCACATGGAGTACCCCCCTGGAGTGTTTACTGTTGGGGCAGAAGGGGCAGTTAATGGGCTTTCACTTTCTTGTTGGCAGAGGATACCAACTAAAAGGGCAGTATCTTGGGGTAGAAAACTTCCTTCCTATTCATTGTTACCAGCTGTCTCCCAGGTCCAGCCTACCCTGAAGCCACATCTCATCTCTGCGTCCCCTCACCTCTGCTCAGGCCTGTTTCTCCGCCTGCAGAATTTCCAGTGTAAGTTATCAGGGACATGGTATCCCATTTAATTATCACAGCATGGTCATGGCAAAGCTGAACCATGTGATATAACATAGTATAACTTGACTGTCTTATGTTATATACAAAATTGGAGTATGAATTGTCCAAAATTATAAAAAGGTCCATCAAGAACTAAATAATTTCAAAACCAGCAGAGGTCTTTGGAAATAGTTTATACTTTTTTTCCCACATTAGGCCACAGAAATCCCTGCCAACCTTTTTTTCAGGATCTGTAATCTGTGAACTTTCTTATTGTTCACATATATCAGAGTTTGTTAGTATTTTGGTGAAAATTTTGCTAATAATAACCTTCACTGGTATACTTTATTTTTTTAGAAAAATCTATGATAGTATTATCATCTATAAGATCCCTCACACTAAGACAGATAAAAGCACCCCAAAATCAAAATCTTTACAAGGGAAGTTAAGATGTGGTAAAATGCCACAAAATGAAACTGGTCCACACACTCTGACATGCTCTTAATGTAGAAAAAGGCTCTGCAAAATATTAAAGATAATGCTAGGGTGGAAAAGCAGTTTAAGGCAAAAAGACAAAATAGTAATTATAGATTTATGCTTTCTTGGAACACATCCCTCTGATTTTACATTTATTACTATGGTCAAATTTATCTTGAATTATGCAAGGTCTTTAGAAAAGCATCCATTGCATAAAATGTGACCATGACATACATGAGAATATTTTATTCCTCAGGTCACTGAAGCCAAAATGTATCCTGATGTGTCTAACATGATTTTTCCCTTGGCTATGGAACTCATGCCTCCCCTGGGGGAGACCTCACAGTCTCCCTTTGTCTATTGGGACCCCACACATCGTATTATATACAGTTGACATCCAATAACATGATAATTATGCCATTACCAAAAAGAAAGCTGGTTTTTAATTCTCTGTTCTTTTAAATTCAGGCTGATTTTTTTGAGCTCTGGCTTTGAGCATGGCTCTTATCTGCTCTGCCAAATGGGAGTTTTACTTCTCAAGGGTTCAGTTGCACATCTTTGCAAAGAGATTTGCCCTCAGCCTGTCATTGCTTGGAGGGAATTGTAGGAAGAGTACAGATGGTGCCCTTCAGAAGTGAGAAGAGGCAGAGGTCTCAGCTGTGTCTCCAGCAGTGGGAAAGGGGATGCACGTGTCCATCCACACTCCTGTGTCCATTCTTGCTCTAGGGTGAGGGGGCCATCACAGGTGGGACACAGTCATCACATTCTTTGTGATGGCAGGACCTGTCCAACAGTGGGATATGTAGGGTTGTATCTCAGGGCAGAGGGTGGGGTTTGCTCTGGGGTTTCTCCAGTAAGTGGCTAGTTGAAACTGTGAGTGATGAGCTCTGAGTATTAAGAGGTAACCAAACCTTGAGGTTAGAGCTATGAAAAACACTCTCATTTGAGGATGGAGAGGAGGAGAAGCTGAAGATTATTAAAGAGGTGGGGTGATGGGCCCAAATGGAATAGTTCCTTTGCCTCTGGTTCATAGAGGCCAAGGGAGAAGTGTTGAGTTGAATCATATGAAATTGACATTTTTAGGTACAAAGTGGTTGACCGTTGGCAATTTCATATGGTTTAACCTAGAAGAAAGGCTTGAGAGTGGGGTGTGGGGGACTCCGAAGTTTGCCTATGGTAAGAGGCAGACATGGGGAGGATGGTGGACTGTGAAGCTGAGCTGCAGGGGGAGCTCTGTTTTTCCCATATAGTGGGAGAGGTGTTGTATAACAAGGAAGTAGGCTTCAAAAGTGACCCCTGCCACTCTGAGTAGTAGATGTGGATGACAGAGGGGACTTTTCTCGTGTGCTGCCTTCATACCAGTGTTGCCCTCATCATGCTACCTGATAATAATTTGCTTTCAGATGCATCCTGAGGGTAGGGACAGTGTCTCAGGCACCTTTATATTCCCAGCACCTTGCCTGGGTACCTGGCACCCAGTGGAGGATCCAACAAATGGTGACTAAATTCAAGCAGAAGCCTACAGATAATACAGCATTCCCATGAAGAACTAACTAGAACTCTTCAAGAGTAAGGAATAGGATACAGTATTTTCTAAAATTACTGGGCCACAAAATATGGTGTTTTCATGGAGCATTTTTCCCAGGTATTTCCCAGAATGTATTTTGGTCATTCAGACGAGTTGAACTGAAATATATCAATGCATCATCTATGAACAAGAAATTAATAGCATAACTAGATTTGAAGATAGAAATAGTGAAATGCTTAGGAGGAAACGAACTGTTTTCAAAGACCTGAGAAATATTTTAGAAGTACCAAGTACATATAAATAATTGATATAATATTAATAATAATTTAATTATTCATTAAAGAAGGTTTCCTAAAGATATCGAAGCAAGAGTAGATCAGCCTAGTTGAAGATATATACTTGAAAGTAATATGACTTCATTGCTTCAAATACATTCTAACTTTTTGATAATTCAAACTAGTTCTACCACTTTATTCTGTCCTTAAAATTTTTTAATCTATTAATTTAATTCACTAATTAATTTGGAAATATGTGAAAGGTACTGTTCTTGATATTTGTAAAGATGAATTGGGAAGGGAATTTGCCTGAAGGAGATTTCTATGAGAAGAGGTGCTAAACCAGGGAGATTAGATTAAATAAATATTCTTCAAAGTACAAAGTGATAAGTGGTATATAAAAGAAACAGACAAGTGCTAGGGGCTTCTGTGGGAGGGAGGTTGCTTCTAGCTGTGGAATGAGAGATGTCTTTGAGCAGGAATTCTATCTGGGAAGGTGGGCTGTTGAGGAAGGCCATGAATGACAGGAGGAAAGCGCGTCCTTTAGTGCACTCTGTGGACCATGTTAAGCCACTCTAGCATCATGTTTGTACAATCAAGTAGCCAAGATGTGAAGCTTGGTTCTATGATAAGGAGCCACCATGTGTGTGATCAGAGGAGTGACCGGGGAGCAGCCAGTAACAGTGGGTGTGGGAGAGGTAGAACCGACAGCCAAAAACCCATTGAACAGGCCTTGTAAGAGGTTTTAATGGAGACTCATGGGTTCAGTGTAGTTCGAAAACTGTGAAATCCTCAGCTTGGGTCTGACTGCCTTGGTGTTAACTTGCTCCACCAACCCATATCTAAGAATAGCCAAGGAGATCCTGGCAATGTGCACCAGGTGAATGAGAATGGAAAGTGCCCTTTGGGTTCATGCTATTTAAAACAGTGTAAGAACAAAATAAATGAGGCCAGGTCATTTCAGCATGAGTACATTGGGAAATGTCTTGGCAATATCACATCAACCTCACACTGGGTCATCATTAATGGAAAATGGCTCTGAAGAGTGGCCACCACATGAGTGGTATAAAAACAAGCTAAAAACAAAACATGGTGCATGGATTTTCAATAGATTACAGCCAGTATTTCCGCCATGATTAAACACCTACCATGTGTTCTCATTTAATTTTTATATCAACCCCATGTATTATTTTAGTCCGATTTTATACATGTCATAAGGAAACCTGGGCCCAGAATGGTAACTAAAAGACTAAAAGAGGTAATCTTGCAAGCAATTGTGGCAGGGCCTCAATTTGAACCCAGGTCCTTTTAACCCCAAACCCAAGGTTCTACAGGTCCTTTGTAGCTCAGGGAGCAAGGATGGGGAGAAGTAGGCACACTCCAGTACTAAGTCTGCACTTCACAGGGCCATTTCGAAGCTCAAATGTAAAAGTGCATTTTCAATTCTCAAATAAGGACTTTATTAATAGACATGTTTTGATTAAGAGATAAGGGTGTTGCAGGAGCTGTGCAAAACATGGTTTCTTACTAAAAAAGCACAATTGGCACAGCTGGGCCATAATGAGAGAGACACACACATTTAAGGCCGTGGTCAAAGGAGGTGGCCCTGAAAGAAGCCGAGGAGTTAAGAATAAACTCCAGGTTCTCCAGATTTAACTTAGGCCATCTCTGGGTCCTAATCATGTGGAACTGAAACACTCTCCTCAGCCGTCCTTCTGATTAGCCCTCAAGCACTGAGTATAGCTCCAAAGGTGTGGGCTAGTCCACAAAACCCCTTCCCTGCTTACAGCTTCCTCAGGCTGCCCCCATGCGTGTGTCCTCACTAGCCTGGCCCCAGGTCTCTGGCCAGTTGCTTGTGCTGGAGCCAAGGCCACCACACTGCTGAAGAATTTGGTCTCGGTCCATGAAGTTGTTCTGCTACCAAGAGAGAAATGTGTACCAGCTGATGCCAGGAAGCCTTCCTTTCTCTGCTAGCAGAGGGGGTCTGTGTCTCCCCACAGTCTGCACGATAAATCAGTTCAAAGACACCAGCTTCGAGGCCATACAGGGGCCGTTATCATTGGCCAAACTCAGTCAGTGCTGCAGGATTTATTTTCTAGTTCACAAGTCCTGGTTGGCCAGAGCACATCTTCCCAGCTTTGCTAAATCCTCTCTAGTGTGAGTTGTGCACACAGCCACAGCCACGGTTCTGAGCCTTTGTTCTTTTCTCCAGGCCAAGTCCAGGGCCTTCAGAGAAGGTATCACTTACCTAGAAAACCATAAACTTTTGGGTTGAATTTTGAGTATAAAGATTATTGGGGGAAGGGAGGGAGTTCTACCTAAATTATCAAGAAAACGGTCTTTGCCTTCTGCTCAGCTTGGGGTAGAGAGTTGCTCTTCAGGCCTTCGTGCTGCCCGCCACAGAAAACTCTCACCAGAAATTTTTCCTGGTTTCCAAACTCCCAGGTCTTTGGCTGGTTGTCAGCGGGTCTATGAACTTCCTTAAATTGTCTGCAACATATCTACATCACATGTGTGTATGGCAATGAGGATTACTACTGGTCCTCTACTGAGGTCCTACCAACTCTGTAGCTTTATCTTGAGAGATCCATGACTTAAAAATATGTAAGAACTGCTGCTCCAGGAAGATAAATATCCTATTCTTCCTCTCTAAGAAGCAGGACCTTTTGCTCCCAGAAGACCAAGAGTTGTTTTTACTTGCCTGGAGCTTTAGCTGCAGACAGGGGCCACAAGGAGGCTCTGGGACTGGTATTTAGCTTTTCAGAAACTGGCAGCACTTTCTTCCTGACTTACAGGGGACATTCTTGCCCCCTCAGCCTCATTCTTCCTGTCCCTTCCTCCACATAAAGCAGGTTTCTAAGGGTGGAAACACACTCAGTTAGTTCCTAGAGTAGGTACCAACTGGAGAGCTACAGGGGTCTTCTCAGGACAGAAACAATCTGCCAAGAGACTCCAGAGCCTCTCTGCGTTCGGCTGCTGACTAGCCCCAGGAAAGGAATGTTAACAGTTTACACTGAGCTGAGTATACTACATAATTTGTCTTAAAAGAAAGAATACCCGCTATAGGTAAACAAGAACTACGGAAGGCTTCAGCATTGGCCCTGGCCAGGAGAGACAGGGCAACAGCGGAATCCTAAAGAGCTGGCAGAAAACAGCACAAGGATGTGTCTAGATGCAAAATATTTCCAATGCAAGGAAAAAAAAATAATTTTCCAGAAGCTAGGGAGATTTAGTCAACATAAGCACAAAGTAATCCTGGAAGTGCCTCTCTAATAGTCTCTCTGGAATAGATGTCCTGAGGGTCCTTAAAAATTGGTAGGACTCACCAGAGAGGCAGGGAGGGCTGGATGCTGCACTCCAGTGAAAGCCCAGGAGCCTGACAGCATCTGGGCTGTGCTGCTGTCCCACTTGGGCAAAAAACCTGGAAAATTTTTGGTATCAAGAAAAGCTTCAGGTCCATGTCATTCATCTCCATGATGTCTTCCAGATCCTCTCTTCCCGGCAGTGCTGCGCATCCTCACCATAGTCATCTGCTGCTTTGGAGGAATGGGGAAGTGTGGAAAACAACTCTTTTTACGAGTGCACTCTGCTCCCAGCTCTGCTTCTTAAGGGGGTATGAGAAGTGGGGCAGCAGTGGGCATCTCTGACTTTGGGGAACCGCTTTTTTCACCCCTTTAACATACGGGCTCTGACGGGCATGTGAAGTGGCTGGGATTGGCTAAGGACTAAAGCAAAACAGAGAGCAAACTCAGCCCCAGCAGCCTGTTGCTATGAGAGAATGTGTGTCCAACATCGTTAGACAGGCTCATTTTTCAAGAGAGATAGGCTCATTTTTCAAGAGAAGCAGGAAATCTTCATTTGTATATAAAATATTTCATTTATAATTGTTGTTTCAAAACTTCGAAGACTAGATTTGTAGGACAAACTCAGTCAGGAGCTGGCTCTGCTCTGTCTGTTCTGTAGGTAGGAGCAACCACAGGGCACCACACTGCGTAACCCTAGGCCTCTCTGTTTCCTCCAAGCTATACGAGCAATGCCCAGAAGCCTCTCAGAGCATAGCCTATGCAGCATCTGGAGCAACTGGCTCTAGGAGGTATTAAGAGTTTAAGGCT
Organism: Macroglossus sobrinus; assembly: GCA_004027375.1. Classification (NCBI taxonomy): domain Eukaryota; kingdom Metazoa; phylum Chordata; class Mammalia; order Chiroptera; family Pteropodidae; genus Macroglossus; species Macroglossus sobrinus. Next base: position 206,324 of record PVKZ01001823.1, on the reverse strand, counting down.
AAAGAAGAGATTTCCTCATTCTTTAATGAAAAATCTACCAATCTGAGCAAAAATTCTGGCCCCTCCATGAGCACCATTGCTAGTCTGGAACAGATTACCCATCTTTGTCTGAGACAAGAGATGGCGGAATGGCACCCACTTTTGCCTCCTGTGTCCACATTAATATGCATTTGGAGCTTCTCTGAAAACAGATAATCATAAGTTTCACCATAGCATTACTATACTGAAGTAATCGTTATAGATATCATCATGAAACCTCACTACTCATGTCATGTTACTCTTGCTATGTCCCTGTTTAGTACCAGAGACAGCCACTATTTTCCCTGTTGTATGGACTGAAGCTGAGGAATAAAAAGGTCATGAGGAATGAAAAGGCTTGGAGTCCCCATTGCAGAGTCAGATTTAATATTTGAATCTTGGGGATCTTCTCCTAATACTGCTACCTAATACTGGCCCCCTCAAGTCTCTCAAAATCTGTGGACATTTTTTTTTTTTATCCCATGTCAGGGATGGAACTTTCCCCTTCACTCTTCTTCTTTTTTCTTTCCTCTACTCGCCCCTTCTCAGGAAATGAGAACAAATATTTAAAGGCTTATGGTAAAAAATCACTAAGTCTTACCCCGCAGAGGGCTTCAGTAGCAGCAAAAGAAAGGGCTGTTTTGCTAGATTACCTACTCTGAATGAACTGAGCCTCATTCTTCCTCTAACACACTGAGGACCTCACCAATTGGATACTTGGATACTCACCCCTTCAGCACCCTCCACAACCCTCTGGGTCCCTTGAGTACTCATAATTGTTGAAGGGACAAGCTTTCTGACAATGGACTGTACCTACATCTCCTCTGAAGTATTTCAGACAAAAACAAGGAGCTACCCACTTTCATGTGGTTCCCTGAGAAGCATAAACAATATGAGGCCAAACCAGTTAGTAATTAGGAGTGCCTATGCAACTTCTCCTTTAAGTAAATTGTTCTCTGATTTAGTAGGATATTACAGATGATTCACAAAAAAACATATGGGGGAAAAATACAGCACTGATAGTTACTGTCTACATTCTTATGTATTCCAGCTTTGCTTTTGAGCATAAAAATATTGCTCATGGCCTTCTTTCTCCATCAATTAGCCAATAGTTAACAACTGATCATCTCTGTCTCCATCTCTAAAAGACATTTAGAAGAAATAACAGAAATACTGGGTCCTTGCTAAATAGACATTTCTTTAAAGAGGACATACAGAAGGCCAATAGACATATGAAAAGATATTAATCATCACTAATTATCAGAAATGCAAATTAAGATCACAATGAGATATCACCTCACACCTGTCAGAATGGCTATCATTAATAAGTCAAAAAACAATAAGTGATGGTGAGGAAGTGAAGAAAAGGAAACCCTCATCCACTGTTAGTGAGATTGTAAATTGGTGTAGCCACTGTGGAAAACAGTATGGAGGTTCCTCAAAATGTTAAAAACAGAACTATCATATGACCCAGTGTGGGTCCCAGGTCTGGCTGTGGTCCAGGCTCACAGCTAGGTATAGGACTCCCGATTTTAAATGTTACATTAATGTAGTAAGGCACCTGTGCCTAACTTATGCAAGAATGACTCAGCTTATTGTTTATCATGCACGTATGGCAGAATGTCACTATTATTCTCTGACATATAGAAAGTTCATGCAGTCCCCTAGCGCAGAAGCTCCCAGCAATAAAGTTGGTGCCTGCCAACTCATGTTGGCTCCTCTTCTATTCTTTCAACTGGGCATCTCACCATCTTGATCAGTTCAGCGTTGACACCCAGCAATCCCACTTCTGGGTATTTATCTGAAGAAAATGAAAACACTAATTTGAAAAGATATACGCACCCCTATGTTCACTGCAGTATTTTGTACAATAGCCAAACTATGGAAGCAACCTAGGCATCCACAGATAGATGAATAAAGATGTGATATATACATATAATGGAATATTACTCAGCCATGAAAAAAGAATAAATCTTGCTATTTATGACACCACAGGTGGACCTAGAGAGTAGGTGAAATAAGTCGGAGAAAGACAAATATCACATGTTCTTAGTTATATGTAGAATTAAAGAATAAATGAATAAATAAAACAAGAGAAACAAATTCATAGATTTAGAAAACTGATAGCTGCCAGATTAAAGGGGGCAGGGAAAGGGGAAAAATGGGTGAATGGAATAAAGTACAAACTTCCAGTTATAAAATTCTGGGGGACATAAAGTACAGCATCGGGAATGAAGTAAATAATATTGTAATAATTATGTATGGTGACAGATGGGTCTAGATTTATCGAGGTGATCACTTTGTAGGGTACAAAAATGTCTAATCACTGTGTTGCACACCTGAAACTAACATATTATTATATGTCAATTGTAATTAAAAATAAATTTTAAAAAATATTGGGTCCTTTATCAGTCAATGAAATATATATATATGTATATGTGTGTATGTATACATATATGTATATATATGTGTATGTGTGTATGTACACTATATAAAAAAATGACAGTTAAACTGCTAAAATATGGGACAGAAACAGCAAATTCTCAGGGAGTTCAAAAGAAAAGGCAAAAAGAGAACAATGAGAGCTAGAAATATCAGGGAATCTTCTTGGAAGAGGTGATATTTGAGCTAAAACTTGAGAAATGGGAACAACCGAACTGAAGCCTTAGGAGCAGAAATGGCCTTGTTTTAATTGGCTGGGAGAGATGAAATTTCTGACTGAGTTGCAGTGGGAAAGCAGAACCCTCTAAACAACAGAGAGAAAATTTTGGACAATGCAATGGGAAATTAACTGGCTATTTAGTTCAGCATCTTTTTGCACAGAGTTTAGGAAAATTGAACACACAGATACAGAACACAGATACCAGAAAGGACAAAACAATGCTAAGTCCTGGACTGGGCAACTAATTCCTATTAAGAATAAAGGGATCTTATAAATCAACAGGAAAAAAATAAAAACTATCTTTGAAAACATGGGCAGAGGGCAATATTAAGCATGTTGCAAAAAAAAAATCAGAAAAGGCATAACTTCAAAAGAAAAGTATAAAGTTAAAAAATACAATTTGGCAAGATTAAATAAGATAAAAGTCAAAAGAGCACTGTCACATATTGCTGATGAGAGTACAGACTGGTACAGCCTCTTGCATTTGGAATGCAGATCTTCAATTCAGCAAGTAAATCTACCTTTTAAAACTTATGCTAAAGAAAGAATTAAGAGTTTAACAAAGAGTTTGTGCAAATACTTCATTCAAGTTTATTATGGTCAAAAATTCAAATAGGTTTTAAAATTTGAAAGCCAAGAATAATGTATAAGAAATATGTTTATTAATATGAAAGGTTGTTTGCAATGTATTATCAAAAATTTTAAAAGGTATAGAGTAGATCACACCATAGTGTTGCATGGTGTGTAAAACTATTTGTGTATAAAACTAAAATGAACAAAACTATATAAACCCAAAGACACAAACATATAAAAATATATACATGTATATGCATACATCTCTATTTATTTCTCTTTATGTTTACCTACCCACTTATCTAGATCAGAGGTCCTCAACCTCCAGGCCACTGACAGCGGTCCATGACCTGTTAGGAGCTGGATTGCAGAGCAGGAGGTAAGTGGCAGGCAAACAAGTGAAGCTTCATCAGTAATCTGTAGCCACTCCCCAGCGCTAGCATCACTACCTCAGCCCCACTTCAGATTATCAGGCATTATTTTCTCATAGGAGTGTCGGTCCCTGTTGCCAAAAAGGTTAGGCACCAATGATCTAGATAGATGGGTAGATAGAAAAGACATACACACACACACACACACACACATATGCATATATACAAATAAATACATAGATGTCTATACACCAAGATGTTAACATTCTATATCTTTAAGTAGTGAGATTGAGTAATGCCTATTTCCTTCTTCTGCAAACTTTTTAAGTTTACAATTTTTTCTACAATAAGTATATATCATTTTTTAGATTTAAAACCAAAAGCTCAGTTTCTTCTGCCAGAAACCTATGTTAGTCCAGTGGTCCAGTGCAAGGGTAATTCACTATGATATAAAAAGATGCTGAAGGACAGGGCAGTTCTGAGAGGAGCATCTTTATGTTTACAGTCTAGACCTTAGCATTGGTGTGACCTAGCGCTGCTTCCTGAGACATGTTGCTTTTCCCAGTGTGTATTTCAAAGAGCAACAGGTACAGATAAAAAGAGAAAACAGGAAAGTTAAGTGACAAACCTGAAGCCCAAAAGGAAGATAGTGGCAAGAGGCATAAATTCCAGCATCAAAACCTGCCATTTTGCAGATAACACTCTAGATATCTAAACTAACCACACATAAGTGTCTTCTGTGTTTCTGAAAAAGCTGAGAAATGAATCCACATCATAGAAGGGAGATATTTGTTCTAGAATCTCTTTCAATGGAGCAGACATTTCAATTTAGTTCAACAAGTTTGCTCAGTATCTTCTCCTGAGATCTCAAAAACAAGACTCCCTTGTCTGCTAGAAACATCAGTGTTAGCAATGACAATATCTTACTCTTATGAAACATTTCTTATATTCAGTGATTCAATCGTCACAACATTATCATGTAGAAAAAGTAGGTATTATTGTACTAATTTTATAGATGGAAAAACTGAGGCTTAGGGGAAAACCAGGACTTGGCCTAAATGTACTGACTTTCTCCTCCCTAGGTAACTTATTAGGGCATTTAAAAAACAAAACTCAGTTGAAAGCAGCCAGTTATTCTAAACATGCATTGCAATCCTTGATATTTAAGCCAAGGAAAAGGCACAATTGTGCAAACCTTATTTATCATTTTGCCTCATTACACAGTCAAATAAAGTTGCTGATATACTGAAGTGTGAATCCAGTTTTTTGTTTTGCTTTGTTTTGTTTTGTTAATACCACAATGAAATTTCTGGTCTACTAATCAACCTTAAGCATGGCCCTTCCTCCTCTAGAGCAATCTCCCTGGGAGGAGGAAGCAGGCTGTTGGAGGAAGCTGACTTGGCCGGTTCCAGTTGACTGGGAAGCTGAGTGCGCCCAGGATCTCTGCCCTTTCACCTCTCACTGCTAGAGCTGTGTTGCCCCATCCTGGTCCCTTCCTGGCAAAAGCCTGTGTGTATCACGGGAGGAAGAGAGGGCAGAACTAATTTCCTCCTTCGTTTCACATTCTCTGGGAAAGGCTGGCGTGTGCTTCCTCACAGCTCCTGTGCAGCCTCTTCCTCCAGCTTTGAAACACCCTGATGTTTTTAAAGCAGAAGCTACAATCTTCAAATCTATACCATGCCCAAATACCCCTCATAAGAGTGCAGAATATACTCTCAGTTTCCTTTTGTGCTGAAAAATAAACCTGAGAGGACAAAAGACTCTTGTCAAGGGGTGGCGGTCCCAGGGTGGTACGGCCGGATGCGGCGCTCTCTGGGCGGCCTCCAGCCTGGGCAGGGCTCGGCTTGGTTTAGAGAACAGTTAACGGAGCCACTTGTTTGGTTTGGCATTTCCTCTGAGGTCCTTTATTGGTTGGTTAGACTTTAGAAAAAATGAAATTTTATTGTCTTTCACTTTAATTTTTTTGAATAGGAAGTATATTTGCATAGTTCAAAAACAAAAATAATATAAAAATGAATACATGGAGAAATTCTGCTCACACGTGTGTCCTCATCTCCCCAATCTCTCCCTTCCTCACAAGCAACCATTTTTATTCGTTTCTTATGTTTCTTCCAGTTATATAATATACTTATTTTCTCCTTTTCTTATTGAACAAACATTCTCAACAGGGATGATATCACCCTCAAAGGGGTGAAAATTGGATTGTGGAAGTGAAAAATTCTTACTCTTTTTATGATAAATCACAGATACATATTATACATATAGCACATAAACAAGTATATATAGTATTGAAATTTCATGGGGGGAGGCAATTAGGAAAAAAAATGTCTTAAAAAGGATTCTGGGGGGGTGATAATTAAAAGGTTTCAAACACTGTTATAGAAAGTACTATACAATAAACACTGTTCTGCACCTAGCTTTTTTCCCTTTACAATATTTTCCAGAGATCTTTTCATACAAATTCATACAAATTTACTTTATTATTTTTATAGGATCATAGTATTCCATTATGTAGCTGTACTCTTATTTGTTTACCCAGTTCCCTATTAATAAATACTTGGACTGATTCTAATCATTGGCTATGCACAGGTATATCTGGATATAGATGCCTGGAAGTGGGGTTGTTTGGTCCAAGGGTAAACTTCTTTAAAATGCAGATAGGCATGGCCAGATGCCCCATTCATTCTGAACTCCCAACCAAGTCTGTCATCCAATAAGAAAGAAACAGGTTAGTTACTCTTTAAATGGCTTAGTCTGACACCTCCTGAGGGTCATGTAAGTGGTTGCTAGGCTAGGTAGTCATTGGGGTCTGGGTTCTTCTCTTGGTTGTGCTATGATCTCAGTGTCCCCAGCCCTGAAGAGGGCCAGTGTGCCCCTGGTTAAGTAGAGAGATGGCCCTTTGTGACAGTACTTCAGGCAAGGAAGGAGACCCTACATTTTGGATGAGGAACTTTCAGACCATGAAGAGGGAACACCACTTGGGATGACCTCAGTTGTGGTGTGAGACTTGGCCCCTATCCCCCATAATCTGGAACCTCCAGTTTGTGAGAGGGCAGCTCCCAGTATTAGCCAAACAGAAGTCAACATTGACTTTCTAGCCTCAGAGCAAATGGACTGGCTAGAGAAGTTATTTCTGTGTGGAATATGTATGCTGTTACGCAGCTCAACCCCTGACACAGGTCCCTTCCCATTGTCCTAAGCAGGTAGAGAAGTCAAGTTGTAGTGGCCTCATCTTTTCCAGAGACATTTGTGCTTAACACCACAACCAACTCTGCAAAATTTTATTTGGTCCTTAAATGATTTAAACCACTGTAATCATACTTGCTTTCAACAGAAATCTCCTGTATTCACAGGTTTGGAAGTAAAGTAAATGAAGCCCCTGTGTGGCTGGCTGCTGCTTTGAGCTCTATTTGGATCCCTGCCTGGGACTGTCAGCTCAGCAGGGTCATGCATCCTATTTTCTGGTGCTTGTTAACTGAGGTCAAATATATCACAAAATACAGAAATTTTATGCTTCATTACAATCACATCTTAGCTATTGCTGAGCAGGATTTTGACTCTTCTAATTTATTCAAGACTTCCTCCCCTCCTCATTTCCCAGTCAAATCCCTGAGTTGACCTAGTCTTTCCTGCAGTTCTGTAAGCAACTTGGGACTCCCACCCCACACAAAGAATACTTTTTGGTTGAGTGAATGAATTTAAATAAACAAACATCTGCCATAAACATGACTTCACGGATAAAGTGGGCACAGTGCCTATCCTCACCTCTGCAGGCTTCTCTCCATGAAGCTGAATGCAATAAAGCTTTGTGCTGGTGAGAAACATGATAGAAGTGTCAAACTACATAAATTGTGAATCATAAGTCACAGTTCCATTTGCTCTGTCACAGTGTAAAAATTGCAAATTTTTCATCAAGAAAGAGAAGAACTATGAGCGCTTGAGTATAATTCAGCTGCCATGACACGTCCATCACTCAAGAATGGATGAGTTTGGAAAACTCAAACTATCAGAGAAGCCTTGCAGGTAGAAATGATGTGGTCTTAGAAGTGACAGAGAAACACATGGCTTGCACAGGAATAGTAAAACATCCAGCTAAAGAATCAAAGGAGAATCATGTGAGGAAGAACTGAAAATGGTTTGGAAACAGGAAGTCATGCATATTATATTGTAAAATAAATCTTGCAAGGATAGGGCTCATTTAGGTCTGATTCTTTCACGAAAACATAAATAAATGGCAGAATGTAGGACCATCTGCCTGGAGGGCAGGCGTTGCTAGGAAAAATAAAAGGGGCCAGTAGTGGAATATTAAAGCCAGGCAGTAGCTCTTTGGCTGTTGTTGCAAAACTCTCCTAGGGAAACAAAGTTTTATTATCATAGTTAGGATGTACCTAAACTGATGCCCTAAATTGGCTCAATTTTCTTTTTAAGGTGAAGTATCATTAAGTTCCAAAGAGATATGACTTGATCTCTGCAGATAGCTGCTCAAGCTGGCTAGTGACCAGTCTATGATCTCAACCCTGAGTCTCAGTCAAAGCAAGCCCTGCTGGAGAGAGATGGCAGCTTCTTTCCTCAAATTTAATGGCTTGATCCATTGCTTAAAATACCATTCTCAAAACAATGTGGCTGTTGGTGTGCTCTGTTCAGGGCTGTGCCAGCCCAAGGGTTAGAGGCAGAATGACTTACACCAAGGACAGCTGGCACCTCACTAGCCTGGACAAGGCAGGTCGAGAGGTGAGGCAATATCAGGGCCTGCATGGGCCCAGCCTGAAGCTCTGGCCTCCCCCAGAGAGGGAAGGTGTGTGCAAGTGATGAAGGTTTCAGCTATCCTGAAATGGAGGAACGGGATTTATGAAGGTGATCATTAGTCTCTTCATTTATACAGGCTCTCAATTGTTCATTCGATTAAATATCTAACTTAAGAGAACAGATGGTATTAAGATAACATCAGATGCTTCCATTTCCTCCACCTTCTCCTTCCTTATCCTCAAGAGTTCCAAGTTTTTTTTGTTTTTTTGTTTTTGTCTTGTTTTGTTTTTTAACAAAGGAAATTGACAAAGCAGAACACAGAAATCTTTGGTGCACTCTGTGAGGGAGAGGAGCGGTATGTTGTCTTTGTAAAAGTGTAGCTGGCATTCTTTTCTGTTCTGTTTAGATTTGTGTGGCTAAGGAAAAGAATCACACTAGTGAAGAGCAACAGGGTTTCAGTTCCTGGGCACAAGACCATATCAGGAAAATTAACTGGGCTTCTGCTCTCAGCCAAAATCTTTTGTAGGGGAGAGTGTGATGACACAGAGGCAGTATGCTCTGAGATGTGCTTCCTGTAATAAATTCTCCATCCGTGCTGGGGAAAATAAAGCATTTTCTTACACGTTCATTTGTCAGACATCTTGGGCACACCGAGGTGAGAGAGGAAAAAAAAATAACAGAACCCAAAATAGCACAGCATTGCGTGGGAAGGATGATAAAATTATGGCACTTTGAATGGTGACAGACATTGAGGTTTCATTTTATCACTCTATAAAAGTGCACCTTGGGAGATTTGCTGTTTCCATTTTCTTTCTCCTTATTCCCATGTTTTTCTCACATGAATATGTACATTGTCGCATATTTTACTTCAACTTTGGATGTTTTTCTTCAAATCATCCCACCTCAGATCCATGCAGCCTTGTTGCTCAGTGGTGGCTGTGTGTCTGCCCCTGCACAGGGTTTTCCAGTGCTGCATCTCAAGTCATCACTCCTATGGAAATACCTGCAGCCTTCGCTGGCCCATGGGCCACATCATTCAAAGACTAAGTACGGTCTATGGCCATGCCACCCTGAACGTGCCCCATCTCGTCTGATCTCGGCAGCTAAGCAAGGTCAGGCCTGGTTAGTACTTAGATGGGGGACCACCTAGGAAGACCAGGTGCTGCAGGCGTTAAAAAAAAAAAAAAAGACCAAGTACGGCTGTTGCCTCTTTGAAGGTAAATGCATCACCCCAAATCTGGGAAATAGGAATCCCTGGTATCTCTTTCCACTGCCAATTCACAGAAGCCAGGCAATAAATATCTGCTGGATTGAAAGGACACTGTTGCATCTCTCACTTCCAGCCATGGCAACCTGAAGCAACTTTTGCATCTTCATCCTGCCAATTTTGTGATGAAAGGTTGTTCTTCCAGTTGTGGTCAGGTGCACAAATCTTATCATCTCTAGATCAACCCCAACCCCAACCTAAACAGGCCAGGAGAAAGAGGAAGTGGTAAATGCCTCAATCCTTCCTCTCTAAAATGGGGATTTTAAAGAGTCCCCACCTCATCATTTGAATGTGAACTCTCTAAGATAAGGTGTGACCAAGGTCTGTACCTGCACACAATGTTATCTGCTATACTCAATGGATCAGGCAGGGTGTGATCAGAGAAGCAAAAATGCTGTGGATGATTTAAAAAAGAATTTGTTAGAGTTTGTAGGGGTTAGAACTTCTGCATTGGGGACTTCAGACTACCTAATGATGCAGTCTATGCAGGCTGCTGCTTCTGCATCTAGTATTGAGCCTGCAGTTACTACAGGCCAGCCAGACCGTCAGTTGAGAAGGAAGCAGGATGTGTATAAAAGATAGGAAAAGACAGAACATGCAAAGATGAACTGAGACTCACATGGAACCTAAAGATAAAACTGGAACCTGTTTCTGTCTCTTACCACCTTGATGCTGTGCATGACCAACAGGAGAAGGTGGTGCCCGATGCTACTGAGCTGCTCACACACCTGGCCCAGGACTTGGAGAAGTTGAAGAAAATCTGAGAGAGCTGGAATCTGGCAGAGCCAGAGCCACTTGGGTGAGCCAGCAATGTAGCATCGATGTGTGCAAGCTGCTATAGTACATGGCACATTGCACCCACTTTCCAAATGGTATTTAAATTATCTTGTGCAGCCAGAACTTGCCTAGAAAGATGCGGGATGGGAATTCGGGACTATAGCTCCAGTTTAGCTAAGTTGCTACAGTACAAACCACCATAACACTTATTAAGAGATCTGTGACCTTCCATCTCCAGGTCCCTCACTCTCACCTGTATAAGAAATACTAATCCCAAAGCAATGCATTCATATTCATCAATGTCCATCATGAAACTGTAAGGCCTATGGAAACAGGGACCTTGTGATCTGTTCACCGCCCTATTCCTGTGCTAATATAGGTGAGTCAATTTTGGTTGAATGACTCACTACCAAAGACAATCAGAACAAATTGATTTTTGTGCAAATCTTCAGCCCACTTTGTATTTTTACAACAGTCTATGAATGAACAAACATTTACTGAATACCTACATTGAACCCGATGCTCTGCTGGTACTGAGGAAAATGCAAACAAAACAAAACAAAACAAAACAAAACAAAACAAGGCATTCATGCCCTGAAAATTGTAGCCATCTGGCTTTAGAGGTGCCATGGATTCATCTAAAGCTAATTAATACCAGTATTACATTAGGTAAAAGGCAGGGAGTGTTAATGAATACTCTAGGAATCCTTATGGGTAACACTTTAGGGAAGGCTTCCCAGAGGAGGTGAGACTTCAGCCAGTGTGTGAAGATAGATGGGGAAGAGAGAAAGAAGGAAGAGAACAGCAAAGGAGCAAAAGTCAAATTTCAAAAGGCCCATTTAGAGCAGCTGATAGGCCCCAACCTGGACAGCTTTTCAACTTTGTATAGAGGATGGGAAGACAGAAAGTTGGGGCTCATGTCAAGGATGATTCTTCAACTGCCCAAGCATTCCCAGAATTGAGAATGGAAAATGCAATCATGTTGATCTTCAGTGATGATTAAAAATACTAAATGACAGTCACTAAGAATTTACAGTATGCCATTGCTGTTATTGCCATCACTTAATCCTAAACTAAACATTAGGTAGTTACTATCTACACTGATGGATGAAGAAACTGAGGCTAAGAAAGATAAAGTTCCTCCCCCAAGTTCACTCAGCCAGTAGGTAGCCAAACTGGGATCTGAATTCATGCCTGCACCTGCAGCTCCATCTATAAACAATCCACCTGAACAGACATGTCAATGACAATTCTTTCCTACCTACTTTAAGACTGCCCAGTCAGGCAGTTCAAAATCCTAGTGGTGAAGATGTTGCTGTAAATGCTAAGTAACCAATCAAATGCTAAACTCATGAGGGCCTTCTTCTGTCATTTAATTTCAGTTTTCATTAGGGAAATAATACCCCAGACTTTAAACCAGCTAAATGAGAAGAGAACTCCTCTGCCTACAAGGTGGCTCTCTCTACCCAGGAGGATGAATTAGGGAGAGAGCCTACATCGTGGTACATGTATTTATCTTAGAATAAGCACTTGGTACTTCTTTACTTTTCATCTTATAGGGGTTTCCCCCTGTAGATTATAGGTTTCTTTTGTAAAAAAAATGTTTTCAGTTCGTAAGTTAAAATGTACTCATTGATGTTAGCACTGAAAATATGTGTGCACAGAGAAATCATCACCTAAGCGCCCAGCTTGTGGCTGCCTCCAAACACATCAGAGCCCTGTCCCACCTCATGCTGGCAGGAGCCCACCTTCCAATCCCCATCCCCAGAACTGCTCCCGCAAGGACAGGCCTGACTGAGGCAATGAAGCAGGAATGCAGAAGGAGCTCAAGCTAGTACATGTGTCAATTTATTTGGACTTCCTGCAATTTAGAAGTTGATTTCAAAGAAAAATTACTTCAAGCCTCAGACTCCTTATGCTGTTGCCAACTGTGGCCCGTTTTTACAGCTGACTGACCATGGCTAAAAATCTGGGTCCCTGGTAGTCTCTGCAGGCCTTCATGGCTCCTTGCTGCCCCCAAGCAGAAGTCATCAGCATAATTACAGCTAAATGGAGGCAGGTTGGGGCAGGCCTGCCACCACATAACCACCACCTGCTTCCCCAAGGAGGGCCCAGGCTTGCACATGCAGCTGTTTATTGTGAATCCCAAGTCAACAGCTGACATGATTCATTAGAAGTTCACACTCCCCTACTGCAATCCCCTTACGCCTCTCTCACCTTCTCTGCTATCCTTCACACACAGCCCAGTCCACCAGCTCCATGCTCCCTGCCTTCCCTCTCTCCCACCCTGGCCCCATGTGACCTCCAAGGTTAATTATGCTGCCTCAAGGCTTCCAGAAGAAAAAAACAGTCTGATTTCACTGGGAGTGAATGGGCAAAGGGGCACACGCCTGCACCCGAGTACATGCCCCCTGTAAATCATAGCATAAGCCTTTTTCTTCAGCAGTTTAAATCTGAGTATGTCTCATTAAAAACCCATCTCTCTCCCATTGCCAGCCTGAGACTGGGGATAAGAGTTTTGTCAGAGTGCTCTGTGGTAATAAGGAACACATTAATATCACCCGAGTTTCCCAAAAGATTTTTTTTTTTTTTTTGGTTCAGAAAGGGCAGTTATTTAAATAGAGTTGTTTGGAGGGTGAACCATTAGTACGCTGTCCTCTCAACAAACCCTTTAAGAACCTATTAACAGAGCCTCAGTTGTTCAGAGGAGTGATTCCTCTGCATGGCTTATCTCAGGGCAACTGGAGAATGTATCAGATCTGCTCAAAGAGAGCCTGTTCTGAGGAAACAGGCAATCTGGGGGAAGCTCTGGGATGGTGCCTCAGCCTTAGCCAGCAGGGTTACTCTAGGCCAAGGTAAAATGTGGGAGGCCAGAAGCAAAAGGAAGCAGCCACCTGCAGGTGGGGCCCAATGAACACAGGTGTGTAGACCAGATGACCTTTCTCCTCTGCTGAACCCCAGCCCTGGGCTCTTTGCCTGAACTTTCTTTTGTAAAGACAGCAGTCTAGACAAATGGAGATAACCTTTCCAGACCAATCACAACCTTTTGCTGGGACATTTGCATGCAATTCTTAAGGAAAGGTCACCTAGAAAATGCCACAAAGAGCATCCTTCCAAACAACAAATGTGACAATTAAAACAAAGCACCCTTCTCAATTGATGGCCCGGAAGCAGCTGGGCTCTAGAATGGCTTAGCCGGCCCAGGCCACTGGCATTTGTTACCTGAGGAAAACAATAGCAGCTCTGTAGGCATTTCTGTTGAAAGGGCAGGAGCTGTAACCAGCTTCTCAGGTTGGCCAACGACAGAGGGTCATCAGATTTCCCATCAAGGTTGCAGGGTAGTTTCACATCCTCCCCAACACTGCCCATTCTTCTGGCGTCCTGGTGCACGGGGTGCACACACGCACTAACGCGCACACACACGCACTTGTGATTGACCTATGGTTGTGATCTCAGAGCAGAGCTTGAAGCTTGGAGCACCAGCTAGACCTAGAGTCTGTGGCTGTGTCTGTGGATGTGTCTCTATTCCACTCGGAAATAGCCAGATCTATACTGGCTTTGTCTTTGAATGGGAGAATGTGTATTGGACTATTAGAGCCCAAGGCACATTTCTCACCTTCTCCCAGCTTTTACAGTCTCCTATGGAACCTGGTCTTCCATGGAAGTGATAGTTTTTGGATAGCTTGTAACTCCTCTAGAAAGACTCTCAAATGCCCATATATGCTGGCTATGTTGGTGGGTAGACTACATTCTATTCAAGGGAAAGCTGACCCATGTAATAAAGTTCTTGCTGGTTGGGTGGTCTACTTTTGAACCATTCCTCTCCACCCACACCCACACTGCTCAGTGAACCAGGAGTTGGAGACCTAACCTACAAAAAGAACCACCGATACCTTTCCAATGTCTTATGACCCATATGTTTTTGAAAACAAGAAAAAGAAAGAAAGAACTGAACCAATTGAATTCTGTCTCTCATAAGAACCATTAATTAAAGAAGAACTTCCTATTGGCTGGAGAAATTACTTCCGAAGAGTCATTAAGCAAAGTTAGAACTAAGAAAAAAAAAAAGCCAAAAGTGAGATGGAGCCATCAGGAAACAGGTAGCCTCTGATTGGAACTGAGAGAGAAAGTCCATCACACAGAATGTAGGTACTTGGTCTTAATGATGGAGTGCTTGAATGAGGACTCTGCCAGAGCCTTCCTGAATCCTTCTGTTGGACTTCCAGATGACCCAGCTGTATCTTGGTTTCTGTCCTAGGTTTCTGTTCTGGTCTTCCTCATTGCTCCAAATATACCTTAACATTAATTCTCCTTTACTAGGCTATCTTCAAGAAGTCTCTATTCCTACCTTAAAAACAAACTTCGAAAAAAAAAAAAAAGACAGACATCTCGGGGAGGCTTGTTTCCCAGGGCCCTACAAGAAAAGAGTAATTATATTAAGAACACATTTAATTGTTGCTATTCTATTTGATTAAAGAAAGGAGGAGAAAAGCCCTGATTTATGAGGCAATCACCAGGTCCAGAGATGATGATCCAGGCAGCCAAATGCAGTGCCATTTATACAGACTGAGTAATCTGATTGCCTCAGAGGGAGAAAGATGGGTGTCTGATCTCCCCCACCAGAACAGCTGTCCATTGGAGACTCGTGAAACTGAAGTCATGCCAGGTAGCTATCAGGTCTCTCTCTGGGAAGGGCCAGCAATACTCGCACCACAACAGACATGGCCTGAAAAAAGGTCAAAACCCTGTTCTGCCTTATTCCTTTAGCCCTTTAGAACCTGACAAAAGATGAGAGCTACAGGAGAGTTAGATTCATATTCTAAGCTGGATGTCAATCATTTCGATATTTTATGTTTTTTTCTGTTTGATTTATAATAAACAGGCTAGGGGGACTGCACAATATTTTTGTAAATATCTATGCCATTAAATATTCTTCAAAACTTGCTTGAAGATGCTGAGGGGACAAAGGTAGAGCAGGCCATATAGTATAAAAAGATCTCAACTAATCAGAATTCAACTAACCAAACTTCTTGATTAAAAAGACATTTTACTTTTTACTTTCATAAATATAAAAAGTCAAAGGACAAAAAAAATTACAAATGTCAAACTAGGTTATGTCTTAGAAACTACTCACAGTGATCTCTAGCATGATGACCTTGAGATATTGTAGCATCTTAAATCATGTGAAATATATGTTATACTCATTACACTCTACTTACTAATGCATAGATGTGTCTACAAATATTTTGGAAAGATCTGCAATGGGAAGTAACTATTTTGTTCAAATAAAAGCAGGGAATAAGATATTAAATGCCCACCCACAATGTCTAAGTATCAGTCTTTAAGACTATATAACAGCCTAAACATTCATTCTCTTCTGATAAGAGGGATAGTAAGAATGGATTTGTCCAAAAGCTCCTGACCTAGACCAGGGCCTCACACACTCAAAGGCATGAGAAAGCCGTTGGACATAAGCAGGCTTGAGATTTGAACAAGGGGTCAAGAGACATGAGTTCATATCTCAGCCTTGTCAGTCAATAAGTATCCTTGGGAAAACCCAGAGTTCATTTTCCTCAGCTGTAAAATGAAGGGATTATATTAATGTATAAAATTATTTATCTCCAAAGATTATCTCACTTGCAAATTCTATATTACTATTTGAAGAGAAAATTTAAAGGATGCCTGTCTTAATTTCAACCCTACTCAAGGCAATTTGTAGAGGAGATCCCTTTGACTAAATCCTATGTTTTGCGTTACAACTTTTCCCTTTGAGATAAACTCCACCTGGGATAATAATCCTGCATATTTAGTTCTAGAAAACTTCTTTTCTTGATACAGAAAGATCTTGAAGTTTCTAGCCAATCACTCAGCATTTAAAGATATATTCAACATTTAAACATATATTCCTTCCACAGGGGGAACCCCTGACCAGACTCCAAATTATCCAGCTCTGAAAACTCCTTTCTATTCCTTATACCTTAATCCCAGTCCAAACTAAGTTTTTCCAAATCCATTTGGAGGTGAGGAAGTGGGAGTTTTCATTTGGGGAAATGATGAGGTGCTTCCTTCCTCCTGGGGCTGAGTGAGCTCCCTATTCAGGATTCCCACAACCTCAGAGGCCAAGGGTCAGGGACCTGAGAAGTAGGGTGGAATCAGGTTTCCCTTTTGACTATAGACAGGGGGTCTGATTCCAAACTCCATCCATTGCAACAGATGTGTGTAATCTCATGTAATCAAAGTCAAAGAGAGTATTACTAATGGTTACCCTCATAGGCTCTGAGGTCACCTAATGTGAACAAGTGACTTCATTTACTTAGGCTTTAGTTTCCTTATCTGTAAAATGGGTTTAGAAACAACTCCCACTTCATAAAGCTGGTGTACTAATTCAATGAGATACTTCAGCCAAGGAGCTGCCATGTAGAAAGCGATTAGTAATATGTAGCTCCAGTTTTTGTTGTAGCTCAAGGGTCTAAACACTCCTTCTTAGTCCTCCTAATGTCTCTTTTGAGGACAAGGTATGACAGGAGCTAAATTTGATATGACCTACATGCCTCATCTGGGAGAAGGGTCGGGGCTGGGGTAGGCATGAAGCAGTTCACGGACTGTGAGCCAACAGCTCTGGTTTTGCACCTGTGATTTCACTGCATTTAATCCCAAAGCACCACCTCTGCCATTTGTAGATAGAGGTGAGAAATGAGTCATTTTTGCCACCCTGCTCAAAGCCCTGATAATTTCAATCACACCTATGTTTATTAGTGTTCCATGGGAAAAATAAAATAACTTTTAGTTGAGAATTGGGCACTCAAATGCACCTAAGCTTAATTAGAATAGAAAAGGTTATATAATTCTCACACAAAGAGAAATAGCCAGGGTCTTAGTGCAGCACCTGTGGCTGAACCAGCAGGATCGAGGACACAGCCATGGTTCTCTCATTCTGGCTCTGCCATTCGCCAGCTGCACAGCTGTGGACAAGTCGTTGAAGCTCTTTGAGTCGGCGCCTCCTTCTTTACAAGGGGAGTAGGTAAAAGCCTAGTAATAACCCCTTCCTAGGGTCATGCTGGAGTCAGTGTTGTGTAGTTAAGCATTTGTTACTGCTGAGTTCACTGGGCTTCTCTCCAAGACACACTGATGGCTGGCAGGCAATTCTCTTAACCATTTGGTATCTCCCCATCAACCGCAACCACAAGCAGGCAGCTCATCCTCCCTCTGGACCCATCTTCGACTCGCAGGAAGGACTGTATGGTCCAGAGAAGCTCCACGTCCAGCACCAGAAGAGGGTGTGTTTCTCTGTCGTCCACAAGTGTCAGCCTGGGAACAAGCTGGAGTCAGTAGAGCCGGGACCACTTTCACTCGATTCCCGTTAAAGCTCTCCTGCCTCTGGAGAGAGTCCACATCCAGTGGGATTGTGGAGGGGACGTGAATTAGGGGGACTGTGGCTTTGACAGGATACACAGAAAAGCCTCCTTCTCTCCTTCCCTCAACTGACTCCAGTTCCTCCCACAGAATTTCCTACCACCCCTCTGATGTTCTTCAAGTCTCGGTCATAGTATTTCCTACCTTGACTTACTGTTCATTTTTTTCTTACTACTAAACTTTTAGTAATTAATAGCATGAACTCTGGTCTCAGACTACCTGAGTTTAAATGCTGCTCTACCACTAACTACTTATGTGACTTTAGCCAAGTGACTTAATCTCTGTGTCTCAGTTTCTGCAACTATAAAATGAGGATAGTGATATTTCTTCCTTTATAGGGTCATTGGGAGGATTAAATGAGTTTATGCAAGTAAAGCATTCAGAACAGTGCTTGGAACATAGTACACACTATGTCTACTGTAAACTTTTATTGTTGTGTCCATTATACATCTTGGTAATAACTCATAATTAGTGGGGTTCTTCAGAGGCTCTATTTCTCAGGAAAGAGGGAATAGAGACTGCCCAGTCAGCTCTGCACTCAGGACGTTGAGCTAATCCATCATATTGCAACACAGGGTTGAATTCTCTCTGACTGTTTATTGTGATCCCAGAAAGACTAGGTCCTTCCTGTTCTTGGGACAGACAGTTCCTCTTTTTCCGGAATTATCTATTTACTCACATTTCTGAATATCCACCCTTCCCCACTTACACAGAGAGAAATATATATCTAACTTTTACAAACAGGAATATACTAATTAAAAAAAAACTCAAAATACCCTAATATGTCAACCACACAACCACCACCACCATGCTCAATCCCACACCATGGCTTAAGATGGGAGAAAAAGACAGCTATGTTATGTTCCTAACTCTCCTGAAATTAAATTAGTTGGAAATAATGTTAGCAAGCTCCACATATCGTATCATCCTCTCCCTCCTCAGCCCCCCAACCTCATAGCCCACAAAGCAGTTTGGAAACAATGACCATCTTCATGGAACGTGCTGGTGAAAGACGTGCTAGAGAAGGCGACCTCTGCTCTGCCCATGTGTCTGTCTCCCATGGCAACAGCATGCCTCATGACTTTCCTCAGGTGTCTGTGTGGCACAGGATACCTCCAGCATTTCCTGATAATTGCCCATCATCTTACCAGTAAAACAAAAAGGCCATAGTTGGCACTTTCTTTTTTCTCTCCACCCAAGCTGTTCATGCAGAATAAAAATATTTAAAGTCTGCAAGTTGAAAAAGGCTTTTTAAAAAGCAGCTACCCACATTAAAGGAAGACCGTTTAATTCTAGATCTACAGCTAGAAGATCAAAAATAGGAATAATTAAAGTCTGGGATGTAACTGTTAAGAAAGTCATTTTTATCCTCTCTGTCAAGTCCTTAAACAGGTAAACCACATATTTAAAGAAAGTTCTAAGATCTGAAAATCCCAATGGGATTTTTTTTTTCTTGTTTAAGACGTAATGAATTCAGTCTTCAGAGACTATGGAGGATGGTTTGTTAAGCTTTCTGAACTGTCAGCTGAATAATTATCTAGCAAAGCCTGTGTGTAGGTGACTCCCTGTGATTCAGCTTCTTTCCTGTTTTGAAACAGAAGGTTACTAACCTCTGGAACAAAATTTGGCAAAGTCAAGGAACATCAGTTTTATGCAAACAGTGTTTCCTTTTTGTGGCCTTCCTTTTCATCCTATGATATTTGATTTTTAAAAGTCTTGTAAATATAATGAATGCCACTCAAGTACCCTTTCTAAACACCCCAGAGAAAATGTAGAATTAAAAAAAAGACCCCCAAACTAACCAAACAAAATATCTCCTTTTTCAAGGGGGGCTAAAGCCAAATGAACTTTATATCAAACTCCACGAACAGTCTGACAATTTATATTCCAAGGAGGTGAAGCAAGGCACATTAAGAGTCATATGCAAAGTAAGAATTCTGAAAAAAAAAAAAATCTCATTACTGCCAAACCTGTTGGTTTAAAAAAAAAAAATGATTATAATTTTAAACTGTGACTTTAAAATATCTGGGCGCTTGGATGTTACTGCTTTAAAGTCTGCACTAGAGGGGTTGTGGCTGAGGTTTCCCTTTCACCTTAAAGGAGTCTGGACAGCTGAGTAATGGGCTCATCCTTTCGTTGTGTGGACCCAGTAGACAGATTTCAAAACTAACATATTCAGCCTTCTTCCCCACACTATGCAAGATACCTTCAAGCAGAGACAATGAATGTCATTATCTTGATTGAAGGAAGAACTAAGCAATAAAGTTGAAATCAGATGCAAAACCTGACACAGAGCAGAAATCATGCCTGGCTTAATGGTGTCTCAAAAGAACTTTGCCTGAGTGACAGCCAGGGATGTTGGCTACACCTGCCGAGGCAGGAGATGTGGGATTTGCAGAACAGAACACAACTCAGTTCATTGTTTTAATAGAGAAAAATTAACAGCCCACCTGTTCCAGAGCTGGCCAGCTTCCCTCAAACTTAGTCAAACAGGATATTTTGTTGCTCTTAGCTCTAAAAGCAGAAAACCATCTACACTGTTGTTTCTGCTGCTGCTGCTGCTTTCATCTGCCAGACATCAAAATGAGCCAGAAGGCAGTAGGCAGGCGACTTCCTGCTTGGCTCTGGGTTAGAAGTGGAGTTGACAGCTCTCCTGAACTCTCCCAAGCTGGAAATCACCTTAGCTACACATTCTCCATTATCCATGTAGAGAGAGATGTTTAGCAGAGAGGAGCAAGTTGCCAAAGTAGTTGTAACTTTTCCCTCTGATGGGACCTTATTTCTAGACTCATTGGCCTGGACAGTGCGCCTGGTCCTGGTACCTGGTAGGCACACCACCAACATTCACTGGGCAAACCCACAAATGAATAAACAAACATAAAAGGGTGATTCTGCAATCACATGTCTACTAGTTTCCCCTGGAATCAGGAGATAAGTAGTTAGGATGCTTTATTTTATCCTGATTTTTTCAAGTCAGACCAGTCCTAGAAAGGCGTGTGTTTATGACTCCCCCTTATCTCAAGACAAGCTATCAACTTCTTGGGCAACTTCTCTATATTGATGCCAATACTTCCAAAGGTTGGGGGATGGCATTTACCTCTTTTTTACTCAGGCTACTTGATTCTCATTTCTCTAAGAACCTTAAATATAAAAGTCTCTTTCACTATTTTTCCTCCCAAACTTCAAAGCCCTTGTGAAAACTGACCCCCAAGGTTGTCCTGATGTCTTGGAATTCCCATCTTGGAAATGAAAATTAGACCTTGGTTAGTCTGCAAAGTAAGTTTCAAATGGGTGGCACACACATAAACCAATGAGAGCTTGACAGCTGCCATTCTGGATGCCAGCCTGCTCTGTCATGAGGAAAACTTGGCACATCAACTCGGGCTTCAACAGATGTTGAGAAAATATCTCAATATAACCAAAGAACAGATATTCCTCTAAACACCCACTCCCTGGCTCTGATTACTGGTGTTACCAAATCATGTTGCAGCCAATCCCAGCCTTTCCCTGCTGCCTGAAGATCAGCCAAGAGCTGCCTTCACTTCTCCAACTTATTTTCTTTCTAGAAACTACAACAGTGTGAACACTTGAACCGACCAATGAATAAATGGTCAGAGGTCATTTTCAGAGTTCTAAAAATCAAATTTAAAAAAAAGCTTGGAGTCATCTGGGTAAGGAGCTGAAATAATAACATTTTTGACAGGTGAATGAAATTGTTACTTTAAACTTTGGAAAACCTATATGAGAAAAAGTAAGTCATTGTGAAGTCGTATGAGAAGTCATTGGTCAAATAGCAGAATGTCGACCCAACTCACCCAGACAGGTCCCATTGAAACTCCCTCTATGCCAATAACTAAGCAAATTCTTTATGAGGTTTCTTTATGTATTTAGGAACTTGTCTCAGAGTTTTTTCCCATGTAGGTTTTACACGTTTTTTATTTAGTTTATTCCTTGGTAGCTTAGAGTTTTATAAATGTCATCTTTTTTTTTTTTTCTCACGATATTTTTTGCAATTGCTTATTAATGGGATTTAGTGTCTGGCCAACTTGCTGAGTTCTTATTAGGTCAAATCATTTTTCAATTGATATGCATGGATTTTCTAAACAGATACTGTCTGCAAGTAAAAAGTTTGTGTCTTATTTTTTAACATTTATATGTTTTATTTCTTTTCACTGTTTTATTCCATTAGCTAGGATATTGAATAATATAGTGCTAATGTCCTGTCTTTGTGATTTCAAACTAGTGATACACCATTAAAAATGATGTTTGTGTAGGGTTTCATTCCTTTACTAAAATGAAGTTGTTTACATTTTAATTTCTATTTTGGTAAATGGTTTTTTATATCATAAATAGGTCTTTGTTGAATTCATTAATTTTTTTCTAAATCTATCAAGATAATGTTATAATTTTCCCCTTTGATTTTTAGATCAAATGAATTAGATTAATAAATTTCCTAATTTTGAAAGATCCTAGCATTCCAAGGATAAGCCCTACTTAGTTAAGCTGTATTATTCTTTACTATACAAATAAATTTAATTTGCTAATGTTTTAATTAGAATTTTTGTACCTTTGTTCATGATATGATTGATCTATAGTTTTTTCTTTTCCTACAATATCTTTACTTAGTCTTGGTTTGTGGTTATGCAAACTTCATTAAACAATTGAGAAGCTTTTAAGTTTATTTTGTGGTTCTCAAAGTGATATAACTCCCAAATTATCTGTTCCTTAGTGATATGAGCTTTTCGACTGACTTGTAAGTGTTTTCGCAATTATTTATCCCTCTTTAGTCAATTTTAGAAATTATATTTACCAGGACATTACCCATTTTTAAATCTAGACTTTCAAATTTATTTAATGAAGTTAAACATGGTATGTTTTTATGTTTTAAATACTTTAACAGAATATATATTCTTTCTCATTTCTAATGTTTCATTAATCTCTTCCTTGTTCATAATTGCAGTTTCAAAGCCTTGCTCAATTTTTTTTTGCTTTTATTCAATTAACCCCTGTATTTTGCACATGTTTATTAATTCTTTCCTTCTACTTTTTGTAAGATTTACCTTATAATTTGTTATTTAGCTTCTTGATTCATAAGTTTAGTTTATTTTTAAAAATCTTTCTCATTATCTAATTAGGACATTTAAAGACAAAAAAAATCCCTCTGAATATCATTTTGCATGTATCCTACAAGGTTTCTGTTTTAATACTCTGCTCACATTTTTATTTATTTCCAAGTTGTTTGTAATTAGAATAAGATTTTATCTTTAACCTGGGAGTTATGTAAAAGTCCGTGTTAAGATTTCCTGGTAGATGTATCTAGATTATATAAAGAATACTCAGTAGTGAATGATAACTCATTCAATCAATAGTGGAATGATAATTCATTGTAAAATTGACAAAAAATTGAACAGGTAACTCACAAAAGAAGATATTTGAAAGGCCAGTAAACATGTGAAATGGTACTCAATCTTAATAGTCATTAGGGAAATGCAAATAAAAACTACAGTGAGATACCTTTTGACATCCACCAAATGGCTCCCATTCACAAGATGTGAAATATCAAATGTTTGTGAGAAAGCGGAGTAAAAACTCTCATACATTGCCAATAAAAGTACAAAATGGCAAAATTACTTTTGAAGAGTGGTAGTTGGGCAGTTTCTAATGAAATTAAACATACCCCTACTCAACAAACCAAATTCTATTACTAGGCAATATACCCAAAAGAAATAAATGCATGTGTTCAGAAAAATCTTTGTACAAGAATGTTTACATTAGCTTTTTTAAATAACACAAAACTGAAAACTGGGTTACCGGATAGTGATATATCCATACCGAAAGATACTACTTAGAAAATAAACAAAGAAATAAGGAATGAACTGCTACACACAACAAAAACATTACACTAAGTGAAAGAAGCCAAACACAAAAGAGTGCATGTTATGATGCTATTTACATAAAGTTCAAGAACAGACAATGATCGTGTCTGGGTGGGGAGACGACTAGAAAGGGGCATGAGGAATCTTTTTGGAGTGAAGAAAATGTTTCAGATCTTGATCTGAACGATGGTTACCTAGGTATACACATCAGGATTCTTTGAGCTTTACATCAAATACTTGTGCATTTAACTATGTATATTATACTTAAAAAAAGAAGAACAAAAAACCAAAATGTTTCCCCTCCTCCTCTGTTGTTAATTTATACTATTATTGCATTTGGCCAGTAAATTTACTGAGTACATTCAGCTTCTTACTATTTATTGAGATTTTTCTCAATCATAGTAGATAGTACATTTTGGTTACTGCCCCATGAGTATTTGAAAAAAATGTTATTCCATTAGAAATAACTATTTTTGAAGATGTAGCTTATAGTTTGTTGTTTAAATATACTACTTTCCTTTTTTAAAATTAATATTACTATTTCTGAGAGACAAATGCTAAAATTGTGAATTTGTCACTCATTTCATCCAGTAAACATTTGAGTTCCTACCTTTTGAGGAGAAACGTGTATATTAAACGTTGAGAGCAGAGGATATGGAGCTAAACCATCTGGATTTGAATTCCAGCTCAGCTATCTACTACTAGTTGTGTGACACTGAGTATGCCACTCAGCCTCTCTGTGTCCCAGTTTCTATGGCATTACAGTGTGGATAATATACTACCTGCCTCATGCATTTGTCATGAGCATTAAATGAGTACATGTAAAGTCCTAGTATAAATGCTTTCATATAGTAAGAACTTAATAAATGTTAGCTATTATATTACAGGAAACATAATGATGAAAGAAAAAATATATGACATGATCCGAGACTTTATGGAGCTTACAATGCAGTGGAGTCAGACTTTTGTCAATCACACAATATAAACAAATAAATAAGGAATGAACTGCTACATACAATTAATTAAGATGGGATAAGTATAATAAAAGAGAGAAAACAGAAAACAATAGGACATACTATATTTTGAGAGATTAGAGAATATTTTTTTTTTATAAGAAAGTAATATTTGGGCTGAGGAGAATCTGGTTATGACTTTAGAGTACAAAATAATTTTTTAAACAAGTCACAATAATTATAATCATAAAATTTGATTGCATTAAAATTTATAACTTGTGTAACTAAAAAATACCATAAACAAACTATAAAGACAAATCAGAGACAAGAAGAAAATATTATAATGTATATGGCTGACAAAAGATTACTATCCAAATTTATAAAGAAATTCTGTGAATTAATAAGAATAAGCCAAAATGTATAAATTTGTAGACAGATAAACAGGCAATTCACATAATAAACTGAAAAAGTAAAAAAACACACATAAAGATGCTCAACCACATTAGTAAGCAAAATCACACAAAATACACTAACAATGAGATAAAATTTTCTTCTTGATTTACTGGCAAAGATGTTTAAGTCTGATATTATCACCATCTGGCGGTAGGAACTCTAATGTCAGCCTAAGGTAAATTAATTTGAATAGTGTTGAGGAAATGTCTAGTAAAAACAAATAGGCACCTTCTTTGACTCAGAAATTTTACACCTGGGTATATACTCTAGAACTAATTCTTTCCAATCTTTTCAACCATTGCCCAAACTAGATTTTACCTAATATGTGAATCTCTGTCTTTCATCAGGGGAAATTTAATTCATTTATATATATTATGATTACTAACATGATCCTATATACTTCTATAATTTTATATTTTCCATGTAGTCTGCTCTTTTAAAACATATATTTGTTAGTTCTCCATTTTTTGACATCTTTTTAAATTGATTTTGAAATCTTTAAATTTTTTTTTTCTCCAGTAGTTTGGACATTAGACACCCTATTTTCCATTTTTTTTTTTTCTGGTGGTTATCGTTACATTTTAATGCACGTTTAAGCATATATTTTTCTATGAATCTCTGGCACTTGTCACTATCTTTATATTTTCCCTGAAAAGTTATCTATTGATTTGATACAATTCCAAAATTAGTCTTCTTTCAAATGTCTTCTCCTTCCCAAATCATTTAGGTTTTTAGTTCTAGTTTAGTTCCACTAATTTTTTACATCATGCCACCAAAACCTCTTTAGATTTAATTATTAATTTTACAGGTTTATTACTGGTTTTCTACTTTCTTGTTAGTTGTTGATCATGTTCTATAGTTCATTTTCTTCTTGCTAGAAACAATTGAGTATATCTGCTCAAAGAGGGTCTGTGGGTGAACATCTTTTAATTCCTTGCATGTCATTTATTTTATTTTGTCCTTCAACTGTACTGCTTGTTTAGCTCAGCATAAAATTCTATTTCTCTGCAGCCATTCTCTTTTCTGCAAGTGAAATCCAATCACTTTCCGTAAACTATTTTTCTGGTTTATTGCTACCTATCTTTAGATTTCAGTTTAACAAGTAGTTGTTGAGTCCTACTATGTGCAGAGTACATTTCCAGGTGCTGGGGGTGGAGGGGTGACTAAGATGCAGGCCTACGCTCAGTGTGCTGGGTTCACTGTCCACAACGGCACCTGGGCCTCCTGTGCTTCCTCACAAAACGGGCGACCCTTCTCAAGGTAGCCAATGCGTAGGCTGGTCAACAGAATAGTGTGGCCTGATATCAAGCAAGCAAACAAACAAACACCCCCATAAATAACAGCAACAAACTTGAGCTGTGCTGATTCAGTCCCTATTCTTGTGCATTTGAATGGGGAAATGGCCAGAGAATGAAGCTGTAAAAATAATGCTGGCTGCTATTTGGCCATCTGCCCACTAAGGGCAGAGCTCTGGGTATCTGGCCCCTCTGATAAACGCTCTTACCCAGCTCTCACTGATAGATCACATGCTTCTCACTATAACTTTCTGAGCGATGACATGTTGGAGAGGAAAAACTAGCTCTTGGGAAAATGATTCCCAGAAGAAAGAAAATAGGAGTGGCGGTGGAGGGAGCATCTTCTAAATTAACTGGGGAAACTTTTCAAAATGTACATTCTGGGGCCTCACCCCCAAGAGAATGAGATTTGACTTCTTGGGTGTGGGGGAGGGAGGTGAAAGGGGCAGCAAAGACTCATGTTTTGAAAAAGCATTTCAGGAAATTATCTATATTTTATATACGACCACTCTGCCACCTCAGAGTTGACAACAACTGATATTATCTAACCCTGCTGTTTTATAGATGGAGAAACCATGGCCCAGAGAGAAAAAGTGATTGATTTGTCTAAGGCCACACAGCTAGTTAATAATAGAGCCAGGATGAGACTCAAGAACACTTGATTCTGACATTGCCTATAATTCACTTTTAATCCTTGCTCTTCTGGCAATCACCCTCACCATTATCACCATCATCTTTACATAAAATTATCTCTCAAAATTGCTGTAGTCCTATAAGGCAAGTATAATCTCCATTTCTCACTCTCTGTCCATGTTCCTAATCTTTACATACTGTATGCCCTGACATTTGGGGTCTGTCATCAGTAAGTGCCTCTATATCTTTATATCTTGCCCTAATGAAAATGTGGTTGTCCCTGAAAACAGCACCTTATATGCAGCCTCTCCAGTGGAGGCCAGTCTGGCCCCACCTCCATTCTTATATCAGAGGGCTGTAGGGTGGGGGTAGATATCTCATTGTACTTGCAATTCCATTCTCTTCCCTCCTCCTTCAAAACCTCCCGACTCTTTGAAATTCATGCCAGATTTTACACCTGCCACCCTCACTTGCTACTGATATCTACCAACCTACTTTCCTTTATTCATTAATGACTTTATAGCACCTGGTTGTCCATCCCGTTCCTGTCACCATTCCTGGTGACTTAACAGCCTTATAAAAGAGTGACCCAAACAAAACCTCGCCCTTTGAGTTCTGTGACCTCCTCATCTCCAACAATCTTTAATCTCTATTCCGCCTCAGCCAAACTCTCAAGCTTGTGTTCTTAGCCTTGTCATCACCACTCTCTGATATCAATCCATTGACCCTACTACCTTTATTTCTTTACGAAGACACAAAATAGATACACAGATACCATATATGTGTGTGTATTCTTCCCCTTATATCTTCACTTACCTCCTTGTTCTGCGTAATTCCATGATTCAACATTATAATTACTGTTTCATGAGTTCTCTTATTTTTCTTGCCTTTTTCTTTCCATCAAATTCATCTGGCAGAAGTGCATTAAAGATTAAATCTATGTCCACATATTTTGTGACTACACCTGAGATGCTCAGAGTTGTGATAGAAAATACAAAAGTGCTGGCCACGGAGTTATCTTAAACACATTATCTTAAACACGTTACTTTAATACAGTATGCTTGGCAGTTTTATGATACTTCTCTAATGTGTCTATTTTCCTAGTCTGTAAAAAGATTGTTTCACACTCTCCCTTTCCTCTCTAAACTTTATTCATAACTATCTTAGCCTGAGTTCCCCTGAAAGCTATGCCTGAGATATAGGCTTACCTGAAGGTAATTCATATAGGAGGTGATCCCAGAGATGCTGAGAGAAGGCCTGAGCAGAGAAAGGAGAAAAGTGAAAAAGGCAAAGGTGCATGGCTGAGTTGGCTGCTTCTACAAACAACAGATCATCAATCCCATGGGACCTTCTGAAAAACTTGATGGGATGCAGCTCAAATTTCTCTGCTCAGGGAATTAAATGGGTAAGCATTTATCCATGGGCTTCTGTCTTCCATTGGTCAAGGGTGGCCCCTTGCACAAACTCCCCCAAATCCTCAGGCTGTCCCCAGGTGGGTGCTCAGTGGATTCTGTGGGCATTTGCACAGCAGCTTTAGGGGAGCACTGGACAGACACTGTCACATTGCTGCTGAGCAGAGCTTTTATTTATTTATTCTTCTAATTCTTTTGAGCAGAGCTATTTTGAAGCCTGTACAGAACTGGTCCCTGGACCCTTGTACCTTCATATTTGTTATGGACCCTCTAAGTCCAATTGAATATTCAAGGCTTCAAGAGAATGAATGAAAATAATCTCTGGTCCCCCTGCCCCAGTACCACAGTAGTGACAGCTGACAGCATGTGGCTAGGAGCGGGCAAGGGTGCAGTCAGGACCCAAATTAGAGACTCTATCAGCAAGAAGAGGCAAGGACAGCAGCCAAGTCCCAGAGCATGCTGGTCCCACTCAAAAGTGCCAAGCGGCTGGGGGAAGAGCCCTAAATCTGGAGATGTTTAGCAGGGAGAGCACTGCACCGCAGGGGCCACCACCAACCCCTTGGGCCAGTCAGAATAGACTGTGCGGGTTTCGACAGCAGCCGGCAGTGGGAGCTGTGGCCTGAGCGAAGTGGCCTGGACAGCGTGGCTGACCCAGGCTCTGTTTCCTTTCATGCACCCCGGGCATCCGCACCAGCCTTGCTTTTGTGAGTGCCTGTGGTCCTCCCCGACCCAGCCATCTCTCCTCACATCTCATTCTTGTACTCTGTTTGCCACTCCCACATCATTGTTCTTCCAGATGACAGCCAGGAAATAGTAGGAGTAAAGACGCGTTTGGTGTGTGTCTTCCCCAACCTCGTGGGTGCCAGGAGCTTCCTCACTTAACACAGCTGCCTGGCTGTGCAGATGCTGGGTAGACTTTCTGCCTAGAGTCTTGGCACTGCCACTTTAGCCACTTCCTGGCTGTGAGACCAGGGACAAGTCACTTAGCGCCTCTGTGCTTCAGAACAGGGATGTGATGGTGATGCTTATACACCTTCCTCCTAGGGTTATGTGGACTGAAGGAAGTCATATGTGTGGAATCCTTAGAGGGCTGCATAGTTGGCATGTGTTCTGAATTACTTAATTTGATCTTCAGGACAATATAATTTGTCACATTTCACAGCTAGGGAAACTGGAGCTCATTCACAGGTGGGGGAACGGAGGCTCTACAATGATTGGCACTTACTGGATGACACAATAGAGCAGGAGCTGCAACTTAAAACCCAAACTTTGTAACTCTAAGGCCCATGCTCTTTTTGGTCTCTTGGTCAGAGGCACAGACAGACAGGTAGGAAAACAGGCAAAGAGCACCGCTGCCACAGCTGGCCAGCCCTGGGCCCCTGCCAGAAACGGGGATTCCAAGTGGTGCTGCTTCACTTTTGCTTCTCCTCAGCCTCCTGGAACCAGACCAGGGTAGTGAGCCAAAATCCCTGCTGCAGAACAAGAGGCCAACTCCAAACTAGATGAATGTAAAAGTAGAGACACAGGTGATCTTTTCTAGTCCTTTCCATCTCCCCTCCTTGCAGGCAGGGCCTCATGGTATCCTGGCCACCTGCCAAGAAGCCATAGGCACTGTGAAAGAAAGATGGGCCACTGGAGCTTACACTGAAACAGGATGAAATCTAGTTTCAGAATCACATCAAAGTTCTTTCCTTGGCCTTCATGAGGCTCAGTTTCTGGATAGAAACCAAGTGAAAAATGGAGGTTGTGGAGTTTCTGCACTGTGCAAAGGCTCCAACCAACCACGCTCTTCAAGCTTTCTCAGTCCTTGTCTTTCTCCTGTTTACTACGTGCAGCCCTGTGCCAAGCATTCCATCGACCACCCTGCCTCTGCCTCCTCCCCAGCCAAATGGGTACCAGATGCACCATGCAGGCCTTGGACAAAGTGGGGAAGAAAAACTTTACTCAGACAAATCAGCAAAGAAAACACAATTAGACAAAGCAAACAGCTGAAGAGGCGGTAGGCAAGTCAAACGGCCAGGAGCCCACCTGCAACGCATTTTCAGGAGCCCCTGAAAAACCATCCTTTTCTAATGGGGGTCATGTGGAAAGCCCCAACCAGAAAAGGGAAGCTCTGAGCATAGCGAATCCAGACAGACGCCATGTCAGGGACTAGGGAAATGGGAAGAGGTGAGTTTGCTTGTGTTCTACCCTAGAGTCTCCAGGAAGGATGTAGGTCCTGCAGCTGCTGTAAAAACACGAGTGCCGAGTGCTGGATGCCAAGAAGTGACCAGAAAACTGGCTCAGCTCCTTCCTTAACTAGCAATCTAGACCTCCAGTCAGAGCCAGGAGTTGCAATCACTGGAATAGGGTGGGGTAAAGGTCGGGTTTGCATTAGCTCTTTCTTTGGGAGGCCTGCTCACACCTCTGAGCTGGAAATAGTAGCTGCTCCCATGAGGGAGTCAGGGGCTCCCTGATGGCCTGCTTGGAGCACTGGGCCATCCTGGAGGGGCTTCTGCCAACAACAAATACCCAGATCCCTAGGTAGTGTGGTCCTGCCACTCCTTGGGAGCAGCAGCTGAATGCAGTGCCCATTTGCCCTCTGCCAATATCACTGATACTAAAGTGAGATGTGAAGAGCCGCCTCTTACCTAACAGAGCAGTGCATGGCCTGGAGGCAATGCTGGGAGAACACCTTTAGACATAAGCTCAAATCCCAGTTCCACCACTTACAAGAAACTGTGCAACCTTGAGCAAGTTACTAAACCTCTCTGGGCTTGTTTGTAAACTGGAGATGTACACCTGAAGTTACTAGGAAGATTAAATGAGACATATGCATATGTGGTGCTAAACACATACCTGGCACACAGTTGGTATTCAGTAAATCGTAGCAGTTTTGTGCTGAGCTTATTAGAAGGACCTAAATACCTATAGAAAAAAAGGAGATGAGAGAGAGGTGAATATGAATGATAAATCTGTAGCTGAAAGGTATAAGGAGATGAAAGAACTATACTTGAAGAAAACAAGAAAGTGTTGATAGAAGTACATCATCCACACCATTTTATAAAAAGAAGAACAGAGCTATGCCAGCTTATTAGTGGGGGGAAGTGTTCTATTTTAAAAACGAAAGCAGCCCAAAGCAGACATCAACTGTATGGTATCAAACATGGTGGAAATTATCACCCAGCTGTTTCTTTTCCATTTGCAAAGCTTTGTGTGATGCCTGAGCTGGCTCCCCACCCCTTTCCCAAGCCTTTCACCCATAAGGGCTGCCTTTCCTCTTTCCTATGCAGCTTCCCTTTGTTATAGAAATGATCCCAGATGAATGTGGTGGATTCCACCTGGAAAGGAAGGTGTCCCAGGGTTCTGCAGGAGGCTCAGTTTCATGGTTCAGTCCCAGGAGCTGGTCATGACAGCCCAGAGCTCTGGCTGACCTCACCCTCTGCCCATGGGTCTGACACCCTCACACTCCTCAAGTGTGGCCGGCAACTGCTATGAATCCTTCCTTAGAGATGACCAGAGTTGTGGACCCTGAGCATTCATCGGGAGAGCTGGAGCAGGGAGCCATGTGGCTGAAACCTGGGTAAATCAGGCGAGGGTCTGTCACTCCACAGAGCTTGTGTTTTGTATCACTTACCCAGTCACATTTGACTGAATAAAGCACAGTCACTTTGCATTTTGGGCTGGCACATCCTTCTAAATCTTTAAGTTACTCCAGTGCTCAAGGCAGAATTTTGCCAAACCTTGTAAAATCTGCTTCCTATTTCAGAACAATAGCTGATGGAGAAAAGCTTCACAACGGCAGGCAGCTTTTCTGTCTTGTTCATGATTATGTCTCCAGAATCTGCCCCGAAGCCTGGCACCGAGTAGGCGCTCAGTAAATGTGAGACTGCACTCCTCTTGTCTGCTGTGAATCCACTTGTGAGTCAGACAGCTCTGAGAAAATAGATAGCACAGGCAGACATTTTCATCTCTGTTCCTCGGGGCTTCAAAGAGTAACAGAGCTGTGTGCAGGAAGGTACATAGAGATAGGGAGTTGATAAAAAGCATGGAGTGGAGAGGCGATCTCAGCTGCTAGAGTGCTCACTTGTTTAGATAAGGAGGAATACTTGAAAGCCCTACATGAAAGGAGAAATACCTGGAAGCTTTATAAAAACAAAAATAGTCATGATTCGGACAATGAGTATTAGATTCTTTCCAGGCATAAAAAAAGAGAAAGGGGTGACCTTAAATTTTGGAAATTCCACTAAAATTACTTATCAACCTAGCCTATCCCAGCTCTTCCAATCCAGCTGCTAAGAAAGAACAGCTGCTTGACACTATAATACTGCCCAGGATGCTAAGGGCAGTATGTTGGACCCTCCCACCCCACTGCAGGTATAACCTGCTCTGGTCCCTGCTTCTGTGCTAGAAGAAAAAGTTGAGCCCCAAGGC
Organism: Macroglossus sobrinus; assembly: GCA_004027375.1. Lineage (NCBI taxonomy): Eukaryota > Metazoa > Chordata > Mammalia > Chiroptera > Pteropodidae > Macroglossus > Macroglossus sobrinus. Next base: position 173,462 of record PVKZ01001823.1, on the reverse strand, counting down.
ATGAAGCTTCCTTTCCTGATGCCAGGTATACAGCCAGTTTCCCAACTAGGCCTCTACTTTGGTTTCTAATCTGGATTTCAATTCTCTGCTGAATGCAGATTAGCAGAGTTACCTACTTGTTACTAGTAGGTAACAAGTTCCTAGAATTACCTGCACTAACACGTGTTTCAAGGAAATTCTCCCCAAGTAAAACTGATTGGAAGGTGGAATTCTTTGCTATTGAAGGCTACAAGGTAATACCACCATAATTTGGTAGGGGGAGGCAGAGAGCAGGTGATGAGGGAAGAAACGCCTAAATTACAAAGCCAAGACATGAGTATCATGTTTTAGCAATAAATTCTACAAGAAAAGTCTTTATCAAATCCCCAACACTACAAATATGCCTGCAGGGTGAGTAGCTTCCACCAAGGGAACATGGGACTAAAATGAGATTTATCTCACCCTTACTCCCAACTAGTGTGGCATTTTCTAAACCTACCTTACTTTCACAACTATAGCATAAATTAGTGCTAATTTTAATCTCTAAGAAGTAAATGAACATGGATATCCAGCAGTTTTTAGTAGTAATAATTCATAGGTGTTTTCCAATATAAAACATGTTTTCCCATGTATCTTCTCATAAAACTTTGTGTTTTAAAATCTGGTGTCTTGTTTTTCCATAATTATCCACAGATACCTTGTGACTTCAGTACTGAGAGTTCTGTGTAATGTCCAAAGGCTCCCTTAGTCTGTTTTTTATTTATTTTTTTTATTTTTTTTGGTCCCTTGTATGTGGCAAAAACAAGAACTAAACAAAACCAAACCAATCCAGAAATGGGCCTCTCCCTTCAATCCATTTTTATTCAGTCACCTTGATCAGTGTCACCTGCCTGCATTCCCTGGCTTCTGATCTGTTTATGCGGCTTAGTTTTAATAGCCTAACCTTACCGTTTGACATGGTCCTCTTGCTTGCATTACAGCTTATAAAAGTGCCCATCCATTGGCATTCTTTTTAGCACTGAGTTTTATCAATATTTTCCTGTTTTAATGCTCTGAGCATTGAAAAATAGGTATCTCATTATTACGTTTTCAAACTGTGCTTAGTGAACTGTTACTAATGAGCTATTTGCTGCAGTTCCTCTGTTCAGCCTTGGCTTTGATTATGGTTTTTTCTCTTCATCAGTTTGTCCTGTGGAAAGTTCAGTTCTTTGGTTGTTTCCTTTCAGAACAGAAAGTAGTCTTCAGGATTTAGAATCATTCAGTCTCTCCTAAATCATGTTTTCTAATTAAGATGCAGTTACCTGAGTGACTAAGATACTAATTTCAGCGCTGCTATTCTTTTCCCTCTTTATGCTCCAGAATCTGTTCAACTTCCCCTCTTTTTTCCAAACAAAGAGGCTGAGTGATTGGCAGTATCCCAGCAGTTTTTTTCCAAGCCCATATAATCTTCTGCTTATAGTATGGGCTTTTAAACCTGTTACACTGTTGAAGGTGACTCCTATGGTCCATCTAAGAGCTGTGATGGTCAAAGGACTTTGGTCTGGCAACCAAAGCAGAATTTTCAAAATAACTCACCCCTCCGTCCCTTCTTTCCTTCCTTCCTTCCTCACATTTCTTGAATGTTATGAAGATAATACACATTCCATGGGAACAATTCTTAAAACTCTATCTCATCTCTCTTCCTTCTACTTCTCTCCTATATTCCTTATCTCTCCCCCTTGTATTTCTCTTCCAAAATTCCCCCCTATAGCTTGCCAGTCACCTCTTTTTCTTCCTATATCTCCTCCTCCCAAATCTGCATTTCTAAAGCTTAAAGAATATCTCTAAAAATGGCAGAGGCTTCTTTGGACAGCAAGGAAAAAGAAAAAACTGAGCAGAAAAAACTGAAAAGGCAAATACCTCTTCTAAAGGAAATGAGAATGCTGGGAAATAGAAAAAATTTATGGAAACAATTTTTGTTCTATCAGAAACACAAGTGCATAGGGTTTTAATATGCATCCAAGTACTTTCTAGTACGTTTCCTGCTTATGTGCTGCTGGGCAGGAGTGATAGTGTACAGGTAACCCCTGCTGCTGGGCTAGAGGTAGTCAGGACAATAAAGTGATTAGCTGTGATTTATGGCCTTAGGGAAGAGTGGAGAGTTAGGACAGCTCCTAACTAATAGTCACGGATGTTATAGTGAGCCAATGACGTGGAACCCAAATATTAGTGATCAGAGGAAGGGGCCTCAAAAGTTCCTGAGATCATCATATTTTAACTGTGTTCTTTGGAACACTAAGCCATATTTAGATATTAGATATTAGAGAGGGGGAGGGAGGAAGAGAAAGAAACTATAGGTTAAACAGTTTTTAAACAATTTTCTTTTCTGCAGGATCACTCAGAAACTTAAATGTGGTAATATTAATTACATCTACCTAAGAGGAAAGACCATAAAATGTAGCTTAATGTTTCTTTATTTGACCCTAGAATCTCCTCTTTCTAAAACTCCCACTTTTAAAAACATAATTTGGTAACAGTGAATATATTTGTAATTTTGCCTTTATTTTTATAGATGTTTTATAGCTCTACATGTTTTATTTGGCAACAATGTATAGAGTGATTGGGAGGAGACTGTACAATAGGATGCAAGGTATCCTTTGATTAAGATGCTCTAAAGCATCAGAGTTCAATTTTTCTAAATATAATTTAAGCCGACTTAAAAAAATGCTCATTTAAAGAAAGGGATGGCAAAGTTCATGTTTTTCACACCTTTCCATTGATATTTTTTTCTCAGTTGCTTTATTGGTATCTATGAATGAATAAAGAGAAATATATTTTTAGAAAAACATGCTAATTATAGAAAATTTGAAAAATATAGTTAATTATCAAGAAGATACTGAAAATCATATCAAGAAAGTGAAATTCCATGATATTGAATGTTCAACCAGAGACAATACTCTTAATATGTTGTTTATTTTTCCTGTATTTGTATGTGTACATAAGCATATTAATGTGTACACATTGCTTTTCAGCAAAATAAGGGTCATTCCATGTATAAAACTTTGCATTTTATTTTTCTATTTATAATATTTTAAATGTTATTAAAAATTTTCAAAACTTTGTTTTTAATGGCTATTCTTTCAGATGTATAACTGAACTAAATTTACTTAACTATTTCCATTTCATTGACCATTTAGGTTATTTCTAATTTTTCACTGTTATAAATAACACCATGCTGAACATCTGATATATAAATTTTTGTTTTTATCTCTGCTTATTTTCTCAGGATAGATACAAAAAGTATAATTGCTGTATTAAAGAGTAAGAACTACTTAAAAATTCTCATTACATATTACCAAATTGCTTTTGAGAAAGATTATTCCAACTGTATCATCAGCATTATATAAAACAGCCTATCTCACATACACTGATATTTTTGTGACCTTTAGATTTAACTTTTATTTACCTATTAAGCAATACTGTGCATAATGCAAAATTCAAAAAAAAAGTGTTGAAATGCAGTGAAATTTCCCTCCTACTTCTATCCTCCAGGCATCCCACTCCCCGGAGACAACTGATACTTCTTCTGAATACTTTCAAAGATATTTTGTGCACATGGTAGCAAATATATGTAAATATATTCTCTTCTTCAAAATCTTGCTTATTTCAGTTAAAAATATTGCATGGATCTCATTCTATGTTATGACATAAAGGACGTTCTCATCTATTTTAATGGAGCTTCATGGCACTCCATTGTATAAAATGGACAATTTTTTAAACCAATTCTCTTTTAACAGACATTTGTGATATTACTAGAAAAAAAAAAGCATACCATTTCACATGTGTGCAAAAATATCTAGGCCATAAGTAGAATTGTTGCTTTAAAGTGTATAATCAATAACTTTGCTAGATATTAAATGCCGTGTGGAGACTGTGCTGCTTTATACTCAAAACAATGGTATGAGCAGATTATTTCCCCCACTCTCACCTGGTGGTATGTTGGTTAATGATTAACTGCCTTTCAGGGGAGAGAAAAACTTGATTTGTAGCATTTGCCCATTTCCATGATATAAATACTTTCGATCATGGCTTAAGCTATTGACATGAAATCCCTGTATATGGAGTTGGGAAGAGATGTCCACAATTAGCTTTTACACTGTCCTCAGAGTGTTAGCAAACATTTCAGTCTTCATAACCTGACAGAAAAAAAATGATATTGTGCATGAGACTGAGTGTACTTTCATATATTTAAAAACATTTCTTTTCCTTAGAGCTTTTAATGTCCTGTTCATTTTTCTATTGCATTAGTGGTCCTCTTCTTATTCGTGGAAGAACTTTATACAATGGTTGTCAGTTTCTTATATGATTGGAGTAGGAAATATTTTCCTTGGTTTATTTAATTTTGAATTTACTTATGAAGGTTTTTCCATGAAGAAATTTTTACTTTCATATAAGTTATATTAATCATCCTTTTCTTTTAGCTACTTGATTTGCATGTTATAGCTAGGTCTTCTCTAAGATTAAAAACATAATAATTCTCATATGACTTTTTTCTAAGACTTTTGTAATTTTATTTTTTTATGCATAAAATTGTTGAAATATTTTTTTCCTGTGTTTCATTTTGGGTGGCACATTCTCTAAGTGTTTTTTAGGTCAAGTTTGTTGATAGTGCTGCTCAAGTCTCATACTTACAGTTTTGTTTTATTTTTGGTCTGCTGGTACTATTAATAGAAGTCTTCAATAACAAATGTGGGTTTGTTCTTTTTTTGGTTCTATCAGTTTTTGCTTCACGTGTTTTGAAAGCCTGTGATTAGGTGCATACATATCCAACACTCACTTCTTTTTGATATTTTGACCTCTTTATCATAATGTAGTGGCCTTCTTCATTCCTGAAAATATTACTTGTTCTGAAGTCTATGTTATATTATATTAATATAGTCATTCTAGCTTTCTTTTTATTAATGTCTACATGGGATATCTTTCCTTTTTTAAAATTTTTATTATTTCTTTCCTTATATTGAAATTGTGTTTTTATAAACTGTTACAAAGTTGGTTGTTATTTTTTATTTTATAATCTTTGTTTTTAATTGCAGTGCTTAGACCACTTATATTTAATATAATTATCAATACAGCTGGGTTTCTAGTTATCATATTCCTGTTTGTTTTCTATTTGTCACATTTGTTCTTTGTCCTCTTTTCCTGCCTTATTTAAATTAATTGATTATTTTTGGTACTCCATTTTTCTATGTTAGCATTGCATCAAGTGTTATTTTTAAATTTGATTAATTAATTTTTTATGGTGACATTGGTTAACTAAATCCAATAAGTTTCAGCTGTACACTTTAACAGTAAGGCATATATATATTTACACTGTGTATAAACCTCCCGTAGTTAGATTTCTTTCTGTCACCACATATTTGACCCCCTTTATCCCATCTACCTCTCCCCACCCCCTACCCTCTGGTTTTAGTACTCCATTTTATCTCTATTAGCTTATTAACAATATGTTTTGTTTATTTTTATTTTTAGTGGTTGCTCTAAGGTTTACCATATATATATATATATATAATTTATCACAGTCACCTTCACATAACATCGTACGAATTTGCATATAGGTAAAGAACCTTACAACTGTATGCTTTCATTTTTCTCTTTTTATCCTTTGTTCCCATATATTTTATTACATGTATCTACATATATTATAAGCCCCCATACCACTGTTACTATTTTTGTTTTAAACAGTCAATTATATTTACAAGACAATAATTGAAAAAATTATATCATTTCTATTTACCCACATATTTACCATTCCCAGTGCTCTTCATTTGTGTGTGTGTTTTCAAATTTCTATCAGAAACCATTTCACTTCAGTCTGAAAAGCTTCCTTCAACAATGCTTTCTAGTACAGATTGAATTTTCTTAGCTTTCATTCTTCTGAAAGCCTTTAATTTTAAATAACTTTCATCTTTTAATGGTATTTTCATTAGGTTTAGAATTCTAGGTTGACAGCTCTCTCTTCTTCCCTTGCACTTGAAAGATGCCATTTGAATGTATTCCTGAGGTTTGCGGTCATATTTATTTTATGTCTCTGTATGTAATGTTTATTTTTACTCTGGATGCTTTTTACCTTCTCTAATGGTCTTCCTTTTTTAATGTAAATACAAGTTTCTGATCTACATAATTTTTCTTCTCTTTGAATATCTTATTTTAACGTTTCTTGCAAGGCTGACCCATTGACAATAAACTTTCTCTTTTTTTTTCTGAGAAAGTATTTTTCTTTTAAAGATATTTTCACAGCACACAGAATTGTAGGTTTGTTTCCCCCACACCCCAATACTTAAATATTTCTCTCCACTCTCTTCTTGTTTGCCTTGTTTCTAAGGAAATTTTGGATATAATTCTTATCTTTTCTTCTCCATGGGCATTTCCCCCACTCTACTTTCAATATTTTTTATCTTTTAAATTCTGCAGTTTGAATATGATATGCTTAGGTATAGTTTCTTTTTCCTTTTCTTTCAATTTATCCTATTTGCATTTTCTGAGCTTTGGATCTGTGGCTTGGTATCTGATATTAATTTGGGAAAAATTATCATTTATTATTGCTTTAAATATTGCTTCTGCTTTTTTTTCTCTTTTTGTAGTTATCCCACAGTTCTCGGGTATTCTGTTTCATTTTTTTCTCATTTTCTCATGCTTCTATTTATATATCTTCAAGCTCAGAGATTCCTTCTTTAGCTTGATCTAGTCTAATGAGACTATGAAAGTCATTCTTTCTGTTAGTGTTTTTGAATTTTGGAATTGTTTTTAAATTCTTTCTTAGGATTTCTATTTTTCTCCTTACTTTACCATCTGTTATTGCATGTTGTCTACTTTTTCCATTAGACCCCTTAGCATATTGATCAAGTTGTTTTAAATTTCCAGCCTGATAATTCCAATTCCCCTGTTATATCTTAGTCTAATTTTAATGCTTGCTTTATCTTTTTAAATTTTATTTTATATGTTGTTTGGGTCAAAAGAAAAAAAGACTCAGGTAAAAATGCTGTTATATAGTGGTAAGGCGTGAGGAAAGTGGAAGCATTCTATAATTCTATGATTAGTCTCAGTCTTTTAGTGAGCCTGTGCCACCTCTTGGCTCTTGTGAACTTCATAAAAGCTTGCTAGTTTTTTTCTCCTTATATGTGAGACAGAATGGCAAGAGGGGGCTGAAGTTGGGTATTTCCCTTCCCCCAGCCTGGCTGGGGTCTAATAAAATCCCAATTGGTTATTTCTCGTAAAATAGTTTATCTTTTTAAAAATTAATTATTTTTCAATTATAGTTGATATTCAATATTATTTTATATTAAAAAGTTTATCTTAAGAGCAGCCCTTCTTTAGAACAGAGTGCTCTAGCATATTTCAAAATGGTTCTTTTCCCCTCCCCCTACCAGAAGCATGAAGGGTTTTTGTTTTTTTTTTCCCCCTCATATATTCACAATAAGAACCTAGCAAGGCTCCTAGAGTTAAAACTCAACAAGAGTGTGGAGGCTCCTCTATGACTTGTCCCCTCTGGAGTTTTTAGCTCTCACACTTGTCCAGAATGAGCCTCCAACAATATGTCAATAACAATTTGGATTTTCTGCCTGGTATTGGTTTCTACAGAGCTCTCTGCTCCAATTAGTCCCTGTAACTGCGTCTCGTCAGTTTTGGGGACCATGGTTTGCCCTGTAACCTCACTTCTCTGAAAAATTTAAGAAGAGTTGTTGATTTTTCAGTTTATTCAGCTTTTTACTTATTGTTCAGATTGAGTGATGAGTTCCAAGCTCCTTACATACCAAACCGGAAGCCTGGATACTTTTTAAGATTTTTTCTTCATCACTGGTTTTCAGTAATTTGATTATGATGTGCTTTGGTGTGGTTTTGTTATGTTTCTATACTTGAGGTTTTTTGAGTTTCTTGGAACTGTGGGTTTAACATTTTTGTCAAATTTGAAAAAATTTGGCCACTTCTTCAAACATTTTTGTCTATTCCCCCTACTCCTGTAGTTCTGGGATTCAAATTATACATATGTTTGACAGCTTAATATTGCTCTATAGCTCATGGATGTTCTGTTTATTATTTTCAAGTCTGTTTTCTCTGTTTCATTTTGAATAAATTTTTTCTGTATTTGGATTTACATTTCTATAACTTTAAGTTACTGATTTAAGGGCAAATGTCTAATTTGCTCTTAAATCTACTCACTATATTTTCACTTCAGATAGTGTATTTTTCATTGAAGTTCTATTTAGTTCTTATTTCTTCCCTTTATTTCCTCATTATGTCCATGTTTTTCTTTAATTACTTGAACAGAACATATTCATAATAGCTGTTTTAACAATCCTCTTAATTTCATCATCTTTATCATTTCTAGGTTTATTTTTATTGATGCTTTTTCTCCCAATTGCATTTTTCTGATTTTTTGCGTGTATAGTAATTTTTTATTGGTTGCTCAGGCTTTGTGAATTTAACATTGCTGATTGCTCAATTTTGTAGTATTCCTTTAAGTAGTGTTAAACATTTTCTGGCAGGTAGTTAAGTTGCTTTCACCATTAATTTGACCCCTTTTGCAGTATTTTTAAAAGCTCTTTTTAAGAGGGCCTAGAGGAGCCCTTGTTTAGAGCTATCTTGCCCCATTTCTAAGACTTGGCCCTTTTGAGGTCTCTAGCAAATGTCCAATTTAACAATGTATCTTTACTCTGGCTGGACATCAGTCAAACAATTTCCGGTTCTGTTTGAGCTCTGGGAATTATTTATTTTACAGTTTCCTGTAATTATTTTACTTTGAAAGTTGTTCTTGTCCAACTTCATGGGATGTTTTCCATTTTTCTCCTTATTATATTCATATTTCCCTTTAATTCTTTGAACAAATAGTGCATGCATCAATTGGTAATCAACCAAAGACTCAAGGAACCCTTGTGTAGACTTCTATAGCAGTTAATCCCTCATGAACAGAAGCTGAAGTTCTATCTATGTTTAATAGAGATAGAGGGAGACACAGAAATGTACTATGTTCTTATTCTCAAATTCACAGTTCCCAAAGACTCAAGGAACCAAAGTTTATTTCTGACAAATATTCTCCAAAATATTTGTCTTAAAGATTTAGACCTTATTCCTAAATATAAGCCATCTGTGATCATATCTAAATGGCTTTATAACCAACATCAGCTTTCTGGTCTTTGCTCTCTGTAAGCAGAGGATACATGGTGAGGGGAATTAATGCTTGAGCACAACAAATGACCCAACTTCTTAAAGTTATGTAAAATCTATTGTGCATTCTATGCCTTAGTGAATAGGGCTTAGATTTAAACCTCTATAATGTAGTTGGGCCATGTCCCACTACCTGGTGACAATGAAAGAAATTTAAGGATAACAAAACACTTCCCATCTCCTCCTCTTGTCTCCTGTCACTCTGAACAGCAATGCTCACAAGGGATATATTATTACAAAGACCTCTAACCATATCTACAAATGTCACCTGGGTTGTCCTACCCTTCTTATGTCAACACTACAATATCCTATTCTTCTCTGATCTGCGAAGAGCTCTGGCCAGGCATATCAGGATTTTGGAAAGAGAATCCACTGCCCCAGGGATCCCAGCAGAAATTTTTACAGCTTTTTTTTTTTTTTTTTTTTACAATTAATGGCATAGTGCTGAATCCTGATAGTATACTTAGCTAATCCTGACCTTCCTTCTGAAGATAGAGAAGGGAAAGCAGTATTTTCTAAGATGAAATAGTGGAAAAGAAATAGATTATACATAATCATTTTGAAAGTCGGTATCAACGAAGCTGGAAAAAACCCCTGGCTAAATCCATGGTGAAAATCCACTAATTCTGAGGGGATTAAATCAACTGAATAATTTTGGATGGACAGATAATGGAAATAACCATTCTGACAGTTAAACTACTCCAGGGAAGGAAACTTAATTTTCAAGTCTCTGGCAATAATTGCAAATAGAATTTGCAATAGTATTTTTTAAGCTACACAATTGGAACCATTTCTTATGAAACAATTTACATTTCTATAATCTCTGCATTCCAATAACATTAATATTTTATTCAGATATGAATTCATAGTTCACCTATTACTGTCTGAAAGCCACTAGATAGTAATCTCCCTATTTACCTTATTGAAAAGGACCAAGGCGTGATTTGATCTGGTTGATGTAATAATCCCTATAAAAGGTTTTCTTTACCATTTTCAAAATAGTGGCAAAGCTCTGAGAATATTAATGTGTTTAGCAGAAGACAGTGGCATTTTTCTTGCTTACAGCTTTCTGTTTGGTTGGCACGAACTGGAGAGAGAAGTTGACAGAAGATAGACAGGAAGAAGAAACAAAAGACATCTCATTGAGCACAGTACTAAAGTACTAGCTAGGCCCTCAAAAATGCAGAAAAAGTGGTGATAAGTTGGGGTCTCCTTTGAGGCAGAGATGTGTGTTTAATTTTACTCCTGTGCTCCTCAGTGCCTAGTACACTGCTGGACAGAGCAGAAGCTCAACACATGTGATACACGATCAGTGGTATATCTGTTCTACCTGGAGAGAACTCCCCCTCCCACTCCCGCCCCCGTGCCTTTCCCTCTTTCCTTGCTAAAGTGGTGATCGAGTGAAGGAAATGGACCCAGATGGAATTCACTCCTCCTCTTCTCGAAGACATGTCATCCCTGATGGACTCATCCTTTACCTTTATGGCCAAAATGTGAAGTCTTATTGTTTTTATCTGTCCTCATATCTTCAGACTTAGGGCAGGGGTCTCCAACCACAGGCTGTGGACACAATTGTTTACAGCAGCTTTATTCATAATAGCTGCAAACTGTAAATAATCCAAAATCATATCAACAGATAAACAGATAAACATTTTGTAGCATATCCATACAGTGCAATATTCTTAGGCAATAAAAAGGAATACACTTAGGGTTGATACAACAACATGGATAAATCTAAAAAATATGCTGAACAAAAAAAGCCAGACACAAGAGTACACACTGTATGCTTTCCATGTACATGAAATTCTAGGATAGGGAAAACTAATCTATAATAGTAGAAAACAAATCAGTGGTTGTGTGAGGCCAAGGGTGGAAGAGACTGACTGTAAAGGAGCTCTTGGGAGCTTTTGGGATGGTGGAAGTATTCTATATCTTGACTGTAATGGAGATTACATGGATCTCTGTATCGATCTGTCAAAATTGATTGACTTGTATAATTTAAATGAGAATATTTTATTGCATGCAAATTCAATCTCAACAAAATTAACCAAAAATAAAATAATCCTAGATTTTTAAAAAAAGAAAAAAATTTAGTTTCAGACAGTCAGCTAGATCTCAACACCCAGGGTGATGCACTGCAACAGAGCAAGCTATGACATTCCAAGGCCATTCTGAGAGAGCCATTCTGAGCTCTAGCCAGATGCTGGACCAGCAACCTGAGACTGCCTTCCTCTCAAATTCAATGGTATCCTAGGTCTAGAAGCACACTATTCTGCATGTTTCTGTTTACAGGTGTTAGAAGATGATGAGGTCTTGGTTAACAAAGAAGCCCCATGAAGAACTGTTGACTTCCCAGAGCTTGGCACAGTGCCCTTTGAATAAACGAGTAAGACAAAAGTAAAAGACAAATATTCCCAGAGGAAACCTTAGATCTCTAGAACAGTGAGAGAGTCAGAGGTGGGGAGGGAAAAAAACAATGGCTTTGAAGAAAACCATTAGGCCAGGAAGAGCCTCAGTACTGGCTCTTAGAGCAAGCCCAGCCTATAAAGTGCACGAACGAAGCATGTGTGAATCCTGGCAATGTCCTTCCTAACTGATTCCACTGGCCAGGTAAATAGAGCAATCCCCACTGTAGCAGATTTCCCAGTGAGTGGAATTTTATTTCCTGTGCACCTGCAACTCCCAACAAGATGCGCTTCCAGCCAGGGCGAGCCTGCAAAGTGTAGGCTCTCATTTCACTAAAACTCCTTGTAGAGCATCTGGCCTCTCCAGGACACTCACAGGCAGGTCTATTTTCTCTGGACCCATGTGTCTCTTGCTTTCTACCATAGAGGTGTATGCGCATCCCAAATCAATTAATCAGCATGAGTTCTTTCTCAATGACAGCCAACAAAGACATTCTAAACATGGCTTGACTTAGCTCTCAGAGCTCTTGCTTCATCTACACTCCTCCTTGGCTCATATGTAACCCATCTGTTAATGAAATATTAATGACACACAGGGTATCACATATGCCCATACATTCACTCAAGCTAGAAGTCATGCTTTGGGGGAAGCTTTAGAGAAGTGTATGAACAGGCTCTGTTGGCTCTCCCCACTGACTAAAAGATTCCATGCCTTGGCTCCCTGGAAAACATCTGATCAGAAATAGCAAAATGTCATGCTAAGTAAACCAACATGATAAAGAAAAATCAAAATCATTAGCACAGTTAAGCTGCAGATGTTGAAAATGATGACAGACGCTTTATGTGGGGGTGTAAGACCACCTCAGAGAAACCAATGATGCTTTGAAGTGGGTAAGACAGGGAACATTTTGCTTTGCCCCAAAAGCCTGTGACGCTGTGCATTAACAGGTGGCCAGTTACCTTCAGGGAAGTCAAACCCCAAATTCAACATATTGATAGACCACTAGCTGCTTTCCCAAAGGTAATAGCATTGGTAGGGGTACTCTTTGGATCCTCCAAAGGGGTACTCTTTTGAACTACTAGCTAAGAAACAACCATGTTGGGGGTATTTACCCCACCTCCTGCAATGGCAGTTTGCATCACCGCCCCTTCGCACCCACTTGAAGACTCACTAGAATGCAATGGCGAGGGTCTGGACTGAGAAGATCATGACACCTGCTTTCTATTCCCGGCTCTACCAAGCAGCTGCCACATGACCTTAGGTAAGTCACTTATCTTTTCTGAGCCTCATGAGTAGTTAAGATTACTTGGTATTTACCTAGTTCCTTTGGGGTCTTTCCATGTTGTTTCCATTCTGCCTTCCAGAATGTCACTTTAACATCCTCTTGTAGCAACCATCTCCCTTGAGGGCCAGTGCTGCTGTTTGAACTGCCAGTGGGGCAAATGCTGCTGCTCCCAATTGGTATTTGCTCAGCTTTAATGAACAAATGAACAGATTCCATATGTGTAAACAAACTCCTTACTCTTTCCTTCATGCTGGCTCGCTCTGTGGGCTGCTATTGCTTCCCATCAAACAGGATGTTAAAATTAAACTGTGCTCAGTTAAGTCCTTATTCAGAACCTTCTGCGTCACAGAAGGCAGGTACGTGCAGTGCTCAAAGACATATGACAAGATCCTTGCCCATAAGAAACTTTAACCATTTCCTTAACCTAGTCTGTGACTACATAGAGATTTAAATAAGGAAAATGTAACTTAAAGAATATAGTTATTGATAAACAGTAACTATACAGGATATATGAGAACTTTATAGGGTACCATAAGGCTGAGGAAGAATATCCAAGGTAAATGAAGTTAGAAGAGGATCCCCCTCCTCAAGGCTGGGTTTCATACCTGATTGGAGAAGGTATAGTAAAAGTACATTAGATGGAAGAGAAATTTCTTGGTTTGCCCAGGCCAGAAATGGTCCACAGTTGCTGGGTGAGCAGGAAACAATCCTCTAGGAAGTAGGTAAGCCACAGCCAATGAATGCCACTGTTTGTAAGAGGTTTGGCACACACAGTGTCCGTGTCAGGACTGCACACTTGAGGGGCAGGGGGTGTATGTGCAAGGGAATCAGGGCACAGGTGAGTTATAGTTGGTGGGTAGGGGAGTGGGCATGCAGAGGGGCTAGAGACACTGGTCTGGGCAAGAGGCCTGCAGTATACGGTGTCTGTGTTGGGAGAGCCTCAGGAAAGTGTTTGCCACACTAGGCCAGGGCTACAAGGTGGTCAAAAGACTGTGTTGTGGACCCATGGCTGAAGTAGAGCACCACTAGATGACCTCACATCCACACAAATAACTGACAGGACAGCTGGTGGAACCTGCAGGAGAAGCCCTTTCTTCCTGCATTGTTCATCTAGCACCCTCCATGAGAAAGCTTAACATGGTGTTCACTGTAAAGGAGAAGAGCTTGAACAGATTCCAGCAGAGCAGGTTCAAAAGGCCATTCAGAACAGAGGCAAAAATTGGTATTAAGTGTCCTAAACTGGGGCTTAGAAATTCTGAGTACATCTGTGTGATCTTGGGCAAGTGACTTGGTATCTCTGTTTCAGTTTATGCATCTGTAATGGAATGAAATAACACTTGTCCAATTTACTAAACAAGAATATTGTGAGGATCAAATAAGATTAGGAGCATGAAAGGGCTTTGTAAACTGTAAAGTGCTACACATTTCCAATGGGTCACTGCTGTTCTGTTCAGTATCACAATGCTGCCCCATCAAGTGGGTGATGTTTCACCTGTTATTAAGGCCATGGAGATGACAGCCTGTCTTATTTGGAATTCGTGGCATCTAACATACTAACTGGCACAAAGCAGGCAGTTGATTAGTCTTTGTTACCAGAACTACACTCTTTTACCTACTTATTTTTTGATTGTCTCATTAATTGAGGAGCTGAAGCTGAAGGTAATGCTACGTGTGACTAATCAAGCACCAACTGTAGCTGCTCAGAAGTGGCCCACACTGATGTTTCCCTTTCTTTCTTCTTACCATCAGAAAGCTGCTGGAGTCAGTAGGGAGAGCCTCTTCATTGCCCTGACAGACTCTTCCTAAGAACGTGGGGCAATGCCTTTAATGTAGATCTGACACTCAAGCAGAACAAGAGAGTTCCAGCAGGACTTCACTTGTTGGCATATTAGTTGATGAATAAATAAATGTACAAATCAATGAATGAATGAATAAGCAAAGAGAGTTGTCGAGCTAAGTTATTGTCCAGCATCGTCATTGAATATGATAATCAAAAAGCTACCATAACTCCTTTTTCCTTAAATATGATGCCTTTAAAAACATATAATATTTTTCCATTTCTTTCTCCAAAATTCCCTTCCTTTTCTTAAAAAAAAAAAAGAAATCTTGGTATAAATACAAAGCAAGTGCTGATTTATTAATTTATTGTATTTTCGCAGCCAAAACCTCACAGTAGGCTTTGCCAGGGCTCTGTCTGGGCATCCTGGGCACTGATGTCTAAGGTCTGAAGCTTCCTGAGATCTGATGAATCTGTCTATGTGAAGGCCAAATTCCTAATGGTCTAGGCTCCCACTCTGCCTGTCCTGAGGCGGCTGCCAATTTATGTAGGAAGGAAGCTGGGAGCAAGCTGTGGCTGCAGGGGGCAAAAACTGAGGACATGCTGATTGGTCTGGGAGAGGAACCTCTGCCATCTGGCTCTCCTTTCCCACCATGTCAGTCCTGAAGGAGAAGCAGGAAAAGGCAAGCAAGTTTAATTATGCTGAAACATGTCCTGGGATACTGCAGAGCTCCCTGCAGGAGTTTGAAATGTTGCATGCTCTTTAAAGCAAAATATTGCTAATATAATTAGAAAAAAAATTTAATTTTGTCCGGCCTATAACATATTTTGTGGACAAGGTTCTGACAGTAAGCACTTACATAGATATGGGCATGGTAGCAGTTAACTGAGGAAGAAATAATTTGGCATTGCAGAATTAGTTTGCTCTGTTTTTAATAGACATTATGATGGGTAAATACTTCAGGGTGAAATAACAAATGGAGGAAGTCTTTCATTCATTCATTCCTCTGTATGAAGCAAATATTGTGGGTTTCATATGATGTAATACAGCTCCACTTGCAGGTAACTAAACAGTTTTAGAAAAGGAGGCACAAAAGTAGCCCTGAAGGGGCTTGGATGTCTATTACTGGAGCACATAAGGGTATAACATATCAGTTAATATATCACTCTCCCTTTTCTAAGTTTCCTACTTAGCCATGTTCCATTCTAAACACTTAGTCTAGGAAGGGAGGAATAGAGAATAGCCACATCTCTTCTAGGGAGGATCTCCTTCTTCCACAAATTCAACAAATAGTCAAAAGTGAGAACCATTTCAGGCTACCAAATGTACAATCATATCTCTTTAGCCTCCTAGGGAGCTGGAGGGAAATGTTAAAGTTCAAGTTCTCACTTTGAAATATAGAGGAAGGTGAGTATGAGGTTAGTTTCTAACTTGCCAGAGCTTGAAACCTAAGAGCCCCAAATTTTAGCAAAAGCTAGCTTTAGAGCAATGGTTCTGTTTAAGTTGTAAGAAGAAGCCTCCTGCCTTCCTCACCTACATAACTCAGATTCACCTCAAATTTTTGACTATAACTAGTCCTTGCCACATGACATGAAACTAAAGCAACGATGCTTTGCTGAGGCAGAGAAAGATGCTAAGCCTTGAGGGATCCCTGTCATATAAATTACTTGTTAATTTGGTAAGGATGCAATTGTTTTTCAGTCTTTATGGCATTAGTACCAGAAGCATGTTTAGGTCAACAGCATGACTATCATAAATCTCCTCACAGCAGTGAGAGAACTTACTCTAGCATTCAGAATGGGAGAAATCTGGGTCCCTAACAGGTTATTAGGCTTTTATTCTCTCTCTTCATGTATCTTCTGCTCCATGAATGAAAGGATCAATGACTCAGGAGATCCTCCCTAGAAGAGATGTGGCTATTCTCTAGTGAGATTACCAATGTATTTAGCTAAAGTAGTTTGAAAACTACTCTTGTAAATCTAAAGTTTATGATAGTTTTGTTTGTTTATAAGAATTCAGATGGTGCTGTGCAAATAAGAGAGGCAGTGGGAAAAAAACTATATACTCCATTAATTTGTTCAGCCAATATTTTTTAAGTATCCTGATGTTCACAGGACTACTTATATCAGCATGTAATAGAGTGAGAGGCTGGATTACAAAGTGAAGCACATGGTCTGGGATGTGAGTCACTACTTTCTCTGATCATTTGGAAAATTACTGTGCTCTGCTGCCAAAGCATAACCATATTCCTGGACAGGGACGGATGCTGAAGCTTCCAATGCTGAGGTGTTAGAGCAGCCTGTTTCTGGGGACGGCTTTTTGCTCTGAAAATAGGTAGACTAGTTGAACCTGTAAGAAGAATCCGAAATGTGGACTAGAAACAGCACAAAAGAAATATAGCAATCACCAAAGCAAGGAGACATAGAGAAAAAAATCACTGTGTTCCATGCCTCACAGCAAATCCACAGTTATTATACGTGAGAAAAACCTTACTATTGGCTTTTCCTTAAACAATTCAGGTAGGATGTATTGTATTCTTTAAAACTCAGTTTCAAAATAAATGCAATTATTAAATTTACTATTAGCTGCTTTCCTCTTTTTTTCCTTTACTTAGGTTCCTTTGAAGAAAAAATATTTAAAAAAATCAAGTTGTTTATAAAATGAGATTCTCAAATTCTCCTTAAGAAATGCTAAAAATAACTAGACTCTGGTTTTACTAAGGAACATTAGTATATATTCATTATTTTTCCTACCTTGGAGATTAAACCATTTTCTTTAACCTTGTAGCATCCTGTTCCTTACAGATTTATAAACCGGACCTGCTTCAACTTTCTTGTCTTTGCAGACTATTTCTTTTGGAACAAAAACAACCTTCCATTTCAAATAAAACAAATAAATCAGGCTATGAAAAGTGCCATCATTTAAATTTGAATTGTAGGCCTCCAGTCAGCTTATATTACAACCTTACAATTCAGAGAAAAGCAAAAGACATTTTAAAAGATTCAAGAGTAGGGGTGGGGGTGGGTTGTGGGGAAACCATAAAATCCCTGAAGTTCTCCAAATTTATAAATGCCATTAACTTTACTATAAAATCTCTCAGATTAATGTGTTCCTAATTTTAGCATTAAATGAGGCTGGTATGTTGAGTAGAACTATTTGCATAATAATGACAAAAATCAAAGTTTTAGGGAAGCAAAATTGACTCATCTAAAACTTAAATTCTAATTCCTGAGCAGCTTCTGAATAATGAGCCTGAACAAGTCAGAATTGTCCCAGCCTTCTTCAACAGTGGAAAATGGATTATGTAAAGACTTTGGGGGAGAAATTTATAATATGTACCTATGTTTCCTCCAACTTTTCCTTCCAAGAAGCCACACTGGGAGAGTAGGGTGAATA
The DNA here is from genome assembly GCA_004027375.1 of Macroglossus sobrinus. Lineage (NCBI taxonomy): Eukaryota > Metazoa > Chordata > Mammalia > Chiroptera > Pteropodidae > Macroglossus > Macroglossus sobrinus. The sequence goes on along the minus strand of PVKZ01001823.1, from coordinate 155,417 downwards.
TATCCTCCTAGTAGCTCTGGAAATTTAGCCTGAAGTTGCATGCTGCTAGAATGAAGTGTTTTGTTTTGTTTAGTTTTCCATTTTCTCTTTAATATTTATATGAATTTGAACTATATGATATAAAATATTAATCTCTCTGTGAAAATATAAATGCTCTAAATTGCTGGCTAATTAAAATCATATTACACCCTTATCAGTTAGGCTAAGGGCTAAGCTGCTGTATTAATAATATCCCAAATATAGTTGCCCAAAATAGATCTTATTTCTCATGCAATGGTCTGGAGACAGCATCTTGTCAGGGGCATACTGGCAGCACTGTTCCATGAGGACATTCAAGGACCTAGATCCTTCCACGTTGTTCCTTCCTACCCCTTTAAGGCATCATCCTTGTCTGCTTGGTCAAAGCTCACTGAGCTCCAAATCTATGTTTTAGACACAGAAAAGGGAAAGAAAAATTGGATAAGTATCATTTCCACTTACATTTCATAGGTGAGATCTAGTCACATGCTTGCAGTAGCTACAGAGGATGGAAAATACAATTTCCAATTTCCATAAGGCTGGTGAAAATTAAAAAGTGATGCTATGGCAATATATATATCATCCATCTTATAGATTTATGTATCCCCTATGTGCTATATTCTGCTAGGGATGCCCCAGGGAAGCAGGTAATAAGGCATGGGTCTATAAACTTCTCCTGTAAAGAGCTAGGTAGTAAGTATTTTAGGCTTTCTGGATCATGGGCTCTCTGTCGAAACTACTCAACTCTGCTGTCCTAGGAATCATAGACTACATGACTATATGTAAACAAAAGAACATGGCTATTGTTTTAGTTATTTATTACAGCATAACAAATTACTATAAATTTAGGAGTTTAAATTAACACACATTTAGTATTTCACCATTTCTCTGAGTCAGGAGTCTGGGTCCTTAATGTATTCTCTCATCTGGAGGCTTGACTGGGAAAGAATCCACTTCCAAATTCAGTCAGATTGTTTGAAGATTTATTTTTGGTGGCTGTAGTGCTGAGGGCCTCGGACCTCAGCTCCTTCCTATTGGCCACTCCCAACTCCTACAGGTCACTCAGTTCCTTGTTATGTGGGTCTATCCACAACCTCCCTCAGAACATGGAAGCTTGCTTCTTCAAAGCCAAGAAAGGGAGAAAGTCTCTACAGTGAGTTTGGTAGTACGAAAGAATTTTATATAATGTAACAATCATGAGAGTGACATCCTATTACTTTTATCATATTCAGTTGGTTAGAAGCAAATAACAGGTGCTGCCCACTCTCAAGAGAGGATTGTACCAACGTGTGAATACCAAAAGGCAGGAATGATCAGGATTCTGTCCATCATAGCTGTGTTCCAATAAAACTTTGTAAAAGCAAGTGGTGGGCTAAATTAGGATCACAGGCCATAGTTTGCTGACCCCAGGTATAATGAATAAGGAGAAGAAGACATTGTTTAAGGTAAGAAGAGACAGAAATTCAGTGAATAGAATTAGAGAAAAGATAGACTTCTCTAATCTAGCCAGAAAGTTATGTTGAAAGGGAGTCACAGAAAAAAAATAATACACCTATTACCTCATTTTGTTAATAAAAAATTAAAAGTGGGATAGATTGGCATTATCTTTGAATGTAGTGATCACAAGACAGAGTTATTGGAACTCCAAGTAAGTTCAAAGTTGAAAGAGCTTCATAGCAAGCTTTTTGCAATATTGATTTTAATTCAAATGTTACCTAGAATAATTTTAACAGAAAGCCTGGTCATTTTTTTCAAGTGATTATGAAGATGACAATTTACACTTATCATAATTATTGCAAGTCAATAATTAGGGTAAGTCTTTAACATGAATTATCTGGTTGAATCTTCATAATACTCTCATGTTATTTAGATTATGATTTCCATCTTGAAAATGAGGAAACTGAACTTTAGAAAACTAAATAACACAAAAAGTAGTAGAACCAGCATATGATTCTCAGTCTGTCCTGACAGTCCAGATACTTAAATTTTATTTGAAGTGTAATGGGAAGTCTTTAAAGAATTTTAAGCAGAGAAACAGTATAATTAATGTGACTACGGTTTCAAAAATATTAACTGTCTGAAGATTGGACTGAAGCGGGGGCTAGAGTGGAAGCAGAATAGTCCAGGACACAGATGATGCAGAATAGTCCAGGACACAGATGATGGTAGCTTGGAAAAGGTAGTGTCCTGGAGAGATATTTGCAAGATATTTTATTGGTAGAAGAAACAGGACTAGCTCTCTAACTGTATCATCCTCTGCTATCCTCTTATTCATTACTACACTCTAGTCACACTGATCTTCTTTGGTTCCTGAAATGTGCTAAGCCTTTTCCAATCTCTGGATGTTACCTGGGCCATTCTCTCTGTCTAGAATGCTTTGCGCTCTGTTTTTCTACTGCTTTATTCTAACTCATCCTACAGGACTTGGCTCAAATCTCATTTCCTCAGAGAATCTTTCCTTGATACCTCAAGTTCCCATCTCTTGTTTTCTTAATAGAATTCAATCATTTTTCATGCCATACTTGTTCACAAGTTATTACATTTTGCTTTTTTCTTTTTTTAAATTGACACACTATACTTCAAGGAGCAAAGAACTATATTTAATTTGCTCATTACTGTTAACATGGTGCTTTGAGTACACAGTTCCTAGCACCATAGGTGCTCAATGAGTATGTGTTGAGGAAATAAATGTCTAACTTCAATGCACTTACACTTATATACTGTGCTATTGTCTCTCACATTTGCTGACTTTAGAAGAAAGCTCTTCAATGCCTCTGGAGTTATCAACGAGACATATCCAAAGTAATTAGTGATGTTCCTGTCTTCAACACACTCTCATCCCACACTCTTCCCAAAACCTGACCTCAGGTTAAAAAGAACTAAGAATGAAATGCACAGTAGAAGGAAGGGGCTGAGGAAATCGGCTTGAGGTAGGTGAATACTCATTTATTGTTGGCAAGGGTATAAACTGGTATAAACATTTGGGGAAACAATTTATCAATATATAAACATGGCCTTAAAATGAATATAAATAAAAACATATACAAAGAGGTGTGTGTGCGTGTGTGTGTTTGAATTTACATAAGATATCTGAAACTATATAAACCAAATGTTTCTGAGTAGTTAGTAGGTACTTTTGATGAGTGAGATGGCAAAATGAAGAAACATTTTTTTTCTTTTTACAATGGGCAATTATTATTTTTATAATCAAATTCTATTAAACATAAAAATAGAAAACAAATCTTCACAATTTAACATAATAATCCCATCTCTAGATATCTATACTAATAAAATAACAAGAGATGTGGCCTAGGGTTTTTTATGTAATGATATTCACTTATGAGTTCTTTAGCAAGTTAAAAAATTGAAAATAATACAAATGTCCAAAAATAGACTAGATAACTAAAGAAAGTATAGCTCATTCAAATAATAGACTATTTAATATATATTAAAATTATGTTTAGACAATAAGGACATGAAAAATGCCCATGTTAGAATGTCGTATATGCAAAGCGAATATTTATAGATTTACTCCAATTTGTTAGAAAGAAAAAAAAAAGAAAAAGAGAAAGATATATAGATAGAAAAAAAAACTTCAATAAAATCTACCAAAATAACATTAATTAGGTTGCTTATAATTTTTGGTATTTCCTTATTAAAATTAATCATATTTTATAACTGAAGAACTGCAGATATTTGTAGTAGGTATAAAAATAGTACATTGGTTCCTTTCAAAGAAGTAATTCTTTTTTTTTTTCAATCCTCATGTCAAGCACTCATACAAGAAATGTTCATTGCTAAGATACCAGGTTCCAGTCCCCATTTATCCCCTCTTTGACTTGTTAACTGTAACACCAGTTACATAATAAAATTATCTGCAATTAAGTATATTTCAGGAATAATTATGTTCTTAGTTGCAATTAGACTTTCTACTTGTCCTTTCTTCAATGACTTTGGTCAGACTTTCTCGAACTGGTCTAATGGAGAGAATCATTTACCACATTTTTGTATAGGTTTAGATATACTCAGAGAATATATAACCAGCTCTATTAGGGGGCATAAAATAAGCTATTAATAGAAAATTTAATTTTGAGCTGTCACATTTAATCTAGATTTCTATATTAGGAGTTAAGTTGGCTATTAAACCAATAAAAACTACTTATCTACATGGTCACTGTCAGGAGGCCTAATAGATTCAACTTGAGATGATATATGTTTATTTGTATATAAGAAGACTGAAAGAATATTTATCAACATGTTTGTAGTAATCAGGTAGTTCTCTCTGGGTCCTGGTAGAAGAGCATTAAAAAAAAAAAGAAAGAAGATAGATCCCACAAGCCACATACGGAAACAAATCCTATTATATTATAAATATGTCTTTTAGATATACTACAAATGGAAGTTTTAGTTTAAAAACTTTTTAATCAACTATGAACAGCAACTATGACATTTACTTTCTGAAATAAGCCAAACTCTCCATCCTTCTAAGTGACAACACAGAAGCATACATATAAATAAGTAAGGGCATAAAATCTATATATTGAATGTTTATTTGGGAGATACAACACCTGGGTACCTCATATAAAGAATATGATTTAATATCAATGGTTCTGTTTCATTATAGAGCATTTCTGAAATCAAATTCCTTCATGTGAAAAAAAGTCATTTTTGAATCAACTCCTCTCTCTCTCTCTCTCTCTCTCTCTCTCTCTCTCTCTCTCTCTCCGCCCCCCCTCTCCCCGCTCTCTCTCATTTTCTCCCACCTCCCCATCCCTTCCCTCCTCCCTCCTTCCTCTTCTGTCCCTCTCTGTCTCTCTGGAAACAATATAGGTCAGATATTTCATTTATAAAAAAATCAACTGACATTATTTTTTACAGGCAACCATACTCATATTTATATACATATTCATAGCATAAAACATTGTACACTTCAGTTCAACTAGACATAAAAATTTTATTGACTTAAGTTAACATAGTTATAGAAAGAGAATATAAAAGGTATGTGTTTTGAAATTTTAAGGATATCCATTTAGCACATATTATAATTCTTTTTATTCATGATCTAAATCTGTCTCCCACAGTATGAATTGAACCATTATTAATCTGCAGTATAAAGAAAGGCATTAAAAAAACCAGAGTTGTTATTAAATCATTAAGCAGAGGAAAACTAAAGTACACAGAGAAGCTCACACTGGAATTACCTGATATACTACTACTAGCTTTATTTTAAATTTATTTCCTACTATATTATTTCCAAAGCAAAATATACTCATTATATTCAAGGAAAAATACTGTAATGTATTTGATTGCATCTGGCTGCTTTCTTAATTTTATTAATGTACATACTGGAGTTCTGTATTCTAAGGAATACATTATACCTTATATCCATGGACCCTCCTTGATATATATATATATATATAGTCATGTGTGAAAAATAATCTGGTTAGGCAATAAAGCAAAAATAGGACAGTAAAAACAATACAGTATTCATTTTTGTTTCCTTTAAAGCAAAAGCGTTCTTAACATTTGCTGGCTGTTGGCTCCCAGAACTAGAGAATGTATATTAGAACCTCAGACCTCAGAACAATGATTTCCCTTGGCTGTTATTAGTCTAAGAAGTGATGAACCGTATAATTTACAAGAAGAAAACTACTGAATCCTTCAGAAAACACAACCTGGCAGTCTATCTTCAAAGCAAATAATGAGGTGGCAGGAGTGTGATGGAGAAACCAGTCTTCAGGAACATCATGTAAGGGAATCCAGCTGTGCTTGTATGGTCTCTAGCTATTTACAAAGACAAAAACATAAAAAATAAAAAGAGAGAGAGAGAGAGAGAGAGAGAGAGAGAGAGAGAGAGAGAAATTATTATGAAATGTTGTTTAGAAACATGCAAATAGAAGAGAAAGAATGGCAGCAATTATATATATTAAATCCAGTCACATAGCAATAAATATACCATAATTTTTTTCTATTCATGTGAAAATATTAGAATTCATGCTTGCTAAATTTTCAAATTTGTAAATTAGAATTTCCAAATGCTACTGCTTTTATTTTAAATAATCATATATAAGATTTTTAAAGGCGGGGATGGGGGCTGGTTTCCTGAATTACAAAATCAGTATTTGGGAAGAATCATGAAATATGCTCATGATAAATCTTTAAAGGACTGGCATCTTCCCTTTCTCGTGTGCCCAGAAATTAAAATATATAACCTTACTTATATTTAAAATGCCAGTGTGGCTAGGTACCACATAGTTCATTACTTAATGCTTTAAAAGCAACAATACTAGTGCTTTAATTAAAACAATTTCCATTTTCTTCCTGATTTAGTTTGTCAGATTCTTTTCATCTCTGCACTGCTTCCTACTGTGAAACATAAGGTGTTTACAAGTGAAGTTTAAAGAACTTAGCTCTATTACAATAGGGCATTTAAAAATAAAAATTCATAAAATTAAGGAAAAACATACTTATCAAAAATTATTTTAAAAATATAGACCTTGTTATAGAAATCAAACAACTCCTTGTGATTGAATTCCACAAGAACTTTCTCCAGACTCTGTAAGAAAAAAAAAAAAGGAAAGAAAAAAGAATTTATTGGTATACAATTTACATTGCAATTTTTTCTCTCCACTTAGCCTTAAAATATGCCATATTATCCTGAGTGGTTTTTAAAAAAATACTTACCTGCTCCATTGTTCCTAGAACTCATGAATACATTAATAACACTCCATTTTAGCAAAAGGTTTCAACTAGGGATATCTGTTCTTTAAGTTGACTCCACAAAGGTTAATAAAATATATGCTGGCAAGAGAACTATTTCATTATCTATTTTTTCAAGACAGATAATACATGAGATTATATTCCGTCTTTCTCAGCAGTCCATTTGAAATCTAGTAAATACCATTACATAAAGACACTGGAGGCGGCATATCTGATTGAATCTATCCAGCCATTAATGCCTCACATTAGCACAGCTGCTGCCTCCAAGCATCTAACAGTTATGATCTTAACACGCTGAGACTGCTACCTTTTTTAATGTACAGACTCAGCAAAAGGTAACAATTAACACAACAGCTTCAAAGCTGGGACTTAAACACGTTCTTCTTTCACCTCACATGCGATAGAGAAATCTTTACAGATGCAATAGATGCTAAGTAATACTGTGCATATCTGCATGATGGTGTAGTAAAGTGCAACATCAATCCAACCCGCTCCAACCTACGTAGGTTGATTTTGTAAACTAAGAAAACACTTAATCTAGTTTCTGAGGTTGCTCAAACACATCTATTTTATTCAAGATAACTTCGGGAAATAAAAGTTAATGAGAGATTGCAAAGAATGTGCTGCCTGCTCTGACCATACTGTCATGTTCACATGACATAAAATAAGCACCATGAAGTGAATAAGTAGAAAATTGTTGCAAACAAACATTGATTCAAGTACTTAATTGCTTGTGGTCATTTCCAACATGCTATTAACCCTACTTCTCAGTTTCTATGTTGAAGTTCTTTCCTTGTTTTATCTGTTTTAATGGTTTCCATTTCTATTTAGAAAGCTGACATTTCAAAACAAGTTATCTCCAGTTAACTCCAGGAGAGTCAATGGAGCTATGGCACCTCCCTTGTCATGAAGCCTAAACACAGAGGATCAAATTCTACACTTGATTTTCTCTTAAATATCACTTAAATATTTCAGCTTTAAAATGAATGAAGAAGCCTGTCTTCTTTAAAGTCTCATCCTTTAGGAATAATTTAAAACTACATTTTCAAATTGTTTGAGAAAAATTAGTTGGTTCATCGGCACATATCATTAAACCTCCAAAGGCTGAATCAGTATTATCTAGCATTCCTATGTTTCCTCCAAGCAGAGGCCTCGGTTTCTCCTAGGGAAAAGCAGGGCAGGTTCATCACTCTCCTCCCCATGTACCCTACACTTAGCCAGGCCAAGTTAGGAGGGACTGAAGGAAAAATTTATGAAAACATTAAATAAGGATGTAAACAACTGATCTGCTGTACCCAAACTAGGTTCTTGTTTCCTGAATTTTACTTAGCTTTGTTTCAAGGTTGTGTTTCCTAAAATGTTACATTGAGAAAAAGGAAGAAAAGTAACTTTGAAAATTTACTTCTTTAAATTCAATAGCTAAAAAAATTTGTGTGTGTGTATGAGTGTGTGTGTATATATAAATTTAGTGTCTTGCTTTACTGAAATACTTGGCTCTAAGAAGAAAAAATGCTGATACCTATACAAAATATTTAGAGAACCTATAACTGGGTCTGGCATAATCACTGGTAGCTAGTTATCATTATCGTTTCCCATTCAGCCCACCGTGACTTAGAGAAGACCCTGAGAATATGGGAGAATATGGAAGTGATCTTAAGTGTTTTATGTCTAATATAAATTAAGATTATCTTTAGAATTTGAGAATCTATATTTATCCATGGGCTGGCCAAGGGCAATTGTATTTTAAGAAGATAAGAATGGAGCTTAGATGTGTAGAATAAAAAGGGAAGAGAGCTGGACAGGGGCCAATTCTCCACACTGTTATGTTCTGACATGGAACCCTGCAGAGTCCAAGAATTTTAAATTCAAATCTGGCTTTCTAGGACATTATGAAGGTTTCTTCTTCATAAAGGAGTATAGAGCACATTTTATTTAACTGTTTGGTAGCTTTATTTATGACTAATTTTAGACATATAGTCCATGGCCTCCACTTTTACTCTTGCTTCATTCAGGCTTGCAAATATTACGAACAAGCCTCATCAAAATCTTTCCTGGGACCATGACATTTTTAGGAGGTAAACACACGCTAAGTGTTCCTTGAGACTATAACTAGAAAGTCACACATTTGCTTATCAAACCAGAATCAACACTCTAACTTTATTGTCTACTCCTCTGAAAATGTATGAAAAGTTCTGTTCATTAAGAAAGCATATTTTCAAACAACTTCTCTTCAGTTTAATGTCTGGAAACAAATCAATGGCAGTCCAGACTCAACAAAGATATAAGAAAAGCATTATGTTTAATGATAGTTCAATTATTACTATTTCGGTGGTGCTTCTCTTTGGATTGTCCAGCTCTACATATATCTTTCTACACTTTAGATATTCCTGGCCTTTGACTCAACTAATGGTTCATTAGTATCTTTGTTAAGGGAAGAAGAGGAGTAAATAAATTGAAACCCAAACCTTCCATATATCAGCTATCAATAGCAACTCTAGCGATAGGCTTTTTGGAAAACGATGTAGAAAATCCTAGCTAAAGCAGTTTTATAGGATGAACTTGACAATGGATTTAATTATCTATGTGCTTCCTGTCTATCACTGTCACTAGATAATGAGACTTGACTATTTGGTTCTATATTTTTTCCCCAAAGAGTCAGAAAGATAGGTTGAATAATAAAATGTAGCCTATTATGTCATACTAAATAAGACAAGAAATATGTTGGTGGCATAAAACTATAGTTGTAAATTATCAAATGTATCTTCATCTTGTCAATCATTTACAAAAACTATTTTAAACTTGAACTATATAACTCTAATCACTTGGTGAACCAAGTAAGTACATATTTCTAAAACATATGTGCATACACAATCACACATCTTTTGATAATGTGGGACTTCACTTTTTACATAATCAAGTGTTTAGGAAAAAGTTTATGAGAACATTACATCCCCATTCTTCCAGTAATCAGATACAAAAAAATATTTTCATACAAAGAAAACTATTATGCTAAAACATTTTAAAGAAATTAAGTCTAAGAGAGTTTATAGTCTTCTGAAGGAATATAATAACTAGATAATTTAGACAAATTATTTCTGGGAGGACTTATTGGTGCTTGTTTAACAGGTGGATATTGCTGTTATCTAGGACAATTAATGGGAAACCTTTACTAGATTTGGTAAAGAAAAAAAAAGTAATTTAATGAGAGCTAAATAGTCCAAAGATATTGCCATACCTACTCTTAAATGAAGAATTTTTAAAACATAAAAATGAAGTCAGTAAATAAGACAGTTTTTTGTTTTACTTTGCTTTGCTGTTATTGTTTTGCTGGGGATAAAGTGGGTGGTTGATTTGTATTAAATCATCCACACTACTGCATGGTCCCTCTTGAGAGAAAAGTACCTGTATGTAAGGTGTTTGGAGGCTACTGCAAATGATACCTGCTCATGTGAGCATAAAGCAGGATAATATTTCTCTTAGTCTTTTCTTCTTGGCTCTACAATCTTCCCTAATCTAATTCTCTAGCTTTATTTCCCACAAGACCCTCCAAAAACCTCTGCTCCAACCAAACTGGTGCACTCACTTTCTCCTACATGTTTCACACTTTCCTGCCTGTTTTTTGCTCATGTGGTCTCCTACTTTCAGATGGATTGTGGTTCTAAATGAGTAAGGTATATAAAGACTCCTTTAAAAACACACTAAAATATATTAACTATATAATTTTTAGTTAGCATATAAGCTATCAGTAAATATACTAACTGTAAATAAAATGATCGATAAATTAGAATACATTAAAATTCAGAACTTCCATTTATCAAAACACATCATCAAAAGAGCACAAAGGTTAGCCACAGAGATTTATATCCAGAATATATAAATATCCCCACAAGTCATTAAAAGAGACAAAACTCAGTTTAAAAATGGACAAGAACATATGTTGAATCCTTATACACTAAACTAATACAATATTATGTCAATTATATCTCAACTGAAAAAAAAAAGCAACCTGGATGGTAGTGTTTGGCTGGGGAGAAGAAAAAAACTATCAGAAGACCCTTATGATGCCAGATTAGATTGTTAAAAAGGACACCAGCTAATGTGAATGATCTGGAGGCTTGGCTGGTGGTGGAATGCAAGAGGGAGAGGAATTAACAATGAGGGACAGTCCTTTTCCTATTGGGTTTTCTGGCAGTTTCTCCAGCTGAGATATATCCAGGTGCATCCAGATTGCCCAAGAGTGCCCTGGATTGACAGACTTGCTCTGATTCAAAAAAAAAAAAAAGAAAAAAAAAAAGAAAAGAAAGAAAGAAAGAAAGAAAGAAAAAGATAAGAGACTAAGAGACTTGAACAGACACTTCACAGAGAAGTATGTCCAAAGAGCCAAAAACATACAAAAATATATTAGTAACTATACTGCTGGAATGGATAAAAATTGGTACAAATACTCTGGAAACTGGTTTGGCACTATTCACTAAAGCTGAATATATGCACACCCTGTGACCCAGAAATTCACTCCTAACTATTAACATTGTGCTCAGTAGAAATGTACATACATATTTTGGACATTATGAGATTAGTGCGTATAGTATAGTGATAGTACCATTATACAAAAAAAATAAAATAAAAAAAATGGAAGTAACCAAAATTTCTTTCGATAGAAGAGTATATAAATAAATTGTAGTATAGTAGTACAGTGAAATTTTATACAGACATGAAAATAAACTACAGCTATATACAACATCATGCATGACTCTCACAAACAATGTTGAATGTTAGAGACAGGCACTGAAGAAAACATACTGATTTCATTTACATGAAATTTGAAAAAAACAATAACAACAAAGGTTTTGCAGATAAATACTTATGTGGTAAAATTATAAAGTAAAGCAACAAAGATATTACCAGAAGTATGAGAATAGTGATCACCTCTGGGTGAGAGGACAGAGGAAGTAGTAATAGGGAACACGCATAAAAGAAGCTTCTGAGGTAATGGCAGAAATTTATTTCTTGATCTTGGTGGTGAGTAAAATGTATTCCTTTTATGACACATCACTGTGCTCCTTTTCTGTATGTGTGTTTTATTTCCCCAATAAAAATAGAAAAAAAAAGATAGTATTGTTATATGTTAAATTTATTCATTCATTTTGTTCAATAAATATTTATTAAATGACTATAAGTCCTGTTCTAGGCACTACATACACAGCAATGAGCAACAGAGAGAAAAATCTCACACATCCTAGTTGATGAAGAAAGACAATAAACAAGATATGTAATATAACAATAACAACAATAGTAATAATAAATCACATACATCATGTTGAAAAGTTAGTGGTAAGTGCTAGGAAGAAAAATAAAGGGATGTGTGTTTGTGGGTGGCGGTCAGGAAAGTTCTCACTAAGATAGTGACATTTGAGTTAAAAAAGATTTAAAAGAAGTGAGAGACTAAAGATAACCTACAGAATGGGAGAAAATATTTGCAAATCATTAATAAGAGTATAATACCTAGAATATATAAAGAACTCCTATGGTTTAACAACCAAAAGACAAACCAATTAAAAATCCAATTAAATCAATTTAAAAAATAGGCAAAGAGTTGGAACATTTTTCTAAAGAAGATATATAAATGGCAAGTAAGCATATGAAAAGATACTCAACACCACTTCATACCGAATATGAAGGGTATAATTTTTTTTTAATGGGAAAAAAATTGTTAGTGATGATGTAGAGAAATTAGAATTCTCATATATTGCTAGCAGGAATGTAAAATGCTACAGTAGCTGTGGAAAACACTGATAGTTTCTGAAAAAGTTAAACATAGAATTACCACATGACCCAGCAATTCAAGCCCTAAGTATATAGCCAAAAGAACTGAAAACTTGGACTCAAACAGATACTTGTACACCAATGTTTACAGAATCATTTCAACAGCTATTTAAGGCAATATGTTAAAATTCTGATGAAAAGATTTTGATGAAAAGATACCAGAGGAAGCAAGACAAAAGGAATATAGAGACAATGCTCAGAATAGTGCACTTTGTACATGCTTACTTTTCCATCAACAATCAGTTTAAGCCCTGTTATAGATTATGTCTCCCCAAAATTCATACGTTGAAATCCTAACCCCCAAATCTCAAAATGTAGCTATGTTTGGAGACACGGTCTCAAAAGAGGTTATTAAGGTAAAATGACGTCATGAGGGAGGGCCCTGATCCAATATGACTGGTATCTTTAGAAGAAGAGGAGATTAAGACAGATTCACACAGAGAAAGAACACATGAAGACACTGGAGGAAGATGGCCTTCTACAACCTAAGAAGATAGGCCTTAGAAGAAATCAATCCTACCAACACCTTGATATCGAACTTCTAGCATCCAGAACTGAGGAAATAAATTTCTATTATTTAAGATACCTAGTCTGTGCAGCCCTAGAAAACTAATATAGACCCTATCACCTCTTCTATGACAGAAGAAGAGAAGTTCTTTCAGAGCAGTGGAAAGTCACTGGAGAGTTTTAAGCGTAAGAATGATAAAAATATATTTACATATTAACAACTCACTTTGGCTTTTATTATATAAATGGATTAGAGTTGGCCAAACTGGAGATGGAAAAACCAGTTAGCAGGCTACTGCATTTGTCCAGGTGAAAGATCTAATATGATGGCAACAGTGAGAGAGAAAAGTGAAAAACCTGAGCTATGGTTTAGAGGTAGAAGGAACAGTAGATAGTGACAGAGTTGAGCTGAGGCGGAGAAATGAAGAAATGGAAGGAATCAAGAATGAGTCTCAGGTTTCTGGCAAGAGAAACTGGATGGATGTAACTGAGATAGGAAACTCTAAAAGAGAAGATTTGAAGAAGGAAAGAATCAAAAGTACAATCTCAGACACAATCAGCTTGATATGTCTATGGCATTTCCATGAAAATATATGAAATAAATCTGTAAAGCCAGAAAAGAGATTTATGTAAGAGATATACATTTGGGAATTACTGGTATATTGATAGTTAAAACTGTAAAAGTGGATGAAATTACCCAGAAAAAGAAAGCAGTATGAGAAAAGACGGTCGCCTGAGACTGAACTCTACAGAATGCCAATATTTAGGGTAGGTAGATGTTCCATAAATGATGAGTATCATTAGATTCACATATATTTTCTGCATATGATGTGGAAATGTATGGTGGGCATTTATACATGAACCAAAATAATTTGGTAAGTTAAGATACAGGCATTAAAACTGGGTGGCTTATTTTAAAAGATGCCTTCAATCTTTCATTTTCCAGTAAAACCCATTAATGTCACTAATATTGTTAACTAAACATACACACACTAGAAGATTTACTCCTTTTCTTCTGCCTTATACATATAAAATTACAACCGAGAACCCATTTAGAAAATTAATTACTTATATTGTCTAAGCTGGTTTCATGCATTAATACCAAACTTCTGAACCCTATCTGGAAACACCACAACATGATCATGAAAGTGCAAAGATTACCATTCTGCCCGTTTCTTAAAAGAGAAGATGTACTTGTTCACTCATTTCTTTTTATTTTTAATTTGTAATCCTGTCTATGAGTACCTGGAAAATGTTGCACATACCCATTAGCAAAATTCCCGTAGAAAAAGAATTTAGTTAGGTCTTCAAGAGAGGTCTAATTTGATGAAAGCTGACAATAAAAATACCCTTTGCTTTCCAGTTAGTAAGAATTAGGAACATATACACATTTTCCAAAGGAGAAATGCATTAGCCTCTTCAGAAATTCAAGCAAAAATATCCTCTAAATAATACAGATATAAACTAGAAAAGAATTAAACCAAATTTACATTGCTTAGCTTTTAAACTTAAGTTGGACATCAGAATAAGAAATGATACAATTATCTTTTCACGTAGAAAATCAGGAGAAATCTAGTAAAAGAAAAACTACTAATCACTTATCCTATTTGAATCTAAAAATACTTTCTTTACTAGATACTTAAAGAGGAAGTTTTCTCCTTTAAGTTACAGAAATAAAGGGTAGTGATAAAATTAAATAATATTTTGAGTTCTATCAAATGAATCCATAAATCAAAATACTAGGCACCATTTATGAAATGAATACATGTATAGATTATATTCTCTGTAACTATAACTATATACAGTTATAAGTATTTGTAAATATATTCCAGTTATACTGGAACATATTATTTGTTGACTATCTTTGTTCAAAAAACTAGGTATTAATTTAAGCTCCCACAGACTGAAAAAACCATGAAACTCTATTCATACATACAAATATTAGCCATTTCTATCACTCATAACATTCAGTCATTCAGCAAACATTTACGGAATACTGATACAAAGATGAATAAGCCATGGGAAAGAATATACTCTTGACCAAAGAAAGGTCTTTCTCTAGGTAGGCAGATTATCTTTTACAGCTAAGCACCCAACTACAGGAAGAACGTACATGGGAAAGTAGGAAGGAAGGGATCCTCTGCCCATCTGTCAGATAACTGGAATCAATCCTGGCAACCAAAGCGGTAGTAGATGTTACGATCAGCTCTGATTCAGAAGGTGTCAACTTGAGAGGTGTAAGCATGAGTATTCTGGGTAGAGGGAAAGAGCAAATTTCCACTTTTCTATGAGGCAGCTTGACTACTTGACTTTCTAAAGTTCTTCTCAATTCTATGACTCAAGGATGTTGAAAGGCACACCCACCTAAACAAATTTAGCTGGTGAACTTAAGTAGTTAAAGAACTACAAAATGTCAGTAGGAAGAGCCTTGGCAATAACTTCTTCATTCAATCCTCTTATTTAACAAATAAGAAAACTGGTCCCACAAAGATGAACTAACTTTTAAAGTATATAGTGGTGGAAATAGTCATTGTTCTATTTACTTCATTATTATGGTAACCCGAGATAAAACAGCACTTTCACTTGCATATTAAGCTAATTTATAGAAAAAAAATTTCTCCCAATGAATCTGCACAATTACTTCTCTTTTCTAAATTATTATACACAGAAATACATAGAAGTTATGCTGAGGGTCAATGTTTTGACAAATATGGCCGATAAGGTACCAAGCTGTCTTAATAGAGGTATAATATGAGGTTAAAGTCTTCAATTTCTAGAAAATATGCAGGAAAAAAACATAAGCCAATTTCTTTGTCTTGGTTACATTAATTTTTTAAAAATGCCACTGTGAAAATTTCAATATCACTGCCATGTTTAAAAAAATTCTAATTATAAACAAAAACATGTTAACCCAATGAATACACTATATACAGAAAAAGAATCAGAGAAATTATCACTTTTCACCTACATATGAAACCGATTTCTCTTTCTCTCTCAAGCACTGTGATTCTGGTAGGTGCCAAAACCTCACAGGCATGGATAGCTCTGCTGTTGGAGGAGAGCAGTGGGAAAACTGAAAATCATGAGCTTATATCAAGGTTTGATAAAGTTACAAAAGGACAACTGCTACAAATAAATGGAATACAAGCCACAAAAGGCATTTTCCCAGGGTGAAAATAACCAAGTGGTAACTTCTATTTTTTTAATCTTTGAAAAGTACAGTTCAACAAAATGTTTATGTATTTAAGAATATAGTCAGTATATAAAGAGCAAAAGCAAATTTCAAGCTTATTAGCATAGCATTCAAGCCTTCCAAAATTTGGTCCATGACTCCTCCTACAGCCTCATTTAGTATACTCTTAATATATGGTACGCACTAGCAGTACCAGCATGCTTTGCATACTGCCCTTCTGGTCTTTATTCATGCTATTCCCTATCTTCTCCCAGCAGTACTCCCAATTGCTCTTACGAGTACACGTATGCACGCTCATGTACATGTACCACTTATTTCATTTAGTTAGATCCTAAAACTCACTTTAGTTGACATCTTAACACTCAATGCATATCTCTATCATTGCCTTTCCCTACTACACTGTATAAAATTATCTACCTTTGCACCACAGATGGGAGGCTCTTCAAGGCTATGCTTTATTTTCATTATTGTAGTTTAATAGTATGGTACCTAATCATAGCACTTAATAATTTATATGTTTATTGAGCTTACTGTAAGAAAAGAGGCTGCTAAATTTAAACATGCTTTTTCCACTATACAGAAAAAAATATACTATATACAAAGAATATAAAAATAAATAGATTTTGTCTAAATAATGACAGTATTTTCCAATTAGACTATAGTATTTGCCCAATGATGACAATAGTCCTGTAGGTTTTATAACTCTTGTTTACTCAGTAAATATGTGGGCTAAATATCACGGTAATTAAACTATGTAATGATTCCCTAGTTAGCCTGAAGAATGATTTCTCACATTTGAAGTTCCCAAGTTGGTAAAAGCAGATATGAGGTTTTGAATATCATTTGGTAAAAAGACAATAGTCTTGACTGTCAACATAACAACAAACTATTTTTTTACCAGAAATCTTTATTCAATATAAAAACTTTGTAAAATATGTGCATGAAATATTGTCAATAAGTGTGTAATCAGAAATAACTACTTCAGCTGCTAGAACATTTAACCCGTTATCTGTATATGCCCTTTCATTCTGCTAAAATATGACTTTGTTCTTATAAAGACAATGCAATATATTTGGCCTTCATATCATCTTCATATTTTTTTTCCTGTCCTCTTAAAAATTACAATGTGCTATGCATGAGCAGATCACAAACTTGGAGCCAATCAAAACACACTTCCTATAGTATTCATTTACTGTAATTTATTATGTGTATGCTGATATGTCATTATGATTTTCAGCTTTGGTACTGAAATATTTAGCTATGGTTGCTGAAGGTAATCAGCAAGATAAGAGGTTTTGAATATGATTACATGAAGGCCCTTAAATACAGTGAGAAATTATGTTAAGAAGAGCACTAATAGCTAAAACATTGAGTTTTCTGTAATAAATATTATAGGTGATGCTATTCTTCTCTGGAAATTATACTTTATTCTAATTATATATGCTTATCTGATTACTGAAGCATTATCATTACAGATTTAGAGTAGCTGCATTACTTGACTTTTCAAAACATGTGTTTTGAAATAATATCATAGCTGAGGAATTCCAGGTAAACTACGGATACCAAATTCAAATCTTATGTTTCCAGTATATAGTTTTAAAGACTATGCCCAAATTTGGGTTTTTCCTTTGTTTATAAAATCACTTCATTCATATACAGAAATTTGGATAATGTGTGTATACTTTCAAGAGCTATTATGTATTTTGCATTCTAAATTAAATAACCTAATACAATTCACAGCATTAAGAAAAAGGTAATTAAAAACATGTAGGTTTAATTTTTTTCTACCTTGTGCTTTCATGTAAGTCTTCAAAGAAAAGAAGACTGATATGTACACTTAAATGAGTATTTATTTCTCAATTTAGTTACAATTTACATTTCTTATCAGCTAATTGGAAGACCTATCTTTGCAAAATAAAAAGTTCAGCATTCGCTTTATGTTATGAAGGGTACTGAATTTATCATATAAGAGGCACCTGAAAACCACCACTGAACTGCAGTATAATAATAGGGCATCCCCTGTTTCACTCTCAAGACAACCTACAGTCCTAAAGACAAGCAGATACAATCACTAATTTGATTCTGGGTTAATTTAAGGCAGTAACCATCTAGACAAAATTGTTAACTTGTAATCACGTTCCATTACAAATTTTTAACTTGTAATAGTGACACATTAAGACTGAACTCATTTTTCCATCCACATTAGTGCCTTGCTAATCTAATTACCAGAAAATAATTTGCAAAATCCTCTTGGAATCATCAAATGAACTAACAATGCATATTCTAAAAACAAAATGGTTCTAATAAGCTAATATTTTTCTCTAATCCTGAGTATATCAGGAGTTCATAAATAAGGTTTTTATTTTACATTTAAAATATAGTGTCTGGGGCATACTACCATGACTTCAGCACAGATAGCACTGGTAGATAGTTCAGCCTGTATTATGGTACTTGAGTAAAGGATGTAGCATGGGCTTTACTTTTCATTTAAGGAAATAATAAGCGTAGAATTTAACTCATAATTTTTAACAGCTTTATGGAAATACTAATACACTATACAATGCAGCCATTTAAAGTATGTAATTAAACACTTAGTATATTCACAGAGTTGTACAACTATCACTACAATTAATTTTAGAGCATTTTCATCATCCCTAAAAAGAAACCCCATACCCTTTAGCTATCATCCACCAACTTTCCTAATCTCTGTTGCCCTCATCCCCCTAGTCATCATAGGCAACTGGCAATATACTTTCTGTTCCTATAAATTTGCCTATTCTGGAAATGATATAAATTTTAAACAGATCCCTAATGCACACCAATATTTAAGAAATGAGCTAAAAAAAAGTGGAACTTCGCAAACGAAAACTGAGGAATGCCTTGAGAGGTAGGATTAAAAACTAGAAGAGTGCTAAGGGAAGATAGAGTTTTAAATAGGAAAGAATGATTCAGGTGTCAAAGGTTCCCAAGAACCAACTGAGACAAAGACTAGTACGTTTTTATTTGAGATTCAATGACAAAGAGAATGTTATGGATGTTGGCAGTTTTTTTGGTGGAATGGTCAGAAGTCAATTGCAGTTGATTAGAAGGGTGAATATAAAGTGAGGAAGTCAAATGAATGTAGACCAAGGGCTGGTAAACTAGAGTCCACAGGACAATCCTGGCATGCCGTCAGTTTTTATTAAAAAAAAGGTGTATTGGAACACAGCCACATTCATTTGTTTATTTATAGTCTATGGCTGCTTTCATGCTACAATAGCAGTGCTATTGTGCCTGCTAGCTTAAAATATTTACTTTGCAGAAAAAAAGTTTGCCAATGTCTATTGTAGACAAATATCTCAAAGTATTAGTTCTATTTACCAAAGGTTACCTAATAATCATACATATTCCTCATTATGTTTACTATTGCCAGTTAAAAAGGATCGGCTGTTTACATGTAAGTGGAAGTAAGTAAGATCAGCTGTGTTGAAAACAGCATAATTACTCATCTCAAGGTTGAAATTTCAGGCCCTCTTCACTTCTGTCTGATGCACTGTTATTTTATAGGAAAGACTGGTGAACAGCTGCAGAGATTATTAGATTATATTTTTGGAATAAACAGAATACGTCACTTAGCAATTCATATTTATATAAATTTCAAAACAGTAAAGTCTTACATCATACAAATTCTTTAAGAAAAGACAAATGATTTAAAAATTGATAGTTGAAAAAAATAAATTTTGCTTCAAGTTTTGTCTCTTTTCAAGTTTATTAATAATAAATGCTTTTTTAAATGATTAGTCCCAAGTATTTTATTTTAATTAGTCACATATTCATATAAAGTCCATAAAAATTTTGAGTATCAGTTTTAAAACTCCAGTTTATTGACTATAAAAAGTAAGAAGCTAAAGGTTTGAAACAGAAACATTAAAACTAAACTGTTCAGCTTTTGCTTATTATATGTGGTCATAGCCTGGAATGACTCAACATAATAAAGCTACACAATATGGTTTAACATTTTGTATCTGTTGATGATTACAGAAGCTAAATGTTTCTCTATTTTAGTCATTAATATTAATGAGTTTTGTGACCTAGGGCAAGTTAATAAAACAAACATTTAAATATCCTATAAAGTTCTCAATAATAATTTTGAACCCAAAATTACTTTATAAAATTCTTTTATAGTACCAAAAAATAAACAAGGGTTTCAAAGGCATTTCCTATCCTTGGCAGGAAAAAAAAAAAATGACAGAATTGCAATTGCAAGAGCACCTATTGAACATCATTATTTGGTTACAGGTCACATAGGGCTTCAAAATCATAGATTCATAGATTGGGGAATTAAGACATAGACTATTCCATAAATGAATAGAATACAATATGAGAACAGGTTAAATCTGTTTAACCTCAAGATGATTACAAGTAAATTTTACTTTCAAGTCAGATGTGAATTAACAAATATAAAATAGATAAGGTTGGTGAAATTTACCCAATTGTGAAAAAATTATTCATTTGTATCATGAAGTTGGAAAGGTCAATGGTATTTTAAAAATATAGATGTGTGGAGAAATGTTATTTAAGGTGGGGTTAAATAATGGCTTAAGGGTTTCTGTTTTAGACATTTATGAAGAGACTGGCTTAAATAAAAGTTTGCAGAAACTTGTAGGAGCAGCCAACGACTATGTTGCAAATTAGAACTCTTCCAAATAGACACAGGCTTCTCATAGATGGGCCAGACTAATTTGAAACCGGAATTATTGGTCACAAAGCTAACTGATACCCTTCTTCAGAGGTGATTTTCCACATGGGTGCTTTAGAAGTAATAACCATATGACTGGTTGTGATCTCATTTTGGTTTGGAATATTAACCCAGCTCATGGAGAGTGCTTACATTTATGCAGTAAAAACTAGATTTGAGATAGGTAGTAAAGCATACAAAATGCATTAGGCAGGACTGGTAATACACCCTAACTTTCATTTGGGAATGCGTACCAAATGATCATATAAAGAAGCAGCCTCCTTTCCTCTTTTCTTTCTATTCCCGATATCACCACCTGGTCTAAGAACTTACTTCTCAAAACTTGGAATGCTTAATTTGCTTAAATTCCTTTTCTTCAGTCTTATTCTCTAGATCCTTCTAAATACAGATGCCCAGTTCAGTTTTTAAAGTGCTACTTTTATTAGGTTGCTCTTCTACTAAAACTGGTCAATATCTCCCCCATTACCAAAAGTCAAATTCCACCTCTTTTGCCTAGAAGTCAAAGAAATGGAAATAAAATGGTCTCAGTCTACCTTTTACTTTTTAATTATGAAATATTTAATATTCATTAGTTAAAATATTAAAAGTACACAGATTAATAAAATAGATATGCAATTAACCCAACACCTAATATAATTCACATCGAGATTTTGCCTTTAAAAAGGGTAAATAAAGAATACAGTGAAAGTCTGCCACCACTCATCCCATCTCTTTTTCTTTAGTAGAAAGATAAAGACTTGTTGGAAATAAAAATATAAAGTAGAAAATCAGAGACAACAAACAAAAAACTTAAAAATGTAAAAATATAATTCTTAACTGCCAAGATGAGAAAAATATTTTTAAAAATGCTACACATTTATTAATCTTAGATTGGAAAACTGAAAATAAGAAAATAACAATAAAGTGGCAATTAATACTTCTTTACCTTCATTTCAAATTTGTGCTACAGGTGAAATTAGACCTAGTCTTTGAATATAGATTTAAATATGCAGAAATGGAGTAAAGAATATTTACTAATTTTCCCACCTCAAACCCCTTTTCCTCTAACAAAAGGCAGAGAAGTAAGACTGGCAAGGCAGAGATCAGAAGGGATGGAGGCCAATTATCTTCTTTAATAACCTATGAATGCGAACTGAGATGTCTTACAATCTAAGGAATCAGAATAATTGGCAAAAATAATTTCTCATTATATAGCTACATTCATAAAAAAGTTGAAGGGAGGTGCTTAAGAAGAGGCTGAAATATCTGAAAAGAATTTGTATGGTGTTTTTAAATGGTGTTTTTTTTTTTTTTTAAGAAATAGACAAGGGATAACCCTAAAATTAAAAATATATAATTTAGCATATAAAACCCATAAAAATTAACATAGAAAAGCCTGAAAAAAAAATCTCAGGCAAAAATATGTTTCAGACTAATACAATTTTTTTCTAACTTTTAAACTGAGTGAGATTTTTATATTTTATTTACTGTCTAAAATCCAAAGGTCAACATAACCTATGAAGTAATATGTAAAAGTCAGAAGGAGAAATCAGTCTGCATAATGACCTCAATATAACCTGGTTTGCAAATTGGGTCAGGGAGTCACAGGTTTGGTAAGTGGTACAAGATTCCTCCAGTGTATCAGCTTTCCCTGACAGAACTGTAGAGAAATCTTTCCTCTAGAAATACTATGTTCAGAGACTACCATTTGAAATAAGGTATTCACATGTAACCATTTACATGTCAGTAAAAATGAATTTTTTTGCGTGTGAGTGCAAGTCTTTAATGTTGTACTCTAAATATTGACAGGTTTTGAAGAGACATTTAAATTAAAGAGTGTAATAGGAATAGTTCTTTAAGTAAGTTTATTTTGTTGCATCAATTCAATTATCTAGTTCAGCTATAGGTAATGTCTTCTAAGATTAGATATAAATAACATTAAAATCTGTAAAATATTTTATAACATCTTTATAAGGAAGCAATGTTAAGCCTTAGGACCTTGGCCAGATTCCAGTTTGGATAATTGCTTTATATTGAAATTTTCTCCTACAGTTAAAGAAGAAAGATGCAACAAGTCAATGTTTAAATAATATATAATTTGGATCTATAATTTACTAATACCTCAAAAATGATGTAAAATGTCCAATTTCAAATTGAAAATATGCAGTATATACAAGGGTCTGTATAAGCACAAAGATTTTTCTTTTCCATATATTCAAATTAATTTTGGTCACTTACTTTCATTTAGTTACAGAGTAAAATATGTGTTAAATGTTTGATGCAATTCCTAATTATAATCTCTGTCCAAGTTTTAAAAAGTATTAGGGCCACTCTTGTTTTCCCCCTTTCAATCCACCCAATTCTGATTATAGACTTCTTTTTCTAGAGTTTAGACCCTTCAAAGATTCTTCATTGCTGGCAGAAGTTCAGCCTAGGTCGCCACTTTAATTCTTTACATTTTAATATAGCACAATGGTTATTAGACTGTGACCTCTGGTATTAAACTGCTTGTGCTGTAAACCAGTCTTCCCAAGTCACTGTCTTGAGCAAACTAAAATGTGCTATGACTCAGTTTCCTCAGTTGTAACATAGAGATAATTATAGTACCTACCTTACAGGGATATAAGGATTAAATAACTATTATGTGTAGAAGCACTTAGGCCAGTGTTAGCAATGACTGTCATCATCATCAAAATCATTTTTCATGCTCCACATGATTCTAGCCCAGGGCCTTGAATACAACAAACGTTTAATAAATGCTTGCTTAAGTTGAATAGATTTTTTTTTGGCTTTTCAAATTGAATGGAAAATAAAGCCATATGAAAAATGCTGAGAGGAAAAACAAACCTCTCTCAAATGTAATGTTTTAAATAAGCAATAGTAGATAAACAATTACATACAGAGTTATGTAAATGTCGTCCAAATAAATTACTTTGGAAAGGGTGTATCACTGCTTGGATATAACCTAAGTAAGGCCACAATTCTGAAAGCTTTTTTCATACCTCTAGATTGTCTGAGGCCTTTTACATATATAATGAAGGTCAACTTCAACAGTATCGTAAGAACTGCATGAAAAATCCTCACTTCAGAGAGAGTAAAAAAAATCAGTATGTAGAATATTATGTTCCAGGCAGAAGGCATAAGGAAGGTTGGGTTCCTTTCCCATATGACATTGTTCCTTACTAAAATAGAAACTTCTAGCTGTTCTTAGATATAATGTCTCTTGAACCCAGCCCATAAATAATGTAATTTAAATATATCTTAATGTTTACCATATGTTTTTTAAAAAGTCCTCAAAGAGCAAAATATAAACTATTCATTTTCTAAAATGTATGTGTGTGTGTATAAATATAAACTTGCTTATGTATTAGTAAAGAACTTCTGTAATCCATAGAAATTTTCAGTAATGACAACCAAATATCAAACCTCATTTGAAGTTTTTTTCTTTACTATTACAGGGACTGAAGAACACTGTTTTCAAATTATATACTGATTTTTAAAAAGAAAACAATGGTGTCTCATAATATACTGTCCATTTTAAATGCAAGATTTTATTGACATACAAATAGTATCAAAATTATACAAATGGGCCTGACTTTACCTCAGACTATTTTGGAAACGAGTATCAAAGTTATAAAAATATTTTCATTTCGCTGGTACAAAATGCAAAGAATAAAATACATAGGAATTTCATTCTTAGTTCACTTCAGAGTCAAACATTTGAAAATGCATAGAACAGGGCTAGACAACTAATACCTAGACAAAAATCCATTTTTTAATAAGTAGAGTTACACATTTTCAAATAATTAATACTAAAAATCCTGGCTCTAAATTCAATCTACTACTCTAAGAAATCATACCTTAATTGCTAATGATGAAATCCAAGTAGCATATCTTTTACGGTAATGGCAATTAAGAAACTGAAGAATTATGGATAAAATAAAAACACAGATGTATGCCACCTCTAAATTCTTGTAGGTCTAACTCTGAATATTGTAATGATTGTTCTCCTTAAGTTTAATTTTAAAGGGCAACAAAAAAAAATTTGTTTATAACATATACTAAACTCCTACTCTGTTGAAAATTACATTAACTTATACTTGGATGGTTTTGCAGGATGTAGAAATTTTTAATGTAATAGACAGATGTGAGCCAAATAAAATAAAAACCTAGACTCAAACAGAAAAAGATGAGAAGAAACACTGATTAAAACAGGAGTATAGCATCTGGAGGTTAAACACTCTTGAGTTAGATTGCCTGTGTTTGAATCCGGTTCCACTTTTTACTAGTGGTGTGGCTTCACACAAAGTACTTAATCTTTTTTGTGCCTGGCTTTCCTTATCTGTGAGTGAGAATAATAATAATAACTTATCTCAGGATTGTAGTGAAGATCATGACTTGTAAAGTACTTGGAATATTGAATGATACGAAGTAAGTGCTCAATAAATATTAGCCAATTATTATACAACTAAGGTAAAAATAATATTTCTGAAACCCAAACACTAAGAATGGCTGGCTAATAATACCAGAGGTTGAAAAGATATCTAAAAGACACAGAATTGTTGTGTCTTAAACACAGCAGGTAAATCTGCTGGTAAATCTTAAACAAGAATGATTTAAGTTGATAAGTAAAGATCAAAGTCAGACACTAAAAATTAATGTTGGCTGATTGAAATGAAGAAAGAGATCTGCAAAAGTCTTTGAAATAAAAATGAAAAAAAAAAACAGATGAAATGAAAAAGAAAGGCAGGACTCAGGTGTTTGGGTCAGTAATAACCAGAAAGATGTCAAATAAATGCACTGAAATGAAAACTTTTAGTCATGGTAACATATTTTTGGAAGTACCCAGTTGCAGGCTGTATTGATCAATTTGATAAAAGAACTTTACTAAGATATGAAAAGAATACACAACAACTGAGCCACTCTAACCTAAATATAAATAAATAAATAAAGCAGCATCACCTCCCATCCTCAATAAAAACCAAGAAAATCTTCCAAATACTGGTAGAAGAACCACTTAGTATTACCCTGGCAAGTAAAACTTTTAAAGAAAAAAACAATTGTCACATCAAGATTTTCAGATTCAGTATCTCCATGGGTATACCTCTGATTTCTGATTGCATCCAACTTTTCTGTTCAATAAACAGTTTTGAACATTATAATCAGCTTCTTTTTAATCAGAACTAGTCATACTGGCAAATTAGGTAGTACTGAGAAATGTAATTCATTATGGTAGTTTTCTTTTTAAGTATGTTTTTAATCAGTTTTGGATGCAGGTGCACTTTTAAAAGAGAAGCAAAAAATTTCCATGGGATACTGATCTTTAAAGTAGGAAATGGTTTTGCTAGAAAAAAGTACAAGACAAAAATTAAATCAAATATTGCAGCAGTTCACAAAGGCAATCTTACTGATTTGTTAATAATTTCTAATTTTCACAAAGAGAACATGTTGTTTCATGTCTTCCTATTATTGATAGCTTAATGAAAAAGCATAACATAAATAAACTAAAACTATGTAAACTAAAATCTTCTCTTGTTCTCGTCTATGAGCAAACTTTGTTTCAAAATAAAATTATGAAAAATATGACAAATTCAAGCTTGAGGTCTACTTTTAAATTACATTCCTTTGTCAAAAATGTAATTAATTAAAAATGAGGTTATAAGCAAATCAACCTGTCCACTTTAGCAGATACTAGTTAATTTACTTGTACAGATTGGCTATTGCTTTGCATGGCTATTAATATAATACCAAATCTTCTATTTTTATTGAATCTTGCCTACAACAAGACAGTGAAGTTCTTTTATAATCCCTGTTAAAGTCATAAAGGTTTACTTCCATTAATATTGGCAATTTAAAATTTACCCGACAAAGTGCTGACATGTCATGCTACTTTTGGAAATAACATGCCTAACTTGATAAAATAGGTTAATACTGAGCTTTGAATATAACAAATAATCCATTTGTTACCATGAAATAAAAAGACCACTTAAGCACGTTCTTCTTAAATAGGATGACTAACAGTAAACATTGCCTAAGAAATTTCTCCCCAGCCAGTGGTTTAAATTTGTTTTCTTAAGGGGGAAAAAAAAAAATGAACTCATAAAATATTAATAATTCGTTAATATTAAACAAATGGCTTTTGTAAACTCATTATGGACTACAAAATTTAGCACATTTTTCTCTTTTAAAAATTGTTGACAAACTTCAATTAATGGTTTTATAATCTTTTTAGTTTCTCCTAATTTCAAAGTACTTAAAGAGAAAATAGGTGATGGCAAATGAGGACACAGTTACCTCTTCCTTTTCCCATTAAAATTCCACATAAAATATATTTTTTAAACAAAGAAACATCAATAATTCAGGTAAATCAGAATACCATTGCATATCAGAAAATTTGAGGAAGTTTTATAAACTAAAATCAGAGGAGATTTGATCAAAGGAAACAGTCAAATCAGAGAAAAATGCAACTAAAACAAAGGAGGTTACTGTAGAGGGCCAGAAAAAACAAAGTTCATAGTCAATAAATAACAAAAGCAGGAATATATTTTTTCAAATATGATTTCTAACTGTGAAGAGTCCCAGAGTGGTCAATGGATTTAAGATACAGAACAAGGTGGCAGGTCATTTATGAGAAGGGGGTCTCAGACCTAGATGATAAACTCCTGCAACAAGAAACACTTTGCCCAGCCATACTCCCTCTTTTTGCCCTGCAAGTCATTAGATGAAAGCTTCTGTAATAAGAATCTCATGCCCCTAAGAAATAAAAAGGGATGAATTCATTTGGGCTGAGGAGTAAATACTCTCCAGCCACTAAAAAACTACTCAATCTAGTAGTTTAATTATACATACTAACAACCAAGAATTACCAAATATTTGGGAAAAAATTAACAAAAAAATCACTGAATTTAAATTGAAGAAATAATATTTAGGCAGAGTAAAGGAAACAAGAACATTTAATATAACTGACATTCTCAATGAGATGAAAAGATAGCACATCAATAATAACAAAAAGAACAGTCAATTTTTAAAAGAATTCTACAAAATTAACACATGCCTGATAAAATAATGACAAAATAAAGCCTAAAAGAATGGTCTGAAAATTTAAAGGATCCAGATAAAGATCAAAGTATTGAGCTAGACAAAAAGGATAAGAGATTCTCCATAATCCACTGAAAAAATGAAAAAAAAAACATAAAGAGAAATGGAAGACACATTTGGAAGCATCTACCCAATAGAAGGATCAGAAAAAAACTAGGTGAAAAATTAATCACAGAAATAAAAGAAGTTCTCTTAGCTAAAGATAGATTCAGGCTTTCAAACAAAAAGAGGGAGAGACACCTGAAGAAGAAAACTGATAATGAAAACAGACAATCACACCCTAGTGTAATATCAAAACTCCATGGATACAAATTTCAAAATTTTCAGGGGTGGGGGCAAGCTGTGGAGGGATAGAGGGAGAGAGAGAAGGAAACAGGTTATCTGTAACGGTATGAAAATTATATTGATATCACAATTCTCTTTAGCAAATAGCAACAGAAATCGAAATTCTAAGGTAAAATTATTTAAATGTAGAATTCTACATTCTACATATCAGTTAAATATACATTTTCAGTCATGCAAAGACTGACTAGCTTAGCATCTTCAGATACAATCTAAAAGAATTTCTAAATGATTAATTCTAGTAAAAACAAATAAAAAAATCAATGAGGAAAATATGAAATAAAATTGAGATGTCTAAAACCAGTAAAACTAAATTTACTAAATTAAATTTAGTACAACTAAATTTAAATTTTTATAGATGTATAACGTTTAAAAAATAACAACCTAAAATTAAAGTACAAAGGTATTTTATAATGACTATAAGGAAGGAATACATATATACTAAAAAAACTATAGACATTGTTAGCAAAGAATACCAATATTCCATAAGAGAAAAGTTTTTGAATGTCTTCAAAAATATTCCTTTTATTCAGTTGTACATAGAGATGCCTGACGATGGTAAAAAAGAGCCAATTCCTGTAACTTTAGATTTAATGTTTGCTTTTCTCCAGATATAGCCGTATTTGTTCATCAACAAATTCTTACTGGTGTATAAACATCACCATTACATTGTTCCTGGATCTGGGGAATCCTCTTTAAAACTAATTAGACAACAATGATTATATATGGCCTTGAACATTCTATATGGAATGGAACCAAATAATGAAATCAGGTATATGAAAATGTTGACTCAGAAAGCTTCAGTATTAATTCTTAGAAAACTTTACCTTGAAGTTACATTATTTAAAAGCAATTCATATTTGATAATCTTCAAATTATCTATTGCTAATGTTCTAATTAAAATCGACCTGAAGCCACCACAGTAGTCTTCATTTTGTTCAGTAAATAAGTTGTCTTATTTTTCTTTTTGAGAAATTTACCTAATTTTGAAAAGAACTGGTCTTTTTTTAAAAGAATATCAAATTTTAAATTAGCACTATGATTTAAGGTAGAGGGCCTGCTGCTCAGGAAAATTAATTTTGAGGGTCTGAATGAGCCTTCAATTTCTAATGTATCCATTAAGAGTAAACCAAGTGTCAAAGCTGTTTGTCTTCATTGTTTTGCTAAAACGCCTTCCTGTACATTTTCTGTTTATAAATTTCAGATGAAAATAAATGTTTCTACAGCGCAAGGCATCTAGAAATGGGAAATACAGAAGTTTAAAATATTAAGTAGACAAAAAACAATAGAAGTCTACCTTTCTACTCAGCAGACAATGTCATGTATTTAAAATATTTATGAAGGACCTTTGCAAGATCTCGACTTGTTTTATAGCTTTGGGGGAGAAAAAGCCTTGAAACATAAATCCAAGGACCATTAACAAGACCCTTCAGATTTCAACTGTCACATAATTTCTATAGCATCCAAAGTACAAAACATTAAAGTCTATTACAGGTTAAAACCAATACGCACTTTGGGTGGTAAACACACAATAGAATATACAGGAGTCAAATTATAATGTATATCTTAAAATTATATAACTGTATTAACCAATGTTACCCAAATAAACTTAATAATAAAAAAAATTAAAAAACAATACACAAGTTATACTTGGGCATAATCATGTCCATGCTTACTGACTTTCAGGAACAGGTATAATAGTATTCTTCATATACTCAGTAACTCCGAAATGAATAGAATTTGGAAACTTTATGACTTGAAGTTTCCATTAGTCCCCTAAGTCAGTCTCGTTCAGTGTGACAAATTCATTTTGGACTTTATAACAGTAATAGTTAGCTTTCACTACATTTAGATTTTTTTTCTGATCATATATCCATCCAGAAGCCAGGCACAGCATTTGAATAAAGCTAAATATTATGGACTTGCCACCCTTCGGATATTTTTCAAATGCTTTTGGAAATTTTTACAGGAAGTAACTTCTCATGAATATACAAGCTAATTTATTTAACTGAAAATGAATACAAACATAGCTTCATATGCATATCCATGATAATTTAAAGAAATTTAAAAAATTAGATTGAGTCTAACTGAAATGTTTCTGAACATTACAACTTGGTTCGCATTACTAAATGTTTTAAAGACAAGAAAAATGTTCTTCCCTTTCACTTAATGAGATCAAGTTTCCTCATTGTTTTCAATAAAGCCTTCTATATCTCTTACAGGCAAAAAAAGACATGACCCAAGAGACTACATAAATCAGAATTTTCAGTTAGCATATATTTATACTATTAAATATCACTATTAGCTTATGCTATCATTAAATTCAAACTAAGATTATAAAATGTAAATACTATCTAATTGTTCCCAAATCACATCCTGCCAATATATTAGCAAATAAAAATATCTTCAAAGGAAAAGCAGTTTCTGGTAGATTCTTAAGACTAAAATACCAAAAGTGAATTACTCTTGAAAATAGAGTTGACTTCAATCTGTGAAAATTCTGTACAATGGGGAACAAATGCTTAACAATAAAAACAAAGATACGAACCTAACAGAAAATAAAGCATTTATAATAATATGAGGTTTTCAGAAATGATGCACAAGCATAATAATAAAAACAGGTTTCATCTGTCTTCTTGCCTACTTGGTAGCATTAACTAGGAGTCTGTGTACATGGGGGTAGGCTTGGACAGAGGCAAGCTTTGAATCAGGCAGGAGCTGTAGTAGGCAGGTAGGAGGAGGAAGCCAGATGTCAGGCTGCGACTTCTCAAAAGCCAGAATAATGTAGGCTTGTTTGTGGACTGCCAACATACGTAACAGAAACCTTATCCTTTCCCATATGGTTCAATCCCTTTCTTCTGAGATAAGACTGGTCTCTAGCCTAGGTATACAGAAGTTGGGGAGGGAAGCCAATTGTCTTAGTTTTCTGTACAGACATTTAATTAATTCTCCCGTGTTCAGTTTGACATCTTTTTCCTGCCCTTCTTCATACTGGCACATTCTTAGTCCAGAAGCTCTTTTAGGTTCAGGCAGGCTGACTCTTCTCATCTCAGCAGCCTCTTCACAGTTTGTTTCATCAGCCAGCTCAGTCCCATCTTTTTTCCTTCCCTGACTAATTTCTTGAAAACTTCCAAGTACTAATGAGTCTCTGATTCTCTCTGCTGAATGGGTCCATTTCTTTATGTGCATCTATGCTTCTATTTTAGTGAGGCTTCAGGAGGAACAAGAAGTCAACGTGTATGCTCAGGCCTTCACCTTATACCAGTGGGATTACTTAAAAAATTTTTTTTAACCAGACTATTTCCATTTAACCTGTAACTGTATATAAAAAATTTTAACTGCTAACTTATAGAACAGCTAACCTTTCTAAGATCTAAACATTTAAAAACTCTACAGCATTTCAATTCAGTATCAATTATTTACTGGATGAGAAATCAGTTATTTTCATATCTAAAAGATAGCTAATTATTATTACTATACCCCATGCTTCATTAAGAAAACCTAATCCATTTGGTGAATCTCAAAAAAGTTGTTTTTGTTTCAAGTACAAAGTTTTCCTTACAAGCTAAAAGATAAAATGTATTTTTTCCAATTATCTCAGCAACTGAATAACTATCAATTAGTTGTAAGATAATGAAAACCAGATGTAACTAGAGAAAAGTAGAGTAAAATTTTTCCTTTTTTTCCCCAAAGAAGATAATGAGTGAAAAGGATCAACTACAATAGTATATGAGAGTTCAGGGAAATACAAATTATTAGTATTCATAAAATCAAATTTGAAAAAAGGAGTATAATACTTAAAAATTCTGGAAACATTAACTTCATGACAAACATACCAATGAATAACAAATATGATTGTTAAGTGGTTTATGTGAATCATAATTAATTGAATCATTATGTCGATTTATTACTTTACTGTCATTGTCTCATTGTTGGTTCATAAAGTCAGATGTGGAACAAATCTCCAGCCAAGAATTCTCAAAGAAACAGAAATATAACAAGAAGCACAAGTCTTATAAAGACAGCTTAAAATCTGTACTGTATTATACTCTATTTTTAACATTTTAATTAGCTATAGAAATAAAAAAAAATTTTAAATTACAAAATATAGTGTATTTGATATAAATCCATGGAATATCTCAGCTATGCTGGCATTATCTTTTAATATTTTAGAGGTCAAATTACATGTAGTGGAGGAGGGCTGCAGTGGGGGCAGCAGAGGGGATAAACTGACCTTAACTATCTCCTCTCGTTTCTGAATTCTCCAATTTCACGTCCTCAGTTCTTTATTTATTACTATTTTAAAATTTTATTACCATTACAAATAAGTTACCTTAATTTAATATTGCAGTAACTTCAAAATCCTACATTAAGAAATGTGGGTCCTGAAATATCAGTTGTGGTTTGCCATCACCAATTTATCTGATTTATTAGAGATCTGACAGATAAAAAATCCAAATGCTAATCCATAATAATCACTGCAATAATGTCTGAAAACTTCTCTAATTGTTTCATAAAACAAAAAGTAAAAAATTTTTCAATAAAAAGTAAACACATATAATCATTTATATATTTGAAATAGCCCCAACCACAGGAGTCCTAAGTATATCAAGGTAAAGAGAATATGTGATAAAAGTTTTGACATTAAAGGAAAAATATAGCTGATAACCATGCTTCGAAGTGAACTAATAAAATACTCTAATATTTTTTTTCTTTCACTAAAAACAAGAAAAATCACTAAAGATAATATTATTGACGTTTAACACAGCATAAAATTGTAATAATGGATATTGTACTATTCTTGGTTTTTATTTCAGTGCTATTTTAAAGATCAGTGGGAAAGTAAAGAAAAATAAGATTATCTATACAGCCAGACCACAGTAGTTCTCAACTCTGGCTCTAACAAAAGCAACAGAGATTTTTGTTCAAAGTTTTCTATGAACAGGGCCACTCCCAAAGATTCCCAAAACAGATGTATGAAAACAAACAAAACAATGTTACATCAACGAAAACAAAACCGTGCAGGCTACTGTGATGCCTAACTAGGATCTGGCCTACTTGGCACAGACTAGCTTTACTTTCTCAAGTCTTCCTTTATCTCCCCCAAATCTTTGTTGCAAAAAATCTTCATTCTTTCTCTGTAATCCAGTTTATCTACCTAACTTTCAAATTATACTTTTTCTAATTGTTCCTCACAGAGTTACATTGCAGTTCATCTGTATCAAAACTGAAATTTTCAATGTTGCCCCAAATCTACTCTGAAGTCAATTTATGCACTCTAAAATTTTATTTAAGGGGAATTTAAGGTCACAGAGGGATGAATGACTACTTAAAAAATATTCTTATGTGAGCACATGGTAGTACAAAACATTAGAAAAAATATTCAGGTTTTGATTCTATATGCATTTAAGAAAAGAAAGATATGACAAAGGACATGAGTTTCTGGTGAAAAGCAGTGCAAGTGAATTCAGAGATAAATCAGTTTATACCTAGCAAATTTTAGTACTCCAAGATATGTTGCTCTGTAACTCAGCAATCTGAGGAAAAATACTTTGATAATGTTTTGGTCGAAAGTAATCTCTCATTAATAAGCAAGCATTCATCAGTTATTACAGGGAGCTATTGTAGTGGTCTTGCAAAGTACCCCCTTTCTTTTAGATTACGCAGGCTAAAAATGGCTAGCTGTATAGTGGTTCAGTTTGAAATTTATGTCTCTTACATTTTTGAACATTTTTGAAACTCCTTATAATGCTTTTCAACAGACTTTATTTTATTTAATAATTTCTAATTTCTCATTTATTCTGCAATTAGTAAATTCATATGAATATCATAATAACTACTGATCTTATGATGCTAACATACATAATTTACCAACCTTCAGACTATGTATGCATGTTAATGAAATTCATTATATTTCAGAACTTGCCCTGAGTACAACAAATTTTAACTACATTAGACTTTTACCTTCATTTTTTACTCTTTATAAACATACCTAAAATTTTTTATTCTGGCTCAAATGCATGAAAATTCCATCTCATCAGAATTCAGATTTTCTGATAACTATGTAATCACCTTTAAAAACTAATGGTTACACAGTAGAAGTTATTGGAAAACCAAATGCTAAACTAATTCCAGGAAACCCACCTCCTTCGTGATTGTTGTAAAACCTAATTAATATTACGATATTCCTTAAATTGTTTTTCTTTTTAACTTACTTAACATACAGATTTTTTAAAAAGGTCATAGAATTTTATTTTTGATGCAGGGGGAATGCTATAACACTAAAAGAAAACTTAAGGGCCAGAATAACCCTTATTTTCTATTCTTTTGTAAACATCTCAAATTAAGTCGTCCAAGATATGAATAAATTAGAAGGCCATACAAACAAATAAATTTGAGTTTGTTTTGAGCTAAGAGAAGATTTCTTTTAAAATATGACAATTCTTGTAGAAAACAGATAAAACATAAATGTGCTTGTATTCCAAAACACCATTTGTAAATGGTTTAATTTGGGGACTGCTGATCCCATATATAAGAAACTGTGTGAGGAGAAAAAAAGAGTTAGAGGACATTTATTGGGCTTAGTGACTAATGTCATCATAAGCCACAAACTTATATGTTGGAAAGTAGAACAATTCTTTAAGGAAAAAAAGTCTGCTCAGCTATTAAAAAAAGAAGAGAAGATTGTGCATTTTCCCCTAACTTTTCATGTTTAGTTCAAGCTTTTTGACTATCTAAGCAAATCTCATAAAAATAAGAGAAATTTTAGGCATATAAGGAGCTGTTTGATAAATCATTTGAGGATTTAAATTAGGGAAACAAAATGATTAAATCTACATTTTTTTAAAGAAAATAAGTATTTGCTGAGAGTCTATCGCATGCCTAACTAATTTGATACTATTGTAATTCTTCAATTACAATATGTAAAAATCTGGTGAATAACTTACTTATAAAATTTTTTTTCAAGTTAATGTCAAGTGAAAATTTCCAAATAAAAGCTCCTGGCTGGAGTGCCAATGAGTTAAGTGTACTCCTTGACAGTTTAAATAATTTACTTGACAATATTATTTGATTCTAAAAGAGGCTGACAAAAAGTGTGGTATGTATAAATCAGGAAATCAATAATATAATAGTGGTTGTGAAAAAAGTAGATATTAACTAATTATTTTTTCTTTTCTTTTTTTGTTTTATGTAAAAATGAGTATACTATACATATGATACATATAAATTATACCTATATAGAAGATGCATACTCCTAAATTTTTATTTATAGGGTATACAATAAAAGAAGGTTGGAGTAAAACAGTAAAATTTCTTGACAATAACACTGGAGAATATTTCATCATATTAGAAGAGAATTATTTTTTAAGTAAGGCATGGAAAGTAGGATCCATGAAAGAAAAGACTGAGAAATAAGTCAGATAAATAAGTCTCATTAAAATAAAAAATTTCTGTACCTCAAAAGATACCCTAAGACAATAAAAAAGCAACCCATGGAATGGGAAAAGATAATTTCAACATCCACAATCAACAAAAGGCTTGTGTCTAGAATACATACAAATCAATAGGAAAAGCAAACATCTTGATAGATAAATGAACAAGAGACTTGAAAAGGCACTTTATATAGGTGGATATCTAAATAGTCAGTAAATATGTCAAAAAGTTCTCAACTCATTAATAATCAGGGAAATGCAACTAACAGCCCAGTGTGATACCTCTCTACAAAAACACCAGAATGGCTGACATTGAAAACTGACAATATCAAGTCCTGAAAAAAATGTGTGACAATGACAACTCATACACAGCTGATGGGAAGCAAGTTGGTATAGCCGAATTGGAAAACTTGATTATCTACTAAAATTGAACCTGTGATTCAGCAATTCTTATTTAAGTATATACTAAAGAGAAATGAATGACAGGTATACCAATCGTAGTAACAACTCAAATTTCTACCAGTATGAAAAATGGCTAAATACACTGTGGTATGGTCATACAATGAAATATTATGCAGCCAGGAATATAAAGTATTGCTGTACAAAAGATATAGGAACCTCACATATGTAATATTGAGCAAAACAATCTAGAGATAAAATAGTACATTCTGACTGAATTTATACAAAGTTTACAAAATAGGCAAAACTAATCCATTATTTTAGAACAGTTGAGAGAGTGGTTAATTTGGGGTAACAGAGAAGGGACAGTGGTTAGGAATCAGGAAAAGGACTTTTGAGGAAGCAGATAACATTTTCTTTCTTTAAAGAGTTGTGGTTACACAGATGTGCCCATTTTATAACTCATTGAGCTATATGTATGTTATAGTTCAATAAAACATATGGATCCCAAAGGCTAACTTTAGCAGTTTTAATCTGAAGATGAATTTATTATATCCTTTAAAAATGGGCAAATTTTTCTTCTACTTTTTCGCAGAGTCCTACTGACTAAAGGGAAAGGTAAAGCTATTTTAGTATAACAGCTAAAATGTTCTCTTTCTTTTAAAATCATCTTTAGCAAGTGTATTATTTAATTTTTATATAATTGGCATTGGAAAGTTAAAAGTCTTCAAAGAAATCAACTGAGAAGTAACAGTTGAACATGAATACTGGAGTAATTATTTCAATTCAATCCAGAAACCAGCAGGTAAACAGAATGAAATGAAATATTTTTAACATAAAAGAAAAGCTAAGTTGTATTTAAAGAACTATTTAAGATACATATTGAAAACAAGTTCTTCCGAACACTACTTCATACTCCCTGCAAAGCAGGGAGAGACTGTCTAAAATCAGTTGAGCTCAAGTGTGTCAAGCTAAAGAACCATTTCATACTAAAATAAATTTTATATGGGAGCTGGAGAGCCACAAACTTCACTGCCACATTCTAAAGAGCAGAAACCTTGTTTCTGACACTATATAAATCATCAGGATTACAAGTGTATTTATTTCAGAAGTCCAAGGTTACACTTGCATTTTTGTTGTGTTACTAGCAGCAAGTAAGCTGCTTTTTGTAATTTATCCATTGGCATACTGATTTCAACTAAACTGGGTTGAACCAAAGCAGCTCTGATTAGAAATGGAGGGCTCTGAGATGTTACAAGTAGTGGATATGTATAATTTGTCTATATAGTTTGTCTGAAGCCTTGAGACATGCTGGAAATACAGTGAATTGTTATTTCCTAAGCTGGAAAATTCTCACTGAAAAGTTGACATTTCAGTAAAGATCTGAAAGAAGTGAAGGGATAAACCATGAGAATATCTGGGAGTAGAATATTTCTAACAGAGAAACCAGCAAGTACAAAGTTTCTGAAGAGAAAGTTTGTATGGTGTCTTCAAGAAACAACAGGAAGACAGTATGACTGGAACATAGTAAGCGAGAGGGAGATTAGTAGATGATTAGGTAAGAAAGTTAGTATTGAGAATTTTGGTTATCATTTTCAGATGGGAAGCCATTTCAGAGATTTGCATAGAATATTAAAACTTTAAAGTATTTGGGGCTTTAAGGGTTCAATAAGAATTCCTGGTAACTAGAAAAGTGAGGTTTTGCATAAACAGAAGAGAAAAATAATAAACAAAAATAAGAGGACTGTAATCAATGAAGTTAACATGTCTGAAGGGTCACGGTCTCTGGCAGTGTAAAAGGAAGTGAGAAGAGGCTAAAATTCCCTTGCATTGATTGCAGTTAGGAAGATGGAGTCTGAATCAACATCTACTAGGGAAGCCAGGTAACAGTGGAGGCAAAAGTAACAAAGGAAGGTAGGGATCTGCAGCAGCATTACAATAATATGATGAATTCCTCATAGAAATACTCAAAGGGAAAGACAGAGTATCATTGAACAACTATGCCAATCAATTAGGACAGCTTTGCTAACTAATAAACACTCTTACATCAGGCATTTGAAAGACCACTTGTTTTAAAAAACAAAAAAAGTACTGGATCTCACTGGAAAAAAAATTCAGTTTTGTAATAATTATTAAAACAAGATCACATGAACAGGAAAAATACCCAGTTTGCTGTAAATCCTCGTGTTAGTAATAATTTAATGCATATGACTTTAAAGATGGGTCAAATTATTACTTTAATTCAGTAAAATGGATGAATAAGGAATGTACAGACTGCTTACAGAAATATTTTGAAATGAAGTAAAATTCAGTGTTCAAATGGAGATGCTCTTGAAGTGCCCAGTAATGATGCATTTAAATAAGGCTATGTGGCTGTAACTGCATTCATCTGTAAATAATTTACACAGTTATGAACTAGCTAAAAAATAATATGAGTTCTAAAAACATCTCTTAAGGTTAAAGAGTGCTAATTTTAAAAGGGTCTCAGAGTCCCTTTTGTGAAGAGTCCCTTAAAGTGAAAATGGTTGGCAGAGCACAGGAAACCGCTGACTTGGAGCCTCAGGAGTGCTGGGCGAAAAGGGGAACGCTCCATTAACCAGCCACCCAGAAAAGAGTTGGAGTCAGAGCAGTCTCTGGAGGGTCTGACACTTTTCATTTTGCTGGAAAACACTCCCCTAGTCCTAGTCTATCCAACTGTCTACGTCCTACCCGTGAACTTCATTCTTGAAGATGTTATTTGTAAGAGGACATAGAAATCAATTATTTGTATGCTCTTATTTCAGATCTGTTCTTTTTATACTTTTTGCCATTTGTTTTTTTAATTTATGAAATGGACCAGAATCCACTTTTCTACATAAAAACAACAAACAACAAACAAATAAACAAATTAAAAAGAAGAACACTGATATAATCAAGAAACGAGTGTGGGCTAATAATAGGTAGCACATCAGTCATAAACAGATTATATGGAGAATAGGTTGATAATGAATATTTGTTAATTCCTTTGAAGACTCTTTTTGGTCCTTCAGGATTCAGAATTATAAAAGCTGTAATTCCCTTTGGCTGATAATTATAGGACTGCTGCTTCTTTGGTATATTTGGAGTCTCAATTTCAATCAGTTTTCTTGGATAGCTGCAAAGCTGCCACTTATATATTTCAGGTATTTCACTTTTCCATCACACTCTTGGGTTAGAGTCACTGTTTCCTGGCTCTCACTTCATCTATTGTGATTTTATTGGAGATTCACTTTCAGAGGTCTTGCATAGACATTTTTGTTTACTCTCACATTTCATGGAGAGTTTGGCTAGGTATATAGACATCTAGTTTCAAAATCATTCTTCTACAGAGCCCTAACGACATTTTTTCCTCTACCGGGTCTTAGAATTCAGGGTTGCTGTTGGGAAGTATAACACCAGTTTGATTCATGTTCTTTTGCTGGTAACCATGTTTCCCCTTGGAATCTCTTAGGGTTTTCTTTCTTTGGTGAACTGAAACTTCAAGAGTATGTATTTATATGGGAGTTTTTTATTCATTTATTCTGCTCGATATGTTCAGCCCTTCCATCTGAAGATAAATAGCATTCTTCAGGTCTTGTGATTTTTAAAAATTACTTCCTTAACTTCCATTCTTTAGTGTACATACATCATCTTTGAACACCCTTTTGTGTTTTATTTCGCACATTATATTCTTAAAAAATAAGAACATTATACAGTTTGTTAGAAAATGATAGATGCTATTGAAAAAAAGTAGAGCGATATCAGGAAGTGCAGATGCTGAGGGTGGAGTGGGAAGTACGGGTTGTGATTTTTTGAATAGAATAATCGAGGTAGGCCTCGCTAAGAAGATAACACGTGAGCACTGAGAAAGTCTATGTGGCTATGGGGGAAGAACATTCCAGGTAGAGATACTAGTACAATGTAGAGAAATTAAAGCAGAAAGTTCCTGGCATTAATGAGGAACAGTCAGGAGTTTAGTGTGGCTGAAGTGACCTGAGTGAGGGAGAGAAAGTGGTTTAAAATAAAATGGACAATAAACTAGTGGTTAGGAGAGGGTTGTGGGGAGGGGAGGAATTAGATGGGGTAAAAAGAGTCAAATATGTGGTGAAAGACAGAAATCTATGTGGCAGTGAACACACATTGCTATATATATTAAATTGTACCCCTGAAACTTACTGAATTTTGTTAACCAATGTTGCCATAACAAAAATAAACTGTAAATAAAAAAATAATAAAAAAATAAAATAAAGTCAGAGAGGAGACCTCAAGGGGGCCATGTCATTTAGGATTTTGTAGGCTAAATATAGACTTCTCAGTCTGAATTGAAATGGGGTATCTTTACATAGTAGAACAGTAATAGTTCAGTTTGAGCATTTCCTCTTGGATTGGTAATATTATCAAAATAGAAGTAATGTTCTATTTATAAAGATCACATGATTTATTTTTATATTGTTTTTATCACAAGATCAGAAATTTGTGGGGAAAAACCAATATCATAACATGCAGATAAAACGTAGATAAGTGTTATAGAAAAATTACATGCAAGATTTGTATATAGAAAATATTCCAATTATATAAATACTATCATCTCTAATCTGCTTTTTATTATATGGTAAAGTTATTACTTTGAAAAGTTCATAAAGAAAAAAAAACAGAGTAAATACATTTTGCATTTATTACAAATCAACACTGTTAAGTCTTACATCTCCTAACTTGTACTAATAGCATCAAGTACTTTGCAGAGTTAGGATAATAGAAACCTTGGGAAAAGATAAAATGACAGTGAAGCTAAAGGGGTCAGAATATAATATCATCATCGTTTCAAAGCAATATCCTTAGTTATAATCAAAGCAAATTAAATAAAACTAAAAACAATCTGTTCCTAGAACATTACAATCTCCTGTTTTGAATAAATTCATATGATCTGGAAATCAATATGGCTCATGTTGCACACAAAGTCTGAAAATAGTAGCACCCCAGAGCTTCAAGAGGATGCCATATATGAAACTTTTAGACCAATATGCAAAGCTATTTCCTGGAAGAAATGATACTTCTGATATTTTAAAATGATATTTCTTAATACTATTTCTTAAAATACTATTTCCAGAATTACTTGTAACCTCCATAATAAAACATTATCAGGAAATCATCAGCTTGATTGTTCACAGCACTGGTGCAATAGAAAAAGCTGCTCATATTTATTGGACCACATGACAATTAAGGAAAAACATTTTCATAATTAACAATAAAAAACAAGATTTTTCAATGAACCTAAATTGGGTTGGGCAATGTTCAAAACTTTGATGATTGTCCTGACCACTTTTAACTTGTTTAATATGTAATTTAAAAATGTCTCCCTAAATGTTACCTCTATTATTAGTTAGAAGCCAGCTTAAATTCCCATTAAATTTTATTCAACAAACCTCAAAGTTCTATTCTGAGAACCTCATAAACAAGTACTCTCTATGCTATAACAGGATTAGTAGTGTATTTCAACATTAATCTAACAGTCGGTTTGGAAAATTTTATAAATGTGTAAGCTCCCCAGGAGTGCATATTCAACTGAACAATACTGATTCTACTTG
Organism: Macroglossus sobrinus; assembly: GCA_004027375.1. NCBI lineage: Eukaryota > Metazoa > Chordata > Mammalia > Chiroptera > Pteropodidae > Macroglossus > Macroglossus sobrinus. The sequence continues at coordinate 113,585 of PVKZ01001823.1, read as the reverse complement.
AGCCATAAAAACCCACTTCTAATGGCAACAATATACAAACCAAGCCCATAATGCTTATATATGGCAAACTCCCAGGTAATGAGTCCATCAAAACACTTGAATGTTAGGGAAATTCAGCTTTGACGAAGTACCACAGTATTATATTTAAACTGCTAACCATTTCTGTCATTTACCAACATGGATCTGTTTAATGTCTTCAGTTGTTTAGACTAACCATTTGATGATCCTAAACTGCTTTGGAGCCTCTGTATTTAGCTTTCCATGGTCTTGTTTTGTTTTTTGCTTCAAGCCTGAAGTAATTCTAGCAACCTATAGCAACATAGTGTATCAACAAGTTGATTATTTAAAAATACTTCTTCTACTGAGATCAATGTTCTTAACCATTGTCTGTTTAATCAAAGGGAACAGCCAAGCTTAAGTGTCAATCACAAATTTATACTCAATTTAGGTAATAGATTTTAACCAAGAATTCTATACTAACATACCTCTTCACACAAGAATCGTAGTGATCTTACACATTCTTAATCAACAATCTTCATGAGATTTAATAACAACTTTTTAAATGAACTTCTATTTCTCCCTTCTAAACTCTTAGTTTCATAAAAAATGAGCAAAAGAAAGGACAGGCAGATAACAGGAGACCACTATATGAGGCCAGGGTGTGGCCTTTTTTTTTTTTAGATTCAGCAAAGAGAATACAGAATGGCAAGTGAATATGATATGTAAATATGAGAAAGGAAGTGATTACAGGTGAATACAGAAAACAGGAGAGGAAATGGAAGAGGTAACATGGTAAAAGGAAAAAAGGTAAGCAGAGAAAGAAATATGAGGGGGAAAAAAAGGAGAGGTTAGGAGGAATAAAAGAAAACAGAATGGAGAAGAGAGAAAAAATGGAGTCTTTAAAAAAGAAGTATATCTGAGGTGGACCTTGACAAGCAGATAAAATTCTGATTAAATTGAAGGAACTATCTGGAGCCACATTAATGAAATAGCCTAAATTTTCAAATGATAATTAAAATGTTTAACAATTTTAATATTCTCATTTATGTTTATAAAATAATTCTCTGAACAGGAATTAAGGGCACAGCGTGAAGTGACTGTGATGTGTAAAAAGTACCCCTAATGGAAAAACAGAAAGAAAAAACTTATATTTCGAAATTATGGAAAATAGTGATCACACTATGATTATAGAAAAGTGCAGTTGTAGCTATTACATTCTGCAACATAAAACATCCTAAATATGATTTTAGTGCTTTTAAGACTAGTCGACTATTGTTAGAACAAAGCCCAAACTAGAATGCCTCAATTTGCAATTGAAACAGGTGTTCAGAAAAGGTCTAGTTAACAAAAACAAAAATTTCAAATTTCACTCTTTTAAATAGAACTAGAAAATTTCTCAAATTCACTTCCAGAAAATATCACCTATAGAAATAAAAATTTTGATACTTTGATAATTAAAATAATGACCGAAGCAACTAGTTCGAAATAATAAAACTATAAGAACTCCTATTTGCAGATAGTATATGATTCTCCAAATAACCTGGTGTTTAAGCGCTTAAGTAATAAAAATAGTTTGGCCAAAATAAACTAGTTGACATTAAAAAACTCTACTATGAAAAACTATAACACCAAAAATTCCAGGTGAATCATCAGTAAACTTATTAACTGGATTAATGATTGTATTTCATGTCAATAACATTTATAGCACCATACCTACCACCAATAGGCTGTGGAATCATCTTAACCTTATTTTAGATTATCTGAGAGGCTCTAAGAGCCAATAAAATCATTTTAAGAGTATGGAGTAATAATGAGTAAGCTGTGTTTATGTTGGATTTGAACTACTCCAAGCCAGCTTTGGAAATACCCTTAAAAAAGAGGAGCCAGAGACTAAATATTAAAAAAATTTAATGCAATTTAAAAATGTATATGGAATCATTAAGTCATTGGAAAACAGAGAAAGAAAATGCCAATCAACATTTGAAAAGCTGTTTCTATTAAGGATTTGTGTGAGTGTGAGTGTGTGTGTGTGTGTGTGTGTGTGTGTGTGTGTGTGTACTCACAAAAATTATATCTATATATCCTATTTATATGTGGACTGATCCAAAGAGTTCATATGCTTGTTAAGGCAACTTTAAGAACTGCTGATGGTGTAGAGAAATGAACATCACAGCTTTTCAAATCAGTTTCTTGGAGAAAATAATGTGGTAAAGGTGGGGACTGATAAAAAGGTAAACTTTTTTTTTTTTTAACAACTTGTACACATCACTGAATCTTAAATATTCATACCCACTGGACACTTAACTACAGGATATACCCCATGTTTACTGTGAGAACTAAATGCAGTAACAAATTCATACTAGCATTGTCATGTATAACAACTTCATATGTTTTATTCATTCAATAAGTGTTTAATAAGAATCTTTAATGTACCAGAACTATGTGAAGTCCCAGTGATATGGTAAAAAGCCAATCTAGTGAATCAGACAAATGACTTTATTAAAATATAATACAATAATATATGTCATGATAGAGATGTACAACAGGCCTGCAGGTACAGTGGAGAAATACCTAAGGAGACGCAAAAAAGAAAGAAAGCTTCCTGGCCAAAGCTGAATTTTAAAAGTATACTAAAGAAAGATGTAAAATTATTTGTTTGCAGATGATATAATCTTATATGCAGAAAACCCTAAAGAGTCCACAAAAAGTGTATAAACTAATAAACAAATTCAGTAAAGTTTCAGGATAAAAAAAATCAATATACAAAAATTCCAAAGACATTTTTTGCAGAAATAGAACCAAAAATCCTAAAATTTTTATGGAAACACAAGGACCCTGAATATCCTAAACAATCTTGAGAAAGAACATGGCTAAAGACCACACTTCCTGATTTGAAAATGTATGACAAAGCTCCAGTAATTAAAACAATATGGTACTAACAAAAAGACAGAAATAGACCAATGGAACAGAACAGAGAGCCTAGAAAGAAACTCATGTATATAACTTTGACAAGGGTGCCAAGAATACACAATAGGGAAAGAATAGTCTCTTCAGTACATGGCGTTAAGAAAACTGGGTATCTGTACGCAAAAGAATAAAATTATCTTACATCATACACAAATATTAACCCAAAATGGATTGATGACTTAATTGTTAAGAACTAGAAATATAAAACTCCTAAAAGAATACATAGGAGAAATACTTCATGACATTGGTCTTGGAAATGATTTGTTGTAGAGGACACCAACCACACAGGCAACAAAAGCAAAATTAGACAAGTGGGGCTACATCAAATTAAAAAGTTGCTGCATAGTAAAAAAAATTAAAAGAGTTAAAAAAAAGAGAACAACTTATAAAATGAGAGAAAAGATTTGCAAACCATATATCTGATGAGGAGTTAATATCCAAAATATAAAAGAACTATTCCAACTGAAGAGCAAAAACCAAATAACTAGGTTAAAAAAATAGGCGAAAGACTTGAATAGATAATTTTCCAAAGAAGACATACAAATAGCCAACAAAAATAGTAACCTCTACTTAGCTGCAGTTTCTCCTTCTATGGTTTCAGTTACCCAGTGTCAACTACAGTCCAAAGACATTAAATAGACAACTCCAGAAATTTTTTTTAAAAAGCATAAGTTTTAAATTATGCACCAAGTAGTGTGATAAAATTTCATGCCATTCTGCCTGTCCTGCCTGGAACATGAATCATCTATTTGTTCAGCATATTCACGCTGTATCTATCTATCTATCTATCTATCTATCTATCTATCTATCTATCTATCTATCTATCTATCTATATATATATACTTAGTAGCAGTCTTGGTTAGCAGATCAATTGCTGCAGCATCACAGTGCTTGTGTTCAAGTAACTCTTATTTTACTTTGGGTAAACTCAAGTAACCCAAAGCTCAAGAGTAGTGATGGTAGCAATTCAGTTATGTCAAACTGAAGCTCTAAAATGTTTCTTTTAAGTAAAAAGGTGAAAGTTCTCGACTAATAAGGAAAGAAAAAAATCATATGTTGAGCTTGCTAAGATCTACAGTAAAAAAATCTCCTATCCATGACATTATAAAGAAGGAAAAAGAAATTCATGCTAGTTTTGCTTTTATACCTCATCTGCAAAAGTTATGGCCACAATGCATGGTAAGTGCTTATTTAAGATGGTAAAGGCATTAAATTTTTGGGTAGAAGATGTGAACATAAAATGTGTTCTGACTGATGGTAGTGTGTTGCATCAGAAAGTATTGAGCTTATACAAGGACTTTAGCAAAGGATCCCCTGAAATAAGGGACACCAAGACATTTACTGCAAAAAGGGGTAGTTAAACAGATTCAGGAATTTGTTTGAACATAAAAACATAAAAATATTGTCATTATTATTCTATTTTGTTATTATTTATTGCTGTTAATCTTTTACTGTGCTTAATTTATAAATAAAACTTTCTACAGGTATTTATGTATAGGAAAAAACAGTATCTACAGGCTTCAGTACTATCTGTGGTTTCAGGAATCCACTGGGGGTCTTGGAATGTATACCCTGTGGGTAACGGGGGACTACTATATAAAAAGATATTCAACCTCACCACTCAGCAGGGAAATGCAAATTAAAATCACAGTAAGATATTACTTCTCACACCTGTCAGGATGGCTATTTTCTGTCATCCAAAAAACAAAACATAACAAGTGTTTATGAGGATGTGAAAAACTGGAATTCTTGTAAGCTGTTGGTGGAAATGTCAAAAGGTATAACTGCTATGGTGTATAGATGCTCCTCAAAATATTAAAAATAGAAATATATGATCAAGCAATCGTACCTCTGGGTATTTATGCAAAAAATTTGAAATCAGGATCTTGAGATATTTGCATTAATGTTCATTGCAGCACTATTCACAATAGCCAAGATACAGAAACAACATAAAGTGCCCATCAACATATGAATGGATAAATAAAATGTGGTATACAGATATTATTATTTAGCCTTTTCAAAAAAAGAAGGCTATCCTGCCATATGTGACAATATGGATGAACTAAGAGGATGTTGGGAAAAGCTAAATAAGCAGTCACAGAAGGACAGATACTACATGATTCCACTTATGTAAGGTCAAATACATAGAAGCAGAGTAGAATGGAGGTTGCCAGGGGTTAGCAGGAGCGGGAAATGGGGAGTTGCTGTATAATAAGTATGAAAGTTTTGGTTATGCAAGGTGATTAATTTCTAGGGGTCTGCTGTACAAAAGACATAACTATTGTGCCTATAGTTAACAATACTGCATTACACACTTAAATTTTGTTAAGAAAGTAGATCTCATGTTAATTGTTCTTACCACAATAATAATAATATTTCTTAGACCATTACCACTTAGCAAGTGATGAAGAAAAAAAATAAAGAATGTGGTGAGACTGCTCTGCCACAACGCCTTCTTGCAAAGGTAAGCAGAAAACTATGCTCTTTGAGGCCTACTTTCCAAAACTCAATTCAGAATACCCGGACATTGGAAAAACAAACTGTATTTAGAATTTACAGAAGACTTTCTGCAAATTAGAGTGAATGAATCTTTAGGATATTAGAGGCAAAGAAAGAATATTGGATAAGTCCAATAAAGTTTATGCACAATGAATTGAGCCACTGAAAGAGAACGAAGTGTTATTGAATTCATTTAGTGTCTCATGTTTAAAGTGATCATGTATCTAATTTGTGTATAGGCTGGGCTAAGTATATTTTAAATAAACATTTTTAATTACTTTTTTTCATTTTAAATAACCAAAATTCTCAAATAACCCAAGCACTATTAGTTTGTCACAACACAGAATTTTATATCATACAGATATGTCTTTTCACTTGCCAAATAATTGTGCTTGTTTGTTGCACAAACCCACACTCAATTATATATTGTCATATTTTGCTCTCCAGCTGTTTCATATATGAATCATTTGTCTCCCAAATTAGATGGTAAACTTCTTTAACGCAAATCATATTGTCTTCTCCTTTTGTATCTGTTAGCAACTAACACAGTGTTGGGCTAGAGCACTGCTCAATAAATGCTTATTGAATCGAACAGTACCCTTAATCACTGCTATTTCTTTTTTTCTGAAGTACAGTTGAATAGATTTAATGCTGTGGCGCTGTCAGCTTTTATACTTCTCCTGCTTCTGTGACCACCTTGCTAGAAGGTAAATTCAATCTTTACATTTATTTAATCAATGCTGCTTTTGCCAGGATTATCAACAAGGATGACAATCAATGCCAGTTCAAGTGGTGAGTTTCATTTATTTACATACGAATACCTGTCACCTAGAGATTGAACTGAAAATACTTATATTAGACTTAGTCATTTTTTTCTGCACCTATCACAAAACACATGATCAATATTAAAAATAAGTTCACTGCCTGTACCTTTCATCTATAAGTGGGAATACAAAAACAGTAAAAAGAGAAAAAAATACAAAGAATTATTTTTTTAAGTTGATAAGTTGTAAATGTTCTCTATGTACTGGCATTTTTATGCTCAAATATGAAGGCAAATCAGTTTCTTCTAAAGTGAAATTCCTCTATTTTAAATTTTAATACCTAGAAGCAGATATTTATTTTACCTTATTTTACAAGAAGATAAAATAATCTACCTTGCATAACCAATCCTATCAGAAGCTGGGAGTCGAAATAAAAAATGATTCTCATAGTAAGTTAACCTTCCAAATATAAGACTACATCTCAATGCTTACTTAAAACACTGAAGAAAATTTTCTTTGCTAATGCAGAAAGATTAAACTGAATTAAGATGTAATGTAAACTCATTTATGATCAGGGCTAAATTATAACATGAAATGAAACTACCAAGGAGATAGACACAGTGATCCTAAAAGGTCCCGTTTTATTAAGCTTGAGAGGAAAAGAATTAGAATTCAGACTTCATTGTCATTTATAATCCTACAATTCATGACAAATCACAATTTATGCAAACATGAAAACATTTATTCAAAATCATAGCAGGACTATCTTATCTCTAGGTTTAACTGAAACTTTGAAGAAAACATAGCAGTGGCCTATTAAAGTTTCATTAACAAATCTATTTATTATACCTTTTATATCTATATTTCTTTGTCTTGAAATAAAAAATTATCATATGTGAACATGATGTGATTTTCTTTAATTACTTTGCCTAAATGAATTTAAATAAAAATTATTATTTAATTTGCATTGTGCAAAATCAACATAATGAATAAGATTTTATTTTATTTTTTTAATTTTAGAACTCTGGCCTAGAACATGAATGATGTTAGTATCAAAATGGTTGTTTTGTGATTCACACTACACTATATTTCATTTCTCCTAATCTAGTTTTTAAAAGTGTATTTTAAAATCAAACAACAATAATGACTGTTATCTAGTTGGCTGAAAAACTCTTATCTGTACCAACCTTCAATGGCAAAGCTGAGATTTTTTTTTCCAAATTGAGAAAAGCAGGGATAAGTCCAAAATGAACATTTAAGAAAGAGTCATTGTGATAGTAACTGAATTCACATTTATTGCTACATGAAAAAAAAACCCTTTCTAATCCTGATTCCTATAAAAGATTTTAAACTCTATTGAAATGTAAGCATATGTGCATTATTCTGATGAAATTTTATTCCCTCTCTTGCTTTGTTGACATTTATAACATGACCTAGTTCAGCTAAAATTACCATAGTGAAAAAGTAGCTGCATTGTGATAAGTGATTTTACCTAGACTTGCTGTCTGGTTCCCACTGGTATATACACACTGACATCCCTGGGTGAGAGAGACTAATTCCTTCTACTTGTCTTTTTCATGATAAAAGACATCAATAGTGGCTTTTACAAATTCCTTGCTTCTAAACTGAGAAACTGAAAAGCTGTGAATGCTCAGCATCACCAATCAAGTTAGAATACTAAGTTCTGTAATATAACAAGCTAAAAAAAATATCCTGAAGCCAATACCCTGGGAAATGAAGATAACTGGAATGAAATCACCCAAGTTGCTGGTTAGTATTTCTGGTTGTTCCTTACTTCCCACACGTAATAGTGAACTGGAAGCTGGGACAAAACATAAAATTGGAACTTCATGTTAACTTATCAAGAAGTATGAATTGAATAAAAATTCTTTGCAGGTAGTACCAGATTAAAGAGGTGAAGAAAGGAGTCTTTCAAAGATACTGTGAAAGACAGAAAAAGGAAAATCGAAGAGTACCTAAAATAAACTGATGGAGCATTAAAAAAATGGGTAATCATAATCAATTTACCAGAGTTATTAAAATTATTGGTAGAAATAATAATGTCTGCCCAAAGAGATACAAACTCTGTTGGTTGAAAATGCAAAGCTATATGTGCTAATCAAATCTAGAATATCAGAATGTGGATTCTACATCTTCAAGATCCTCTCGCAACCTAAAGACATTAACATGTTCAATTGTCTATAATCCACTTTAGACCCAAATGCTACTCAGTTTTGAAAAAGTCAGAAAACTATTTACCATTTGAACTATAAAAACTCTGTATACAATCCGTAGAAAATATACTACATAAATTCTTCAAAAATGAGCAATAAATGATAAGCATACATGATACAAAATGTCACTAATAAGAAGACCACATACAAAATGGTTAAGCTAGTTTATGTATAATCATTTAAAAATTATAAATCACCTTAAAACAAGACAAAATTTCAGTTGATAAGCAGTATGGAACACTAGCATTTAAATTTTTAAGACACATTTACATTCTAATGTTATATACTAAATGTCATATTTAATAGTGCAAAAATAAATTTGTAGCTACGTTTAAAATGCAAGACTAGATAAAATCAAATACATTTTGTAAGTTCTTTTTTTTCCTCAGACTCTCCAGCTTAAGCTGAACTACTTGTCCAAAGAACTATAACTTGCATTCAAGCAGTTGGTAAAAACTGAATACTTATTATGGACTAGAGAATGTGTTTAGTGTCTTTTTACCCTCATAAAATTTATGTTTTAGAAAAACATACAAAAAATACAACCCCCCTCCCCACAAAAAACAGGCAAAATCAATGAAAGCTGTAAGAATGGGTAAAAAAGGAAACTAACAATGAATTGAGATGGCCATGGTGCTCATGGTAAACCTCTCCAAGGACATAACATGGCCTTGAGTTGAGAAAGTGAGGAAAGGAGACAGCTATGCATAAAGTTGAAAAGAGTTTAAGGCAGATGAAAAAGCATATAAAATAAAGTGCAGCAGAAAAATACTAGCGTCCTTGTAATAGGACATCAACAGGACTGTAGTCAATGAACAAGATAAAGCTGGGCCCAATAAGACAAGGTATCGTAAGTCACAGAAAAGAGTCTGGGTATTACACTAAGTACAATGGAGAGTTATTAAAAAGTGTTTTAATCAGGGAGTGATGTGATCCAAATGACATTTTCAGAAGGTCAACTTTAAACTATGTAAAAATGGATTAGAGAGGCTCTAGTGGGAGTCACAAAAGTTAAAGGATGATAACACCTTTGTATAGATGGCAATAAATATAAAGAGAAGAGGGTAGACTCAATATAGAATTTGAAGACAGAAGCAATAAAGCTAAGAAATAATGAATATAGAACATGAAAAAGGAATTGAGAAATGAATCCTAGAATTCTGCCTTGAGCAACTTTAAGGTAATTATTACACCAAAAGTTCTTCAAATCAAATATCCATGTTCTAGCACACTCAAAGGGCTGTTTAAAAAAAGAGTCATGATTTAGAGCAAGTATTTAAACTATCCCAATAATTAAGGAAAGTAAGAAGGAAGAGGGGAAGAAGGAAGGAAGAAAAAAAAGAAAGAGAGGGGAAGCGAAAGGGGTAGAGAGATGGAGAAGGAAAGAAAGGAGTAGGTGGAGAAGAGTGGAAATCCCTGCCATTATTTAAGGCATTCTAATATTCCAATCTTATGTTATAATACTAGGTATGGTGTTGTACAACATACCTAAGCTTATTCTTGTTATTTATCTGCCCATCTCCAGAATGATTTTCCATTTAATATATAATTTGCATAAAATGAGCATGCTCTAAAATTAAAATTCATGTTAGAACTAATTTCTTTCACAGTTGTTAGAAAAGCCACATCTACATACTTATTGATGTTTCATCCTAAGTAAATTTTTAAAATATGTATTTTGCCACTTATAAAAATTTTAAAACCTGAGGAAACAAAAGAAGCTCTATGTGCTAATCAAATCTAGATAATTGGAGTAAAAAAAATTTACATTATAATTGTTGGGTTTCTTGAAAGGGACATGAAAGTTTCTTAAAAGTGACATCTTTTAAGATATAATTTTTTTTTAGTAGAATTAAGAGTAATAGAATAAGTAATGAAACAAGTTTAGGTTGAAAGTTGGTTGTGGTTGGAAGTTGGTTCCAGCTCTAAAACACAATAATTTTATGAAACTATATTTAGAATACTTATAATTATAGAGTTACTATATTAGAAAAGCAGGAGAAACAAAGTTCTGGTCTCATCAAAGAAAGCACATTTCCACATGTAAACAGGGATATTAATCCACATCAAATACAAAGGACAATAACATATTGTTTATTGATTTAAACTGGAAACAATTCAATAAATTCTGAGTGCATATTAGGTACAATGCTAGCCATTATAAAAAATAAAAATATGGGTAGGCTTACAATAGAATTAAGTGTCTAATAACACAGTGTGAATTAAATGTTCCTTTGAGAATAAAAAATATTTGTACTGCCTTTTAATTCCCACTTCCCCAATAACATCACCAAGTCCAATATCAAACTCTTTTCCAACTAAATGCCTAGAAATCTGACAATAGTAAAGAATGATTAATGACTTTAATCACACTATTACACATGCATACATACACACACACAGTACAGAAACTGAGGAGAAATCATCAGCTAAAATATAAATAAGTTGTTCCTTTAAAGAAAATGTATAAACTGTCAACATGAATCTAGAATAATTGAGGTATAAGTTAATATCTAAAAAGTTATCTTAAATTTTATTGAATGTTTAAGGCTTTTAAAATATACTATTCATGGAATATAGACTAGTAGTTACCAGAGGACTATAGACTAGTGGTTACTAATGGCGGGGGGAGGTAGATGGGATAAAGGGGGTCAAATATAAATGATAAAATATTAGATTAATACAAACACGCAAACTACATAAAGACACTGGAAGGCATTTAAAAATAGACATTAGGCTGAAAATAGTTTAATTTTGAAAAATTAAAATGGATAAGAATTGAGAATTTATGTCTTACTGGTCCTAGGGCACTGACCATGCTCCACAACTATAGCTGCAGAAAAGGGAGGAAAATAATGCAGCCATATTTGCTAAAGGTTATAAAAATTAGAGTTTAGGGCTAAAAAAGCAGTTGAAAATTTAAAGGGGAAATCTTGGTAGTAAATTAACCTCAGAAGGCATGAAATCCAAATTCAGGGCATTAACTACACAAATTCTGGCTTATGGCAAATTACACATGAGCAATAGAGATTTGCAAAACCTGGTGAAAATGAAGAAAAAAACTGATTTTTGAATATGTGATGCTACTGAGTTTATTTAGTAGTCATTTGCAGCTTGAGTGGAAAAAAAGATGAATCTAGATAGGCTAGACTGTCAAAGTATAGAGCTCAAAGCCAGCACAGTTACTTTCAATTAGGAGAAAATCCATAGAAGCAAAGAAACAATAGAGAGAGCACTACCTTAGCCTAAATCCTTGGGCTAAGTGCCATATTTTGTAGGCACAAGTCTGACCTATTGGTGTTCAAGATACAACAAACAAACAAAAAACAGTGTTGGGAAGCTATAAGCTGTATACTGTACAGCAACAATTACAGTTTCAGTTCAAGCAAGTTAACTGCCTACTAGGTCAAAAAACTAAAGTCTTGAAAAGAATATTACAAAATGCAGAGTTACTTCAACATAAAATTTACAAACCAAAAATTTCTAGAAATGTGAAGAAATGGAAATTTTTACTTACACTCAGGAAAAAAATGCAGTCAATAAAAATGGCTCTAAGTTACATATGCTGAATTTAGCAGATGAAATAATTCAAAGAAGCTATAATAAATATATCAAGGAATTTAAGAAAAACATGTTATCTCTGTATCAGAATACAGAGAAAATCTCAAGGGAAAAATACACACTAAAAATATGAAAACCGTTGATCTGAAAACTACAACCAGTAAACTTGAAGTTGGATTAGTAGAATTTGTCCAATCCAAGGGTGAGAGAGAAGAAAGACTGAAGAAAAATAATCATAACACTAGAAACCTATAAGATAATATGAAATAATACAACATATGTGTAATTGAAATCTTAGCAGAACAGATTATAAAGGGGAAGAAAAATATAGAAATAATGGCTAAAAAATCCCCAAATTTGATGGAAAAATTAGAACCACGACATTTAGTAATATCTAAGCAGGATAAACATAAGGAAAATTTATACTAGAAATAGTTAAACTCCTGAAAGCCAAAGATAAAAAACTAATCTTGAAAGAGATCAGGGAAATTCCATAAAGGAATTCAGCTGAATTCTCTTTTTAAAAAAAATATGGGAGCCAAAGAAATTAAAATAACACATTTAAAGTACAGAAATCAAGAATTCTATTTCCAGGAAGTTCATCCCTCAATAATAAAAAATAAGGACATACTCAGATAACAAAAACAGAGAATTTGTTGCCCGCTGATCTGAGTAACAAGAAATGCTAACAAAGTCTTCAGTCTTAATGATATCAGATGGCAATTCAGGTTTATAGAAAAGAAGGGTATGAATAAATATATGGATAATACAAAAGGTATATAAAAATTTCCTTATTTCTCTTAATTAAAAAAATACATACGATTTTTTAAAAAGTTATATATCACTGTATGAACTTTATGTTAATAATAATGTATTAACATTGGTTCATCAATTATAACATATACACCGTACTAAATGTTAATAGCAGGAGAAACTATGCAGGGGGAGAGGATACAGATGGAAATTCTGTACTTTCTGTTCAATTTTTCCACAAACCTAAAATTACTCAAAAAATAAAGTTTCTGAAAACTTTTTTAAAATTTAGTTTCAAGTATACAGTACATTGGTTAAACATCTTTATAGTTCATAAAACGATCTCTCCAATTGCTCCCTACCTCCCCAGCTCTCCACCTACCCAACGTACTAATGCTATCTGCATTCTCTATGCTGTGCTCCCCATTCCTGTGACCATCCATTAGCTATTAATCCGTACTTCTTTAACCCTTCTCCCCATTCTCTAAGTCCCCCCAAACTTCTCTCCCCTCTGACACCAAATTGTCCACCATATTTGTGAGTCTGTTTTTGATTAGTTTGTTCTTTTTATTCCTTAGATTCAGCATATAAATGAAATCATGTAGTGTTTATCTTTCTCTGTCTGACTTAAATACCTTCCAGGTCCATCAAAGCAAAATCTTTTCCATCCCTTTTCTTTTCATACAAAGGGATCTTGTTTTCTTATCCTATCAGCCACTCTATCTTTTGGTTGGAGCACTTAATTCTTTTCCATTTAAGGTAGGTATTGATAGGAATGTAGTTGTTACCATTCTTTATTCCTGTCTTTGATACACTTTTTTTTTTTTTTTTCTTAAAGAAGTTCCTCCAACATTTCCTATAATACTGTCTTGGTAATGATAAACTTTTTTTTTTTTTTTTTTTTTTTTTTTTTTTTTTTTTTTTTTTTTTTTTTTTTTTTGGTCTGGGAAGCTCTTTATCTGTCCTTCTAAATGATAAACTCTAAAATGATAGTTTTGCTGGATAAATTGTTCTTGATTGTAGATCTTGGCTTTTCATCCTGTCGACTATTTTATGCCAAGCCCTTCTGTCCTGCATAGTTTCTTTTGAGAAATCAGCTGCCAGTCTTCTGGGTGTTCTCTTATATGTAATTATTTATTTTTCTCTTGCTGCTTTTAATATTCTTTCTTTGTAATTACATGTTGGCATTTTAATTATGATGTGTCTTGGTTTGGGTCTCTTTGGATCCCTGATTTTTGAAATTCTCTGAGATTCCTGGGGTTTTATGTCCACTTCCTTCATCAGGTTAGGGAAGTTTTCCATCATCATTCTTCAATTAGCTGTTCAACATTTTGATTTTCTTCAGTTATGCCAATCCGATGAATATTTAAGTCTATGAAAACATTAATTACTAACATAAAGTAATACAGTAGTGATTATATCATGACCAGTGTCTGAATAATTGTTTGGTGTAAAAGCAATCCTAGCATTAAACAAAATCATCTTAAAAAAAAAAAAAACCTAACAAACTAGTAATAAAAGAAATTTCCTAAAAGACATATTGTCATGTGCCATACAACAGAGTTTTGGTCAACAATGGACTACTAGAATGGTCTCATAAGATTATAATAGAGCTGGAAATTCTTATTGCCTACTAACATCATGGTGCAACACATTTCTTGCATGTTTGTGGTGATGCTGGTGTAAACAAACCTACTGCACTGCTAGTCAGAAACAAGTATAGCACGTACAAATTACAGTAGTAGGTTATCTATCTAGGTTTCTGTAAGTATACTCTCTGATGTCCGCACACTGACAAAAGTGCCTAATAACGCATTTCTCAGAATGTATCCCCATCATTAAGGGGCATACAACTGTATATGAAAAACCTATAGCTAACATCATACTTAATAATGAAAGACTGGATGCTTTCCCCTAAGTTTGAAAGCAAGGCAAGGATGTATACTCCAATAAATTCTACTTAACATTATATGGGCAGTTCTGGAATGTGTAATAAGGTAAGAAAAAAATTAAAAGCAAACACATTAAAAAATAAGAAATAGAATATTTGCAGTCTCAGACAACATGATCCTGCATCTAGAAAATCCTAAGGGGGGAAAAAACTACTAAAACTAATAAATGCATTGAGCAAAGTCACAGGTCACAAAGCCAATATTAAAATTAAACCATTTCTATATAATACCAACAATTCAAAAGTGAAATTAAGACAATAAATCTACTCATAAGAGCTTTAAAAAAAATCCTTAGGAATAAATTTAGCAACAAAGGTACAAGACCTATTCACTGAAAACTACCTAATATCACTAAGAGTATTTAAAGAAAATGTAAGTAAATGGGGCTACATTCCATGTTTATAAATTGTTAGACTCAATATTGTTAAGATGGAAATTTTCCCAACTTCATTTATAGTTAAAATGGAAACTGCATCGAAGTCCCAATATTTTGTAGAAATCAACCAGCTGATCCTAATTTATAAAGTAGGGAAAATAATTTTGAGAAATAAAAGCAAGATAAAAGGAATTATAGAATTCAAGTTCAAAAACTTGCTACAAAGGTATAGTCATCAAGACTATGTTATTGGTCTAAAGATAGACATATACATCAATGCAGCAGAATAGAAAGTCCAGAAATAAATCCTTCCATTTATGACAAATTGATTTTAGACAAAGGTGCCACTAGGTAACTACATGGAGGAAAAGAGAGCCCATAAGACTATCCAACTCTCCTTGTATCCCTTGTTGAAAAACTAGCCTTTCCTCTATGAAACTATGAAAAATTTCTGGAAAAAAATAAATAAGAAAATCTTTTTGACCTTGGGCTAAGCAAATATTTCCCAAACATAACACAAAGAGCAAATTCTATGAAAGAAAAATCTGATAAATTAAACTATTAAAATAAAAAACTTTGCTCTTGAAAAGATATCATAAGAAAATGAAATGACATATCATTGACTGGGAGAAAACATTTGCAAATCTGATTCCACCATGAAAGCTAATCACATGAAAATATGTTTAACATCCTTAGTCCTTAAGGAAATGCAAATTTAGAATCACAATAAGATACCACTACATATCCACTGGAATGGCTATGATCATAAGAACTGATGATATCAAGTGCTACTGAAGAGAGAGAGAGTTTCCTACCTTATTGGTAGGAATATAAAATGGCTCAGCCACATTGGAAGATTTCAGCAATGTTTTAAAAAGTTAAAAGTAAATTAATCATATGACTCACCAATTCTACTCCTATGTGTTACTACCATAAGAGAAACGTAAACACGTGTCTACTCAAGGACTTGCGCATGAATGTAGTTACAGAAGCATTATTCATAATAGTCCTAAACGGGGAAAAAAATCTAAATGTCCCTCCACTGTTGAATGCAAAAACAAAATAGGATATATTCATACAATGGAATACTAGTAAACAATAGAAAGTAACGAACTACCGATACTTTCTACAACATCAAGGAACCTTAAAAATATTATACTATGTGAAAGAGTTCAAACACAAAAGATCATATATGATTCATTTACATGAAATTTCCAGAAAAGACAACTCTATATACAAAGAAAGCAGATCAGTAGTTGCCTAGGGACTGGGTGCAAGGACTGCTTATAAATACTCCTAAGTAAACTTTTTAGGGTGATGCAAATATTTAAAACTTGACTATGGTAATGGTTGCATAACTCTATAAATTTGTAAAACTAAATTCTATACTTACAATAGGTAAATTTTATGGTATGTAAATAAAGTATTTTCAAAAAGGGGTTTGATATAAACTAGTAAAATTTACAGTCTCCCTAACATGAAAATGTGGTATTTTAAAGCATATGCCTGCTTTAGCTTATTCCCAATACAATTAAAATACAAAACTTCAATCCAATTCTTATCCCTTTTACTCTCCAATACATGTCTTAAAACCAAACTCACACTTATTTCAAAAGGAGCCTCATAAACTGAAATTCATATATGGATTCTTAAGTGATACATAAAATGTTAAAATAATATTATCACCCATCTTATATATAAATTTAAAGAAGATAGTTCAAATCATACTGTAATATTTTATTCACTTTAGGCCTAGATTTTATCACAGGACCATAGAACTATCATATAGTAGAACTTAAAACAAAAATAAAATTTAGTACTAATTAAATTAGCAAATATTTATACAGCAACAATGATATACTACCAATGACTGAGCAGTGAAGATACAATGATGAGTAAAAACAGAGATGAGTCCTGTCTACATGTAGTCTTGTTATTCTAGAGAACAAACAAAAAATTTCTCAAAGTCCTCATATATTAATGACTTACTGGAGCATCAAGATTTATGGATTATTTCTCAATGAAAATGTATTGGTTCAATTTGTAAAAAAGAGTTGAGTTAAACTTCCAAACTAAGTTTCCTTAGAAGACTTGGGTTGAAGGACAAAAAAGATCATAACTAAGTGAACAGACGTGGAGATGAAAATTTAAAATGCTTTGTTCTTACAAAAGTACAAGAGATTAACAGTAAAACCATTTCCATGGACTTATAATAGTGCTTCTAACACACATTTTCCTTTAAGAAATATGTAAAATGAATTTAGCTCTTAGAAACATAAAAATGCTTCCAGGCAATTACTCAAGGAGCACCAATTAGAATTCTTAAGGCTATGTTGAGTACCTTATTTTAATAAGATGATCTCAAGTGTTGCCTTTTGAATCATTCCAGTCTGGCTTCACTTCATCTCACTGCTTCTATTCCAGTGATCATAAACATCTTTCAGAGCTCTCTACAATATATTATAGTCTCCTCTGGGTTTCTGAACATACTATTCCCACCGCCTGTATAACATTCTCTCCAAACCCCTTCTCTCTCTCTCTCTGGCTTTCACTCAGTCTTACAGTTTCAGCTCACTCTCAGCTTAGATCTTCCCTGAGGTTCCCTGGAGAAGGTTAAGGCTCCCTGGACTGTATTCTGAATGCATCACACCATGAGCTTCCCCTTCTTAGAACTCCTAAAATTCCTAACTGTAAATGTAATGTTTGTTTCACCAATATGTTTGCAAATATATTTCCAGAGCCTAGGAAAGTTTCTAGCACCTAGTTTGGGACTCAATAAATATTCACTGAATAAATGATGTTCAGGTAAAATATAAATAATCATACACATTTTTGCCTTACATATTATACGGTAGTGAAAACTCTTTTCTCTGGCATATGTAGTCATTTTACACTGCTCATCAATGAATAAGTAGAAATCCGCTGATGATTCTAAAGTAGTTCCTAGATTTAATTTCCTCACATTTCATCCTGTTTTTATCAAGAAAAATATCATGTAATACAAAATATATGATTCCTATAAAGACTTGCAATGTATAATTTATAAATGGAGAGTAAAAATACAGTGAAAATGTCAACTTGAAAGAAATAAACATGGACAAAACAAAAATAACACAAAATATTATTAAATATTTTATATAGTCTAATCAAGAGCAATCTCTGGGTATTAATCAACTAAAATAACCATAATGTAAAAGAAAGTCTAAATGTCGTTCTTTTAAATTCTAGTTTCTTTTGTGACTAAAGGGTTAAAATTAATAATAATTTATTTCAAGATTATCTTTCTGACCAGCCTCATGTTCCTGAACAGAACATTAAATTCACTCACAAAATATTTTGTCAACATTATGACAGGTAGACTCTCTTCTATTTCTAAAAGCATATTTCTATTTAACTAGATAAGTCAATGAGTCAATTTAATATTATTTGGAATATAAGAGTTTGATAGCCTCATGGGTACGGAAACTATAATTGTTAACCAAGGTAATTCTAACACATATTATAAGCTTTTGTGTTTTTACCCAGAGAGATCTCAATATGAGTAGATTTCCAGATTAAACTATTAAACTATTAAAAGTTAATTCCAACAATCAAAACTAACTTTTCTTAAGATCCACATGAACTGTCTTACTATTTATCCTTTTCAACTTTTGTAATATAAGAATAGAGTAACAGGCTAAAATTGGACTTAGAGAATAAGACATCACAATTTCTTCTTAATTGTGCTCTGTGCCCTCCCCCAACTCAATACTCCTGGGATCAGTAACATTTCCTCCTTTCATCACATCTCTATTTGGACTAAATCATGCACTTAATAATCATGGCTGGTACATTGATGCTTACCCACATCTACTTACACATTAAAAGACATGCACAGATCAATGGACTCAGTATCTCTTCTCACAAACCTACTATACAGGTTTTATTTTATTTTAATTTAATTTATTTTTCTGGTTGAATTATCTGTCTATCTTCTTATCTATCTAGTTATTTTTTCCTCTGGCAAGAAAAAATCTGAGAAAATAAACAAAGGACTCCAAACCACCTTTATTTTCTTCTTGACTTACTAACCATTTAAACAAAGAACAGTGACTAGAACTAAAACATAACATACAAAATAATCAGCAGGGTGACTTCAAAAATAGTTTACTAAACTGATATGAAAAAAATTAATTTGAGAACAATTTTATAAAAACAAGAGCAAGTCTGTAACTTTCAAAAGGCAACAATATAACTTTCGATCTACGCATAGTCCAGGGTCAAGAGATGCAGGTATCTATTTCTTGTCAAAAGTTAAACACCAGTAAATAATAGTATAGCCTACTACACACCTAGGCATTATGGTATATAGTCTATATTGCTCCTAGGCTACAAGTATGTACAGCATGTTACTGTACTAAATATTATAGGCATATGTAATACATTGAGCTACAATGTTATGATGGTTACAATGTTGGTGATAAGAATTTTTCAGCTTCATTTTAATCTTATGGTACTACCATCATATGAGGTCTGTTGTTGATCAAAATACTGTTATGCAGCGTATTACTGTATTTCAACCAATCCCTAACCCAGTAATTGGTGATCGATAAGCAAGAGTGGAAGTATTGAAAATCTAGTTCACTTACTATTTGCATAGGATAATAAAATGAAATCTTATTTTTCCTAAACATTATGATAAAACCTTGCTAACATAACAGGGTGTCACATATTTCATTAAGTGCATTTCCATGTTATATGCAACAAAGTCTGGAATCCTGAGGCCCTAATTTAACCAAGATAAATAAGGAAAGGATTAGAGATACGTAGATATCAGTGTAATTCAATTTAACAAATCGAGCACCTATTATTGCCTGGTTTTGAAGGTCCCAGAGAACACCTTGAATAAGCTACTCTGTGTTTCAGAATTCACATCAAAATGGCAATATTATTTATCTCAAACCATTGTAAAGATTGAATGAGGTGATATGTAGAAGAGCTTGTTACAGGGTAAACACTCAACAAATGGCTGTTTATTCTAATAACCAGTGTGCTTCCTTTCTTTGGTGACAGAAAATTTCTTCTTTTCAAAACTCTAATTTCTAAATTACCAAATAGCTCCACATTTGTTCATTAATGTAGGTAGTAAATTTCATGACAGTGGATGCTGGAATTTTGGAATAAATTACCATTTAGTTTGAAAATATTAATTAAAGTTAGATTGTAATTACATTTCCTAATTCTACTCTTGCTCATTTTCAACTCTCTCTGTAGTTCCACTTTCTAGGAAGTTGGCTTCCCTTAAGCAACACAAAGGTCCAGGAAGCAACAGCTAATGCTTTAAAGATGAAGTCTGACTCTGTCATAAAGTCTTGTTCAAAGAGAATAAAGTGTTCACGTACACTCATAATAACCAGTGTTTAGTCTACTCTATATACCATACTACTATTTTCTGTATAAGATCCTATTTCTACAGAATGAATTCGGGTTATGTACTTCCATAAAAGCAGGTATTTTTTTAATGTGAAAATGTTACATTCAATCCAAAACTTGTTTTAAAATATTCTACTTCATGAAAAGAGCTAAATGTAAAATATGAAAAATTCCTTCTTTCCCTCTTTAATAATGAATTCAGGTACATAAATAATAAAACTACGTAAAGTACCACTCATGTTCTATCAATCACATTCATTCAGTGACACTGCATTTGCATTGAAATATTAATTCACATAAAAAAGAAATACCACAGTATTATGAAAAGGCCACAAATTCCTAGACTGAAAAATCAAAATAAGACTGATAAACACACACAATATCTTTATTCCTCCAGTTATATATACTGTATATCAAAAAAATGAGATGGCAAATGTTTACTCAATGTAAAAGACCTCTAAAGAGGTTACAAATATATTGGTCCTTAACCTTTCTTGGGTCACAGACTTAATAGTACTCATAAATGCTACAGACATCAGAAAAAAATTTGCATGCACATACATACAAAATGTAGCTGACAATTTCAGGAGAATCGTAGGCCTTCTGAAGATATAACCCATACAGGTTAAGAATCCTTACATAGACACTTGATATTCAGTGACTATTTTCACCATGAACTACAAGTCTAGGGCCTGTGATAATTTGTCATTTTGCTGAGGCACACATTTGAATCACACTAAAATAATACCAAAAGACTGATGTGAAGTAGCAAGTCACCCAGCTAGTGGGGGCCTGGCATTCACATCTCAGTTTGACTTTGGCATCTTTACAACTTATCATTAGCAGAATAATTATCAAGAAGTGCTTTAATGGTAATCATTAATATATTCAGAAGGTCTTTGAACTTCTCATAATAAAAAGGGTACACTGCTTTCACAAACTAAGGCTCCCTGGCAAGTGATACTATGATGATTCTCTAAAAGAAAGCAGGCTTATAAAAGATAAGAAATCAATAAAAGAAATGAAATATATTCTCTCTATAGACAGTCATTCATTAACATATTTATTAAATCTCTTGTCATTGTGTAGCTTACAGAGATAAAATATACAGACCCAGTCTTCTAGGAACATTTAATATTATGTACCAAGTTTATTCCGAAAATATTGACCACAATGGACCACATAACTTAAGTTTTATTATGGATACCCTAAAAAACGTAGCTATGTGTCAGATATACTTATAATATTCTTCAATTCCTATAACGATTAAAGTTCTAACCTGGGTTTGTTGATAGACTTCAATGCCTATACTAACTTATATACCACTATCACATTAAAACAATTAGAAATTCAGTTCATTTTCTTAAAATAAAGATGCTTGGGATCATGTAATGAATTCATTATCTAATGTCAACAAAATGCCAAAAGTAATTTCTTGAAATAGAGTAGAGTATGCATGTTTGTTTTTTTTTTTAAATCAGAAGTTCTATTACACCTATCACACAGGCCTACCACTTTACACCCTCCTTCATCCATCCCCCACCCCAACACACCTTCCTTCAGCACACAGATGGAGTTTTAGCACCTCCTGCCATTGGAACCTCATTTCTAATCTTCATTCCCCAGGAGCCTCACTTTGTAAAAAGCCCTAGCTCCAGGCAATTAGGGCCATCTTCACTGGCTTAGATATATGAGTACATTTACTCCCACTCTTCAAAAGATAGAAGGGTGTCACACATACCTTAATAAAATTAATGATTCCACCCTCTGCTCACACAAGGCACTTTATTTATATATCATTTATTTTACTCTGCCTAATATTAATTTGTTGCTCCCTCATTAAGTTAGTTCTTTTAATGCAGGGATTATCATGTTGTAATATCTTTAAGTACAAACATTAGAACACCCCTAAAAGTTCCTACTCAGATACTCGGACATCTAAGAATACAGATTTGAACTTTATGTAAGATTATATAATACATTTTCTTTTATCTTTGGCTTCTTTCACTCAACATTATATTTATGTGATTCACCCATGGTGATAAATATAACTACAGTTCTTATATTCTCATTGATGTATAGTATCTCATTGTATGACCATACTACAATTTATTTGTCCATTCTACTGTTCATAGACACATGGCTAGCTTCTATATTGAGACTATATATTATTGCCTATGTCTTTTGGTGAACATAGATAACTAACTGCCTTTCAGTTAAATATACATACCTACAAGTAGAATTTCTGGGTTATGTGGTATATAGATGTTCAATTTTAGTAGGAACTGACAAAGAGTTTTCCAAAATAGATTACCAAAGCTTAATTTTCACATTCATTCAGTCATACCCTAATTTTTAAAAACGTGTTAAGCGAATATGTGTCTGACACTATGGCTGACACTGGTGAAAATGGCCAGCACCATTTTCTATATCCCCATAGCCTTTGTGCCTTCCTACATTCATTTTCCTGAATACCTAAAGTGTGCCAGGAGTTGTTTTATATCTGGAGACCATTAGATTAATAAGAAAGACAAAATCCTCTTCCTCATGGTGCTTACATTCTAATGAAGATGGAATTCACATTGTTTTAGAGAAATAAAAAACATTGAGAATAATAAGAAGCAAATATAAACTTGAGAATATCAGAAAAACAAAGTAAAAACCAAACAGGTGTTTAAATATATCTAAACCAAATTAAAAGTTCTCAAGTTTTCTTAATATCTGTGATGACATGTGAAAGAATGTGGTTTAACAACTTAGTTTCTTAAAAGAAGCTAACTTGACCTTAATTGTTTGTTACTGTATATTTTTTCCAAGGTATGAAATAAAAAGGAAAATACAATATATCCATACACATAGATGTGTGTATGAATGTGTGTACACATACGTGCACACATTCATATGCATTTACAAATGTGTATGTATGCATGCAATGTTTTTTCTTAACATGTCATATAACTGAATAAATATACTTCTTTTTTTTTTTCAATAAATCATGTAACTGAAAGAAAGACTAGAAAAATTACCAAATGAAACAGAATGCTGAACTATTTCCCCAGGTAAGGAATGATTACTGCACTGCTTTTAGATGCCAGCAAAAATTCAGTAACACCAGATGCTACTATAGGTAGTATGGCTAATTAAGATTTAATGTACTTTTCTGCTTCAACAATTAAATGGGAGGGACTGCAGGAAATTGTTTCATATTGCTAAGAAAATCATATAATAGTCAGAAAAGTGAAAAATAAATTTCCATGAAAATTTATGTTTTCTTTCATTTGTTTGAAAAATGTTTTCAATTATGAGGAAGCCACCTCATTCCTTTCATTTGGAATTTAAAATTTATGTTGTAGGTTTTAGTGCTTCTAGAGTAAGAAGGTTTTGGACACACCAAATGTATGATCATCTAGGAAATCAATGTTTAATTTGGAATAAAAAAAAAGAGCTGCTAGAGCTTGGCAGTCTGATTTAGCAGCATCTAACAGAGATGGCAAGTGTTATCATGCACCTCTAACTACTAAATTCACAAAATAAACAGAAGGTTTACCATGGGAGGTAGAGAGTGATTAGACTATATCCTCTGGTTACTCTTCCAGTAAAACAGCATGTGTTGTCTAAAATTGCTATGGGAACCTGGGAGCTCATAAGAAAAATCAAGTTCAGTTGAACATCTTTCCTATACTACAACAGCCACAGTAAATAAAAAGTTTACATGCAGATATCCATTATAAGCAAAATCAAGTAATAATATTAGTAGAGTACAATGATGCTGAATTTTGCAATTTAATTATAGTGCTGAATTTTTATTAAGCATATAAGCAGATTCACTGCATGATATATTTGTTTGCATATTACAGTTGATTTTAACATATTCTGTGAATTCAAAAGAATAAAAAGGAAGACAGATTTGTGCCCCAGTTTTCTTTCTGCCTATAGTGTATAGAAAGAGGGTTATATTATTAGATATTTTTCTCATCAAAAATGACAAGTATTCTCCTAAATATTTAGTACAATCAGGAATCAGATCCAAAAAGGAAATTAATAAAGTAGAGCAAAGTGGGAAAAACCCCTAAATGAATATGATATCAGAAATTACTCAAGTCTCACCGAACGTTTCCCTATATGAGCTATTCATATTCATAAGACTGCAAATATTTAGGTTCTAGTCCCCCCTGTCATTTACAATTGTGTAGCTTTGCATAAATCAAAAAAATTCCTGGTGTTTGCTTTATAGACTTAAAAACAAATGGCAACTTCTTATTCTCTTCATTTAATGCTGCAGTGTAGTCAGGGTGTCATTTTATGAAATTAAAATAATTTCCACCAATTGATGTGAAGACAGTATTAGGAACTCTTTATAGTAGCAGTCAAAGGTAAAAGACTAGTTTCTAAAGGTGATTATCTACTAAAAGCATCCATCTCTAATATATAGCAAGGAGAAAACCAAAATGTACTTGAGAATTAAACTGCTCTTTTAAATTTCTTTCCTCTTCTCTCTCTAGCTATGACTAACATTAAATCTTTCTCTTTAAGCGTAGCAAAGGACATTTCTGAGGATAACTTCAGTTAAGGTTATAAAATAAAGTTAAAAAAAATCAAAACTGTGTGTGGGGTGTATATAATGTGGTAGAAAAATTATCAAAATAACCAAGACTATATATGTGATATAGAAAAAGAGAAGAGAAAGATGTGATATGAGGTGACTCTTTATATCTTTGGTTGTCCAGCTTTCCATATAATAACCAAAAGGAAAGAGAGTCTACATTCTTTTCTGTGCTGAACTGACTTGAGAATTGGGGACTTGTACTTCAATTCTACCTCTACTACTAACTCAGTATATAAACTTGGGCAAATCATGTAGTCTCCCTGTGCTTCTGTATCTGAACTGAATTTTACTCAAAGGATAACTATTTCCATGAGGACTCATATAGTAATTTATGCTTTAATGCACTTTCAGAAAAGTAGAAAAAGTAGCAGAGTCTTTCTACAGATTTTCTACTTTTATAAAATTATCCTTATAATTCTTATTGGCAAAAAAAAAAAGATTTAAAAAAAACTTTACATGAAATACAATGACATTTTAGGAAGTAAAAAATGTTGCCTGGGGTGTTAATTTCATATTAAATCTGCAAAGCACATTACCATCAAATGGATTAGGGAATGAATGAAATAACCTTTACAGTCTCTTCCAAAACTGAATACCCTATGACTGTGAACAAGACTCTGAGAAACGTGAATGGCAACCACAACATTAAAATATGCCAAAAGCATTTATTGCAGAAAATATTAAAAAGGATATTTAATTGGCAGAAATAATTATCCTTTCTTGATTTATATACTTATATAAATTACTGACACTCTATAAAGAGAAAGCATTTATCATCAAGATGTTATTTTTAATAAACCGAAAGACAAGAATACAGGTATATCAACACTCCTAAGCTTTATTTAGAAAATCATCTGTCACACTAAAACAATATCCATTATTTTTTAGGTTTTGTTTAGTGACATGTTTTCTTGATAAATGTGAAAATTAGTAAATGCTCTCCTTTATATATGAAGATAAAAAGTCACCATTTATAATATACGATATTATTAATTTTTCTAATCATTATTATATTAGATTGTGTCAAGCCATTCACATGCATACATGAGTAGTTCTGTGAGGAATGTTTGAATATAAGCATGGTATTCACTATAGCCATAAATAGTAAACTTTCTTCCTTAAAAGTAAGCCAGTACAATATCAACACCATAACTCTGACTCTTCCTTAATATCATGTAATAATTACCTACATTAACCAGAGCAGGCATGGGAGTATTAATAAATTTGGCTATTAAGTTTTTTAAACTAGAAAAGCATCATTATAGCTGTTTGTTTCTGATTGTTCATCCTGAACTTTTTCTCATTGATAACAAAATAGTTGACAGTGGTAAATAATTTTTATAACTATATATAAGCGCAATGATTCTAAATTCCCTGAATATAAATAGCCTTTAAAATATTCATCTGTATTATATATTATTGATAAAACAATGGACAACAGACTATTTGCCTGTGTACATTTATCTTGGCATATCTTTGTAATTTTCACTGAGATCAGTTTTCATAACAATGAATTGTCCCAAGTTTGGGAGAATTCTTTGCCTGTTTCCCATTGCTACATTTTCTCATAGTGAATCAATCCACACACTATTGTAGAGGGCCAAAAGTTATGACAGGACTTTTAAAATGAAATGTTAAACATCTAAATAGAAAAACAAAATGAAAAAGCTTGAAATTTCATATATAGTTTAATTAGGCTTTAAGTTAAACACCTCCCAAAGCAAAGCACAAGATCATGATACAACTTATAGGAGTCAGCAGTCTCTGAGAATATATTTTATTCTGCTAGAATATATTTCAGTTCTAATATTTTATTAAATGGATCCTGACCCTTATTTACTTGATTGCCTGGCCCTCATAAAAGGAACTAGTTATACTAAAAAAAAAAAAAGAAAGAAAAAGAAAAAAAAAGAACAAATAGAGGCAAACTCCACTGAAAAATGAGTTATGTTACAAAAATATATTTTCTTCAACTTGAAGAAAATTTCTCCTAAAGAACCAGTGTTATAAACAGTAGTTAGACTTCCAGACTCATTTGTAAAATTTCATATGAACCTTAATTTAGTTGAACTACAGACCCATTTTAAACACAATCCTACATAGTTAGGCACCATTTGGGAACAGGGGCGGCAAAGAACAGTGTTTACTATTGCTGTTATTGTGGTGGAGATACTATATCAGCTATCATTTACTGAGTACCAACTATGTGCTACACATTGGATAAATGCTTTACATATTTTGTTTTATTTAATTTTCATAAACATTCTGAAATAGGTATTATTCTCATCGTACAGGTTAAAAAATCAGGCTTTGAAAAGTTAATTGATCTAAGGTCATACAGCTAGGAAGTAGTAAAGGCATGTCTAGGGCCATATGACTGCCATAGTCCATGCTGTCACCTTACTACAGCACCAACCTTCAAAATACCTTCTTTCCTTGTCCTTACAGCCCAAATCCCCAATCTTTTAATATAGGTGATCTCAGCTACATATTAAAAGAAACCACTCTGACCTAATTTACACAGTATATAAATGTATTTTCTTTTTGTTAAATATCTCCATTTCATTCAGTGTGTTTCTGACATAGCTATTATTAATCATGTGGTCGTCCTTTCTCAAGCACTGGTGGCCACGAGAACCAAGCTGGACCAACATCCCCCCACATACTGAGACTTTTATTTTACTGGCGAAAACAGCAGTCACTCGCACTTATCTGAAATCTGGTACTATAAGAATGTCATCTGGACACATGCAGTCCATAGACTGTACCTGTGAGAGAATAAACCCAACACAGAGGAATGTAAAACTGAAGGATGCAGAGGCAAGGCTGTGGTGATGATATTCCTTGAGCCCTGATCTTGCTATGACTGAGGTTAGAGAATCATCTCTTGTTTCATAATAGCTACTTAACCAGAAGTTGTGACTAAGTTAATTTATTTAGGTCTCTGATACTAGCACCAAAAAGAATCCTAACAGATTTCAGGGTTTGCTCTTAAGGTCATCTTCCCTTGTGAGTGTTTTCATTAGTTTTTTTCTTCATCCATTTCCTTACCCAAGAATAGTAAAGAGAGAAGGAAATGAAGAAAATCAATTTCAAATCAAGGATAATTGGTAAAGGGTAAATACAGAGATATAGAATGAGGTTGGGGCAGTTAAAGATATTATTCATAAATATATTTTCCTGTTAAAATGTCTATATAAAAAAATCTGGAAATAGCATGATTCTCATCCATGATCTCATATTTTCAGTCATGATGTTTGATTTAAAAAACATGTTACTATGTCAAAACTATGTAGAAAGTAATATATTAAGACAAGAGAGTGTAAAATATAGGAAAGCACTTATCACAAATCAAATATATCCAGCAAATATTTGTAATACATTTGTTTAAGTTGATTTTTTAAAATATATATTTTATATGACTTAAATATTCTTTTTAAGTTTTTGTTTCACAACTTGTAGTTTATAGATTTAAATCATATAGAAAATAAAAATGCAACTAGCTGAAAGTTTTATAGACTTTAAGGTTTGAATTTTCATGCTCTTCTCTTTTTGGATTAGTACTTCACCTTCAAGCATTAGTTGCTTTTCCTTGTTAACATTCAGGTACAAAAGTTATATATATCTAAGATATAAATAAAAATTTAATCCTAAAAATGTGGTGGCAATATATCATGATGCCAATTCAAGATATTTAGCATTTATGTTCCAAAGAAACTAGGCTCTTGGTTGCCAATGATAGAAAACCTAACCCAAACTGGCATAAGCTAAAAGGTAATGTATTGGCTCGTAAGATTAAAAGTGTAAGAGTACAGATAGCTTCTGGCATAGCTGGATTTCGGCCTCAAAATATATCAGGACTCAGCTTCTCTGTTTACTCTGAATCACTCTTTTGGCTCTAATTCCAGGAGACAGAATTCCTTAAAAATAAACTCCATTCCTTCTCCCCAAAATGTATCCTGCCTATACAACATACTTTAAGTGGGCTTAATAAAAGAATAAACAAACTGGGGAGGCAATCTGAGTTTGACATTCTGGGGTACATTATGGCAGGTCATGTACAAGTTACTTCTTTCGCCATGAAGGGTAACGGTCAAGTAAATTCAGTACTTACTTTAAAGTAGATACCAATGTTCATCCAGGTTACTTTCCATTATAGCTACTAACAGAGCCAATCTTCTGTTGTAAACTCAGTGTTAGCTTACTCCTAAAGATTCCTGTCCAGACTATGAATCTATATACTTGGAGGGAGAAGTTGTTATTTGGCTCCTATATTACCGAATTGCTTCTGTGATTGCAGAGTAAAGTTCATTATTATTCTCTTAGAATTCTACCCAAGACACAGAGCTATAATTTAAAGAAAATAAAATATATGAAATAAAGGAAGTGTTTAAGAGTAAAATTTGGCTTACAACATACAGTTATTGTTTTAATTAAAGTACAAATACTTGGAAGCCAGCAATTTTATTTATAAAAAAAGCTTTTATATATTTTTAAAGGACAGAATTTAATTACCACAATATGTTTTCTCAACTCAGTTAAATACAAACTACATTCATTTCTACATTTCTGTTATGAGTTTGAATTGGAACATGCTAGGAATATATTTACACATAAATGTTAATTCATGAAGTAATTAAGAGATCATTTTATCTACTTTGTAGTGGTAGCTCATATTCTGCCACTCTTCATTATCAAAGCCATATGTAGATATGTTGATAGGGATTTTTTTTACATCAATAAAGTAGCTGTGCAAATAATATAAAGTTACTTTTGAACACTAAATATCTCTAGAATTCCATGCTAACACTATTTACCAATCCATAAAATATGGTAGCAATCTCTATACATATGTGTACCATTAGATTGTATTTAAATACAAATATTATTATTATTTTGTGTATAAATGGTAATTCTACAGAACAAATATACTGTCACTGCTATCTGCTCCTTTATATACTCATTAATTTATCTCAAATGTTTAGCTGTACTTTTAGCTACCAAGTAGTTCTTAATTGTAAAGGTTTTATAACAATTTATTTACTAGAGCATTAGGAATTCTACCTAATATATTCAGGTAGAAAGAGAAAAAAAGAATTTCTAGGTTCTCTTTTGAATATACATATTCCTATACCATTCTTAAAGTTTTTTTTTTTTAAAGAAATTTGAATCGTTTATCTACATTTTAATTTTTCATTTAGGGGCATACACTAAATAGTACTCAGAAAATACGTGATTTAATTCAAAATGTCATAAAAAAACAAAATACTCAACTATTCCTAATAAAAAAGTTTGAAATTATTACATATTTCTATTTTTTAAAAAAGCAAAAAGCAAAGGACAATAAGAAAAAAGTATATATGCTGTGTGGCTATAAGGCAGTATTAACAAAACACTACTTAATAATAAAAAAGTTCTCATAAGGTCAATGAGATATTACTGGCCTACTGAGCTAGAGAGAGATAAAGTTGTTCATTTATTCAGTCATTCCTTCAACAAATATTTCTTGAGCTATTAAAAGTATCAGGCCCCAAGACCACTGAGATCCCTACTCCCTAGAAACTAACATTAAAAGACATGGGAAGAAAGACATGAAATAAATTATTACGAATGCGATAAGTGTGAAAAAGACTAAGCCAGGTCAGGTCAGGGAAAATCTCTCCAAAGAGATGACACTGATAACTGAACAGTAAGTTTTAAGGAGCTGAGGAAGTCAAGGAGATTATTTTCCAAGTAGAAAAAAAATAAAACATTTAAAAACCCAGAGGCAAAAAAAAGTTAAGTATATATGATGAAATGATAAAAGTGTATATGAATATTAAAGGAGTAGAAGAATGATATGAATATAAAGCTGGGGATATGAGACTCACAAAGTAATGAGAAAGCTGTTAAATATTATTAAGTAGGGAAGTAAAACAAATTTACAAAAGCAGTTTTAGTAATAGAAGCAGAAATTGTATTGGAGTGTGCTAAAGATCATGAAAATAAACAATCTGTTTAAAAAGTTTGTGAGATGATGAGAGAGGGTTGTACCTCAAACGGCAAATGGATTCACTTGCTACTTTCATTTGATGCCTGGATTCATTTGAGCATATTTAAATGATGATGGTAAGAGGCCCAGAGAGAAGGTTAAAGAAGATGTGGGAGAAAGAAGTCACTCAGATAAACTGGAAGTAATGAAACTCTGAGCTCAGAAAATTACAGGTAACTAATGAGCCCAGTGTGTTATTTTCTCCAACAGTGTTTGATGGAGGAGTAAAGTCAGATAGATTCACTCAGAGTCAGAGTCCTTGCTGGTGGGTGCAGAGAAGACTAATGATGAAAGAACTTTAGGATGCTAAAAGGATACATGAAGTGATGGATCAATCTTAGATTGATAAAGAAGAAAATGAAAATAAGAATGATCAACTAAGGAGATCTCAATAAAAGCAAATAAAAGGAAGTAATCGGGATAAGATACTTGTATTCGTTATTTAGAAGTTGGAAAATTTCTTTTCTTTTCTGTTATTATTATTATTTATGCCTTCAGCACCTGGTCTTCCTAGGTGGTCTCCCATCCAAGTACTAACCAGGCCAGACCTTGCTTAGTTTCCGAGATCAGACACTGGGCTTGTTCAGGGTGGCCTGGCCACAGACAATGAACCGTGGCTTCACTGGGGCGTAAACACCAGACCTTCTGTGTGTAAAGCAGACATGCTAACTGCTACACTATGAAACCACGTCCAAAAAATTTCCGATGATGGCTCAAAATGTGGTTTTGTGTAACTGGAGATCAATGCTAGAGCTAAGGAGGTCAAGGAACTTTTCTACCATGAGTACCCTTTTTGCATAGCGCCCTTATGCTTTCATGATGCTTTGTTGGCTGAGAACTCTACCAACAAGAGGGCCTGGCACTTCTCCTTTCCCCCTGCTCACATCCATTTCCACAAACTTTAAAAAGACCAAGGAGAAAGCAAAGAGGAACCAAAGAGCAAACAAACCAAAACCAACCAACCAAACAACTCATAGACACAGAAAACAGTATGATGGCTACAGGAGGGTGGATGAAGAGAGGATGAAGAAGGGTTCAAATATATGGGGATGGAAGGAGATTAGCCTTTGAGTGGAGAGCATCAATGCAAGAAGATGTATTATAGAACTGTATACCTGAAATGTTTTTGTTATTAACCAATGTTACCCCAATAAATTTAATTTTAAAAAAATATAAAAAAGAAAGAAAGGGAATCAAAGAATAGAGTGCTTGAGACTACATTTGGTTTTCCAAACTTTTTTAAAGACAGAGATTCTTTTGTTCAATCAATAGCATCCATGAAAATACAAAAGGTAAAACAGAAAAGTGTAGTTGTTCTGCTAGAAGTAGGACCAGGGGCCTGTTAAAATCCATTTGCTCAGCCTCCTCCTTCCCATATCCTTATATTTAGCAGCCACTTAGGACCTCGGAGCCCATATTGACCTTTTGTTCAAAACAAACAAAAAAGTAAAATTTCCACAACTTCCTAAAATACACATCCTGTTGGGATCAATGTGAATCACTTAGGTTGAGACAATCTGGAGACCTATGGGCACAATGCTCTAGCAAATTATGAAAAAATTTTTCACATCTACTTTTCTATATTTAGCAGCTTAGAATTTACTTGTCTTCAGAGAAAATCTGCATTGGCCAAAAGTTTCATTCGACATTGGTGTATGTCATTACATTCAATTCTCTCAAAATTCTTCTCAAGAAGTCATTTTATATCTACTTTGCAAAACAGAAAGCTGGGGCCCAGAGAGGTCAAGTAACTTGCCAACAGTTACAAAATAATAAGTGAAAGGGTCAAGATTTAATGAATATTATCCCAAAGCCCCAAAGTCTATTACATCACATTGCCTCCAAGTTCATAAATGTTATGCTGTTCCACTATTGCTAATTATATATGTAATTCTCTGGTGAAATCTCATAAGATGTTTTCTCATAACATTAAAAACAGCCCAACCCTTGAGAATTATAACTGTTTTACAGTAATAGTGCATAACATAGTCACTCTTAACAAGATCTTTGCTCAATCTGTTTCTTTTGGTAAATAATGCTTCTCTCCATTGCACTAGAGTAAAAGTTGATGTTGCTTCTTTAGTGTTCATTACATCTTAATTCTAATCTACATGATCGATGAGGTTCTATCCTAGTAGTGTAAACCAGTATTATTAACCCAGAAAGGTTGGCTAGAGATGAAACTGCAACCATTAAAATGTATCTACATAAAAGTAACAAAGGTAGTAGAAACAAATATTTGAGAAAATAATTACTAAATAACAGGATCATAAGAAAAAGAATCCCAAGTCAATTCAATTTATTTTAAAGAAAAGTTTATATTAATCAAGAACTTCAGAAAAAAAGAAAGGTCAGATACATAATTAAGAAAAAGAAAGCATGGACACATAATTAGAGAGTGAATACAAAATAACTAATATGGCCAGATAGAAATGTTTGTCATTTTTCTACATTTGACTATAGTAATAAGTACAGCTACCACACTTCCAAGTAAAAAAACAAGTAAAACGAGGTCTTGGGATATCTCATCTGTAATCCGTAAAACTTCTTTCAATTGTCATGATAGTATTTGTCTCAAAAGCATCATGAACTCGATGCTTTAGTATTTAAAATTTAGAAACAACAGGAGATTAATCAAAAAAATAAAATCCACCACACACATTCTAAAAGGAATTTATAGTTGGCTAAAAATAACACCAGTATCCTCTGTAATGCATAAAAACACAATCTCAAAAACATTCTACCATACTAATACTACTTAGGTATAGCTCTGATTCTGTATAATACTTGAGTGCAGTAATGGTAAAGAGGTCTCAGGCACCACAAATGAACTGTTTCGTACATTATCAGCTTTCCACAAAAACCAAAACTCAGTGTAAAATTTATATTATTCATTCAAGTATTTACTAAATGCTTACTATGTATCTGGCACTGTGCTAATAAGTATGGTCAACATACTGGTGAATATCAAACATACTGGTGAACAAAACAGAAATGGTCTATTTTTTTCAAATGTAAAGAAACAACATTCTCTCAGAACAGAGCTTTCTTTTGAAAGAAAGTCACAGTTTAAACTGAATACTACTTAGAAAGTCTCTATCCTTATTAATTTCAAGGCCTTTAATTCACTTTCATATGGATATGGATTATTTAAATCTTTCCAATAGTCCCTTGGAGAAATGGAAAATATCACATTAAAAATAAAAACAAGATTAACTTTCATTTTAATGAGTTAACATTTTATGCAGTCATTGAAATTCTAGGGCATGAGCTAGCTAAACTCAGATTTTTAAAACCACTTCAGTCATTTAAATTTCATTCTCAAGGAGTTTGCTAAGATCTTTAGGTTTTCGATCCTCTAGAAACACTTTTTTTCCTTTCATTTTTGTCACCCTTTAGTATTCCCTATAAATACTAACATTTTGTATTTGAACTATAATGTTAGATATTCTGTGTTCATGGTACTTATTTTCTCCCCTCTATTCTCCCATCTCCAAATTAACAAACTGGCAAGCCTACTTTCAGTTCTTAGAATAAATATTTTTTATCTTGCTTCAGGACCTATGTGTATATTTGTCTCTACCAAAATAATGCTACTTCTTCCTCCTTTTAACAGACCTAACTTAATTGGAGAACAAATCCGATGAACATGTTAAAAAATACATTCTAAGCAATGGAGCACTGACAATAATAAATTCAGATATATTATTGCTATTAGATTTAAACAATATCCATAGTGGTTTTCATAAACCTGAATATAAGTAGCCTTCCAATAAAAAATGATACATATAACAAAAATATAAAGAGATAATCTAATATTCTAAGTGTACACAATAGGTACAACTGATAATTAACCCTAAATTAAAGTGCAAAAACTTCATTATTGATTGTCCAAAAATTTGGGAAACTCTCAAATGAAAACCTAAAATCCTATTTTTATTTAAATGTTAATACATTTACAGTACACCTTCATTAGAACTCAGTAGTAATCCTTTTAATATCAAGAACAAAAAAAAAAGCTTCCTTAATTTTTATTCTTTGAATTGAAATCTTCTTAATTCTGCTTCAAAGCTGAGTCACCACTGTACCACTGTACCACTGCATATAAACATGCGTCAAATTCAACTGTATTAGGACTCCACTACTTTACCTAAAACCCATGTTGCAGATGGTAACCAACAATTTCCTTTTTGTTTTGTTTTTCAAAGCCAGGGTCATTTTGTAGAGTCTGTGGTCTTATTTATCTTATAAAAGTTATTGAATGTATCTATGTGTCAAGTATTGAGCTAAGCTCTTGACTGGCTTTATTTAATGCTCTGAGTAACCCTTATTTAAAATGCAGGTATTCTATTTTACATATGAAAAAACTGAGTGTTTAAAAAAGACGACTTTCTCTGTCTGAGATTTCACTTAGCATAATACTTTCTAGGTCCATCTATGTTGGCACAAATGGTAAGATTGCATTCTTTTTTAAGGCCAAGTAATATTCTATTGTATATATGTACCACTTCATCGTCCTTTCATTTTTTGATTGATGCATTTAATTCATTTAAGTAATTATTGATAGGTATGTAGTTATTGCCATTTTAATAACTGTTTTCTGATTGTATTTGTAATTCTTCTCTGCTCCTTTCTTATTCTCTTGCTTTCTTCTTTTGTATATTGATGGCTTTTGGTAGTATTGTGTTTGGATTCTTTTCTCTTTATTTCTTGTATATCTCACATAGATTTTTTTGTTTGTTGTTACCATATGCTTCATATACACCAAGCTATGTTTATAGCAGTCTATTT
Organism: Macroglossus sobrinus; assembly: GCA_004027375.1. Classification (NCBI taxonomy): domain Eukaryota; kingdom Metazoa; phylum Chordata; class Mammalia; order Chiroptera; family Pteropodidae; genus Macroglossus; species Macroglossus sobrinus. Next base: position 77,639 of record PVKZ01001823.1, on the reverse strand, counting down.
TAAATTTGGTTTCTTAAGTTCAAACACATTCTAAAATCACCACCATTTTTACTTACCCCCTTCATATTTATATTTTTTGTCATTATCTTTTACATCTTCTGTATGTGTGTGTTTGTGTGTATCCCTTAATTTCCTGTTGTAATTACACATGATCTTCCTATTTTTGCCTTTTAACTTCTGTAACTTATATGTGGAATCTAAAATACAAAATAAACTAAACAGAAACAAACTCATAGATACAGATAACAAATTGTTGCCAGGTAGGGGGACTGGGTAGATGGGTGAAAAAAGTGGAAAGATTATGAAGTACAAATGGGCAGTTACAAAATAGTTACAGGAATGTCAAGTATGGCTTAGGGAATATAGTCAATTATTAGTCAATTATTAGAATATAGTCAGTTATTACCACTGTAATAACTATATATGGTATCAGGTGGTTACAAGATTTATCAGAGGGATTCTTTTGTAAGGTGTACAAATGCCTACACTATGCTGTACAACTGACACTAATATAATAATAAATGTCAACTGTAATTGAAATTGTTTTAATTAAAAAAATTCAAACAAAAAAAGAGTTAAAAAGATGATTTATCTAATATAACAAAGCTAACTGGAAGTAGATGATAGACTTCACCATAGGTTTGTGTGGGACCAACATCCACGGTGCTTTTAATTCACTCTATTCTGTCTGCTTTTTAGCTCCTCCCTTCTACCTCTCCCCTTCAACTGTAACATCCAAGACTATCTCTTTTATGCCTTTACAACCTCTATTTCTGTAGTAAGCTCATATATCATAACAATTTTAACATATCATACAGACAAGATTCTAAAATTTATATTTTGGTTCTTTCACTTCAGTACTTTCTTTCTTAATCCCAAAGGGATATATTTAGTTTGATGACCTAAAAATATCCCTAAATTCCGCACAGATGATTTCCAAAATTTACAACTTAATCTTAATTTCATGCAAAAAAAAAAAAAAACAACTAAATTCATCATAGTTTTCATCCAAGTTATTTATTTCTGTTCATGAAAATACTATTCTACAAGCTTCTTCCCTTCATTCTCTATAGAAAATCTAGTTCTAGTGTTTTACATCCCATCCCCCAAGGAAATGCCTTGTGGGTTTGAATTTTCTACTTCATTTTGATTACCCAACCTACCCTGTCTTCTAGCTCCCAATATTACCTATTTCAATCTTTTATGTTCACAACCACAAATTATTCTTCCCAAAATACAATTTTTATCAAGTCATTCTGTTTGAGAAATCTATAAAAGCACTCTAGTGCCTACAACATAAAATCTACCTGGTTTGGAAGGATCTCCTTAATTCCAGGTTACCAAAAATTCTTACTATATTCCTTCTATTCTCATTAGGTCCTTCCCTTTGTTCTTTCCCAAGTCTTCTAAGCCCTTGCCATCATAGAATACTAGTTCTTTTCCCCACCACCTATACATACTCTTTGATATCTCATTTCCTCCATATGTCTTGAATCAAGTCCACTTCATATAGGCTCATGGGTGCTTACAAACAGAAAGTACTAAGCTAAAGTCAGAAACCTGAGTTTTAACTCTGATTCTGACATTATCCAGTAGTGTGACGCTGGGCAGATTTTTGAGGTAAAGAACTTCTGTTTCCTCATCAGTAAAATGAAATACTGAATTAGATTGTCTCTAAAATCTCTCTGGGTTTTAAAATTAAAACTTTCACTCCAATACTACTTATTGTCTTAATACTTTAACAGTTAATCATACATTAAATATTTTACCTATATTTAATATTTTTACTAGTTTATAAACTTCCTGAGGACAAAAGTTATGTATTTTTAATTTTTGCAAACTCAACAAGACAGAGCATAGTGTTTGATAAGTAGATCCTTAATAAACACCTGCTCCTGATTAACTCTGACAACTCCTCTGTTTATATCAAGCAAGATAAATAAAGCAATATACTTTTAAGTAATAAAACTTTTAAATAATCCCATAATATTCAACGTCATGAAATCAGGATATGGGAGTAGTTTGTTTTTCTTCTTTTTAAATTTTTCCTTTTCTTTTGTTTTCAATTAAGTAGCAAAAGATAAACCTATATCTGAGAATTTCTTTTTAGGAAGCCTAAAGGAATATATTTGCTAATGCCTAGTTATAATCAGTATTTTAGAAAATTATTCAAATTCTAGCTCAGTCCTTACAGAAACTTCTATGGAAAAATACTGTTCATTTTATGTCAGTTCTCTTTTGGCTCTTTTATTTTGGTTATGCATCGTAAAATTATACAGATAAACATGAGCCAGAAGCATAATGAATTACATTTAAAAACATGGTTACTTTGTATCCCTTTAAAATAGAGTATCTGAAATCCATATGTCTCTGGTCTAGGTGCATTATGAATATATAAAATGTAAAAAATATATATAGCTAATGCAACTGAATGATTAAGGTGTACATTATGTTTTCTGACTCTTCAGAATGGAAGATGTTTCTATGAATACATTCTAGTGGCTGTTTTTATCAGCCACTCCTGAGAATATGTCACAGCATCAAACTTTATGTTAAAATCTTATTATCGAACTAATTTTCCTTACAGCTACTAGCAAAAGCAGAATCAACTGCAAAAGACCTTACCTGGGCTAGAAAACAAACTGCCAAAGAGGATGTATTTCCTGATGCTATAACTTTAAGTGCTTCTCGGGAGTTAGAATGGTATGATCTTTTTTTCAGAGACAGAATCTCAAAAAGAAGCAGCATTATCCATATTTTTAAAATTATAAATTTATGTGCTAATTTTAGAAACTATAAATGTGCACACATATGTATGTGAGTGAATATAAGCATAACCAAACAAAAAAGATACATTTTTGATATCAGGGAGTAGAGAATAGTATTTATTATACTTTATTTAACATGTGATCATTTTACAATTTTAGAATAAATTCAAATATTTAACCTAACCACCCACTTCATAAAAATATTTAAATAAATTTTATTTAAGGCTTAAAATAATCAGAGAATCTTAGATGTAGAAGAGAACGTAGAGTCACAGATCTAATATAATATGACACTGAAGGGGTTCAAATAAATATTTGTGTATTTGATTTTTTATACTAGAAAGATTAAAGAAAATTAATCAAAAAAGGGGTTTCTCATTTCATTTCCACCATTCATTTAAGCAACTAGCTCATTTTCATCTCAGTTTTCCTTATCTCTAACTTGCTCTACCTAACACATAGCAATATACATTTAAACATTAAAAAATATATAGAAATTAAGGCATTACTTTTTTACAAATATAAATACTTCACACATATAGTGTATATCCCTCTGATATATTTTCTTTAAGTATGGCAGGTGATCATGTTATTTGAGTAAAAAACTATTAAAGCCAGTCTAAATGAACAAATTTATTCATTTATTTAACAAACATCTAACAAACATTATGTGCTTGTGCCTGTGGTACATTAAATACCAAGAATAAAAGATGAAAAAGGCACCATGGCCTGAATGTTTGTGTCATCCACCCCCAAAGTCATATGTTGAAATCCTAACCCCCAAATTTTATAGTATCAGTAGATGGAGACTTTCAGAAATACTTAAGTCACAAGGGTGGAACACTCATGAATGAAATTAATGCCTTATAAAAAGTCTCCAAGGAGATCCCTAGCTGCTTTCACCCTGGGAAGGTATAATGAAAAGTCTGAGACTCAGAAGAAGGCCCTCATCCGGTCATGCTGGTACCCTTATCTTTGACTTCATCCTCTGGAACTGCAAGCAATAAATATGGCTATTTAGAAGCCACCTAGTCATTAGTATTTCATTATAGCAACCTGAATGAACTAAGATATGAAGTGGTAAAAAAAAATTAATAAATCTTAATTTCATTGTAGAATGAGACACACGTAACAAACAGAAGTATGTTAAAAGTAAAATAGCCACCTAGCACTTAGTAAGGCTTGGGCAGAGGGAAAGAACAGGTGGCATTTAAGTTTTAAAGGTTGAGTAGATATTTTTGAGATGGTAAGGTGAGTAAAAGACAGTAGAGGGGACAAAACGTGCAAAGATGAATAAAATGATGTTCGAAGCTCTTTGAGAAATTCAATAAAGAAGGTGTCTAGGGTGAATGGTAGAGGGCAGAGGTCTGACCTACAGGGCCACTCTAGGAGTTGTAGGTACTCAACAGTAGGCAGTCACTAAAGAATTTTAGGCAGCCAAATGTCATGTCAGGTCTTTATTTCAGAAAAATGACACTAGATTGAAAGAGGAAGATTCTTAAAGCAGGATGATAAATTAGGAAAAGATTACAGTCCCATGGGATGAAGATGATGAAAGCCTAAGCTAAAGCAATGAGGCTGGGATGAAGACATTAATGGATAAAAGCATTTACAGTAAGTTGGCATGTATTTTAAATACATAAGGATTAAAGGAGAGAGAAAAATAAAGTTTTCTCTTAAGTCTCTGTCTTTCCTTTCTCATATCCCATTCCAAATGTCCCAACTTCTTTCTGCTTCACCTAATACCATCAATCCCTCCCAGGTTCTTCATCTCTATCAGCAGTCTTTATTCCTAGGATGCTGATCACCTCATTGTGGCACTCCCAACATAGAAACTGTGCACCCTAGGCCTCATGCTGCCAGTCAGTGGCACCCTGACTACTTCTGCATACCCATTCACCAGCCTCAGCCTGACTATGCCCAAAAGGGCTGTTTCCTGCTTTTGCAGTGACTATAGACCAACTCTGGCCTCAGCAACCAGGCAAATTTTTCCACCATATAGTAGGCTGCAATCATATCTTCTCTCAAAAGGTCTGAACTCCAAATTTGGGGAGGGGTTCCCTCTTCTGAACTGATTTTCCTTGAATACTCTCTTTCATCCAGAGGGTATCTCCTTACACTTTTGTAGTTACTCTCCTATCACAGCTTAATAATTCTTTTTATTAAACTTCCTCTGTTTAAATTACTTTGTGGTTTCTGTCTCCTGGTTGGGCCCAGAGAAATACTAACAACAGCAATCAAAAATAAATAGCTTATTACTTGAGAATGAATAACATGAGAACAACTAAGAAATGCTTTTACAAATAATAAGATAAAAAAAGAATGTAAACTATTAAGAATACAACCTTATAAGAACTAAACATTAGAAAATATAATTTAAGGCTTTAGAATAGGAATTTGAGATATATAATAAAGTAAAAAAAACTTATTGGAAAATAACCATAAATAAAATTGAGATTAATTCTATTTAATCTCAATTTGATATCAATTTGGCAATATGATAAAATAAATTATTAAAATGAAAAAATTTTAAATTGTTTAAAAGAATTCCAAACATTTAATAAAGACTGACCATTTCTTTATAGAGAAGTTAAAATGGGACACATCAACAGATTTAAAGGAAGATTGCTAGTTTTGATAAATATTATGTCACAGTGGCTACTATTCTGGGGGTAACGGAATGGTTAGGAAAGGGTTTCTGATAACATAGCAAGTGAGAGCAACATTAAGTTATCCAGGTAAACTCTGGCTTCTTAATTACTCAGTGTCTCACTTTCTCTCACACTTTATAGCTAACCAACAAGCCCACCATCCTTACCTTCAAAGTATTCCAGAATCTCCTTTTTACCACCTCTACCACCATCATTCTGGTCTAAACCACTATACTCTCTTGACTGAATTACTATAATAATCTAATTGGTCACTCTGCTTCTACCATTGCTCCCCTGCAATCTACTCTCTGACCAGTAGCCGCAGTAATCTTCGTAGACTAGAATTCAGACCATGCATCTCTCCTGCTCAAAATTATCCACTCAGAGTAAAATTCAAAGTTTTACCAAGGCCTATTAGACACTATAGGATTCCATGTCCTTTAGCCCCCATTACCCACCTTATTATCTGAAACTCTCTTCCCATGGACACTCTACTGCCACAGTAGCCTCCTTGCTATTCCAGGAATACTGCAAGCACCCTTCCATCTCAATAGCACTTGCTGTTCTTGGTTACTGGATTGTTCTTCCTCAAGATACACATGTCTTTTAGGTCTCCAGTTAGATATTACCTTACCAGAGAAAAAGGTAAAGTAATATTCTGACCACTCTATCTAAACCAGTACCCCATTATTACTCTCTGTTTCCACACTCCACTTAGTTTTTCTTCATAGCATTTATCACTGCCTAAAAGTGTATAAACTTATTTGATCTGTCTATGTTCTTTCTCTACCTACTAGAATGAAATTATCTAAGAAGACAGGTCTTCACTTTGATTACTACCATATTCCCAATACCTAGAAGTGCCTGGCGATGACATACTTTCAACAGATTTTGAAAAATGCATTGACAAGGATATTAATACCCAATGCTTTGGCTTCTTTAGTTAGCACATGCAATTTTATTTGTATTTATACAAATAATCTACAGGAAGTGGATGATTTATGAAACTATCACTCCTCTACTGAAAACAAAGAACCAACTGGAACTTTTGGAATGACTTCTGATCATAGCTAGAGAGGTAGAAATTGAAAGCTACCAAAAGTGAAGGGCAGACACCAAGTATTTCATTATCTAGGATGAAAATTAGTCTTAAAAAAAATGCTATTCACAGTGTGATAGCTGAAATAACTACTATTTCTTTGAATATAATATATCTATACAAATTATATAAATTTGTATGATCCAGTTTGCCAAAGCAAAGTAAAAAGTTAAAATGTTAAATGTCAGGAAATTCCAAAGTTTATACTCCTTTAATGTTAACTTGCTTACCTTAGCTAATACAGATTTGAAAGGTATATATAACAAGAAAACTGAAAGTTACTACATTACAGAAATAATATTGAAATATGGCCACTAGAGGAAGTATAACTTAGGAATTTCCTGATTTCTAAGAAATGGAGTTTAATGCCAATGTTTTTTTCATTTGTAAAGTACTTTAAAAATGAAATAAATAGGTAGCAAGAGGCAGCTGTTAGATGAATTAAGATTATATGACTTTGTCTTGATTTTAACTTATTTATTACCTAAATATTTTCATTATATATTAAAAGAAAACATGAATACAAAACAGTCATATATATTAATTTACATTATTATAAACCTCAATGAAGGCTACAATAGTGCCATAATTTTACATAGTTTAAAATTTACAAATTTTACAAGAGCAAAAAAACATAAATTTGATTAAATTACATAAAATTATTAAACATGTCCTCTCATGCTAATGCAATCTATGTATTATTCAAAGTTTTACAAGAATAACATTGAAATATTATTAAACAACTTTTTCAAAAAGTTAAAAAGGATGGGGAGTTCATGACCCAAAGCCTCACTATTTCAGATGAGGGCGTTAAGTTAGTACTTTTAATTTTAACTTCAGAAGCACAGGTCCCTGTTTCCCTCCTCTCCATGGCTTCTGGCCTGGCCAGGGCTGTGGCTACAGGAGAAGACACCCTTGAGGCATGGTTTCATGATACAGAACACTGTAAGTACATCTTTTTATCAAGTGAGAACTCAGCTTTGTTTTCTAAAGTATCAGCCTAAAACTCTGTAGAACTGAAGAAGATGCACTTAAATATTCCCTACCTATGACAGATACCATAAAGCCATAATCAATGTGAGATAACTGCTCCAAGTTTGAGTGAACTCCTATGCTTTTGTAGAACTGAAAAGCTAAAGGTGTCTGATACTTCAGGGTAGCAAATTGAGAGGACGGAAAAAAGGCAGCATCAATATTCCTACAAAATACAATTAGCATCAGAATAGAATTTTTCATTATATAATCTCTCTCACTCTTACTCTCTCTACACACACTAAGGAAAGGCCATGCAAGAACATAATGAGAAAGCAGTCATCTACAGCCAGGAGCAGAGTCCTCATTGGAAACTGAATTGGCTGGTATTTTGATCTTGAACTTCCTAGCCTCCAGAATTGTGATAAGTAAGTGTCTGTTGTTTAAGCCACCCAGTTTGTATTTTGTTATGGCAGCCCTGGCAGACTGATACACTATGTATATGACCTACAAGAGTGGCTAATTATTAATTTACAATAAGAAAGTACAATTACCAAAACTATGATATAGTCAACTGTATTCCTTATTAGAACCATGCTTGGCACCAAGAACTAAAACCAGGGAAGCCAGATGTACAGGACATTTTAATAGTCTGAAATAGCCTTCTCACCACAGGCATTCCCTCACCAAGAGATACAAATTATTCACTTTTCTGAATTAAATTTCCTTTCTTCATGCACTGCCAATTCTGGTCCTTGTCTCAGACTCTCTCTGAGCTTTAACAGAACAAAGCCACTTCAGCAACTTCAAAGGGGAACATACTTTTTAAAGATATGTTAATAAACTGAAAACACCATACACTATAGACCTAGATATACACTGGCTTTATCAGTGACTTTTCATATCTTGGTCATAATTCACTTTGTGTATAGACAAGATAATTCTCAGAGGGCAAAGCATTTTCTTTAAAGTCTTTAAGGTGTATTTTAATCACCTCCACGGACTTTAAAAAGATTCCAGGGCTCAGACTATAACCTCTGTTCATTCTATTTTACCAAGAGCACATTATAGCTTCTTAAGTAGTTGTATAGAAAACATCATATCTAATCTGTACAACACAATCCCTCTGAGAAAAGTTATACTTTTTTCTTCAAAAGTTATGAAACTGGGTTTCAGTAAGTGGTAAAGCCTAGAACCACACTTCTTTTTTTTTACTACTTCACATATTATGAATAAACAAATGAAGTATTTAAAATTCCTTAAAATAAAAATATATATGCTTATTTGTAAACCATGATGATTAGCTTTTATAGTTAATGTATTAAAAGCTAGAAAGGTATTATTACTTTAGCTTACCATTTTTTATTTCATTAGCATTGATGGCATGAATATTTGACAATTTAGGCATGTTTAGAAAGAGGACTTACTCTAAATTAAAAATTTCATCATAGATCTATACAACAACTATCAAATACCCACTCTTATTTGGAGGAAAAGCTAACCAGTAATTAAAAATAGAGACCAATCCAGAATTTATTTCTACTGGTTAGGAAAAATAGTTACAAAAAGTCATAACCCTAGCTATAAACCTAGAACTTCAATGAAGAAAGGGAAGAAACAATGTTTGTTTACTCATATCCAAGACATAACCAAAATTTTACACATAAATTTCAAATGGAGATTAGGTGGGTTTTTCTTTTGTACATCATTTAGTTTTTAAATTAAAATAAGTAAATAATTCAATCTTTTTAAAGAACATAGAAAATGTTCTATACAAAAAATAGTTTTAAAAATAAAATATCAACATTTGGTTCTTTATAATAACAAAAGAGCAATCTCTTACTGATTCAAGAATGTAATCTCACAAAATAAATCCAACCATAAACTATAAACTATTCACAAATTAATCAAGATACTTTTCTCATATTGGTTTTGAGGTTTTGTTGTTGTTTTAATTATAAGATCTTTTAAGAAGAAAAAGCCAACATTTAAAAAATAAATTTTAGGAAGATGCTTTGGAAAATATCTAAGCAAATCTAGATAAGAGGTACTAATAAATGTTTTTTTATTTTGATAGTAAAAGCAGTTGTATATATCTACTTAATTTCTGTATTATTTCAAAAAATTTTTCTCACTAAGGTAAGTAATTATTTCCATTAAGCTTATTCTTTAAATCAAAAGACTCCTCTTTTCTTATTTGAACCTCTAAAGAAGTGGTAAGGAGCCAAAGGTGGTAGAGAGGTTTCTAGATATTGAGGGGGTAGTATGAGCAGGTACAATTACTAACAATGCCTGACTTCCTCACTCCAGTTTAACCAGCAAGAGCAGCTCCATTTTTGTCATATAGATATGTATGAACACATACACACATACACACACGCACACACACACACTTATATGGAGAAAATATATATATATTTTTATACACACATATGAATACAGATTTGCACATGCACAAAAAGAGCCAGACAGAAAAGGACTCTGAATATTTAACCTATTTGAAAAAAAGGTGATACATCTAAAATAGTTTCAAAATTACTACTCCAAAGTATATCCTATAACTTCTCCTATGTGATAATCAAACAATGCTAGTCACATGTACCACATTTCTTCCAAAAGACTTGTTTCTCAACAATCTCACAAAATTGACAAGATAGTATACAAATATATATATATATATATATATATATATATATATATATATATATATGATAGTTGATTTGCATATGTTTGGTCTAGCTGAATTTCTTTATGTGGAAACTTCCAGATGTTTAAAGCATATTGAAAAAGACCCTCTAACACATGTAAATTTTTAAAAATTTAGTTGCTCATAAACCTCGAAAAAAAGTATCTGGGTCACCTATTCTAACTATCTACACCAAGAAAAATTTCCTTTGGTTGATTTTATCCAACTGCATGGCAACAACTGCTGTCACTGCTGTATATCAGCTCAAGCAAGGAAGTTTAGTGATTAGATATAATCTGCTTCAGAATTATTAAGATCATTAATGTGACCTTAATAATTCCTTTTTATAAAAGTCCTAACTTATAAGAAAATGTTTCATAGGAGAAAAGAGAGAAAAGAAAAATGCCAAAAATACACTGGATCCTAATACAGTTGCCTTTGTCATAAATAATAGCACAAAAACAAACAAACAAAAATACTAGTTATCTGGTCTGATTATCACTTATTAATTATGACTAACTATGCTAGTCACTTAACTATACTGCCTTCAGTTTTCTCACATCTATTATTATTAATAAAATATTAATATACATAGTACATACATAAAAGTGTAAATATTATAATGTATGAAAAGATTATAAAACAATAAAGAACATATTTTGATTATTATAAATTATAGACTAAGTATAAATAATAAGATTGGGAAAAGATACTTTTAATGCTTTACTAAAATGACTTAATGTAAAAATGTTGGGTTCATCCCACAGTTTTTTATCACCTGATTCACTTTACTACAATGATAAAATTTTAAATCTTTGAATTTTTCTCTAAATTTAATTTGTTTTTGTTTTATGACTCAAATATTATACTAACTCCCTTATCCAACATTTTCAAGTAATTGAAAATTAATACATATTTATTAAATTCCAAATATATACAAGGCACTAGGCAATGTCCTTTTATCTAACTGTAGGTTGCCAAGCTCCTTCCTTTCTTAATTTTTCTCTCTTAGATTTACATTCAATTTAAATGGTAACTTTACCTGAGATTCTCTCCTCCCTCAACTACTTTTAAAAAGAAAGAAGGGAGGAAACTAATTTATTCAGCTCCTGTTACACACTTGGCACCATTCATTACCTCAGTCACAACAGCCCTCAGACATAGGTATTCACATCCCATTTTAGAGATGAGAAAAATAAGAATCATAACAGAGAAAGAATTTAAAACCAGGTTTGCTAACTCCAAAGCCTATAATTTTTTCCCACTATGTCAGTAGTTCTTATATTTTTAAGTTTCATAGACCAGTAAAACACACACACACACACACACACACACACACACACACACACACACAGATGGACCTCATAAGGCTGGCACCATTTTCTTTTTCTATGAAATAATATATATTTTTAAACACCCTACTATTTACCATCAGCATTATTTTATAAAAGAAAAGATATTAACACAAAAAGACAGTCTCTAAACAAGTAATAAGCCTTCTGAAGAAAGAACAGTTGACAACCTTATACTGATATTTTCACCACAGCACAGCACAGGTCCTCCAACACTGGGCCCTGAAGCACAGTGTTTCCCATAAGAGAGAAGTAGAACACAGAACCTAAAGCATTGTCCTATATATTCTTCCCTCCTCATTACAAGGGTGATAAGAACGCATGTCACCTTGACTAAAGCCATGAGTTTTCTCAAAGCTTTATATGTCGAGGTTCTGAGAACAAAGAAAATTACAGAGGCCTAAAAGTAAGTTCAAGAAGCTTCTTGTATCAACAGTCATCATTCAGTATTACTATGTATTTTCACAGTACTTCTTCAGGCTTTTCCTTCAAATAAAATCTTTATATCTGATGTAATCAAAAGAGTGGTTAAAGAGCATAGATCTATTACCTCAAACCTAACCAACTCTCCCACTAAGGATTAACTAGAAAACCTTGACAAAAAATAATTAAAAACGAAAATTAAAAAGTACTTGTTTGAAGGCATTTGAGAGCTAACAGGGAAGTAATGATTTATAGTTCAGAATCCAGAAGCAGCCCAGGGAAGTAAACTCAGCCTTTGGAGGCACTCCTGCCCTCCTGCTTAAAAAAGTAGATATTCAAATGGCCGATAAATTTTAAAAAAAGAAAGAAAAAAGAAAGGGCAAGGGCAATCCATCTTATTAGCAATTCAGAAAATAAATATTAAAACCACAATAAAATACCACTGGATACTCACTAAAATGGTTAAACTAAAAAGACCTATTACTAAGTTCTGGTAATGATATGGAACAATCACTTTTTACATTGTTGGTGTGTAAACTGTACAACTATTTTAAATATATATAAACATATGTAATATATATATATATATATTTCAATAGATTGTAAAAATGATCATTCTTCACCCTTTGCTAATGACATTACCTCTGAAATGTGACTCAGTAGCATCTTCCATCAATAATTAGAATCTATTTCCTTAGCCTTTGAATCTGGCCTGATGTTTTGATTTGCTCTGCAACAGGCTGTGATGAAAACAACAGTATGCCAGTTCTTTGCCCAACCTTCAAATGTCTTGTGTCAATTCATGCTCCCTTGGAACCAAGTAGACAGGCCAGGCTAACCTATTAAATGATGAGCAAAATGAAGTCCACTCACCCCAGGTGACACAGTGAATAAAGCAGTCTGACTAGCCTGCCCTCAGAAAACTGCTGAGATCAGCCAAGCCCAGCCAGCAAACTACCTCACTCACTCACAGCCTCATGAACAATAATAAATGGTTACTGTTTGAATGCACTGCATTTTGGAGTTACAGTATGTTATGGAGCAACTGATGGTACCAGAGGTGAGGGTATTGCCATTATTTAAAAATATATATATATATGGTATTAGCTCTGGAACAGAACAATGGCCTAAGACTTTAAAAATGGTGAGCAAACTGGTAGCAAAAGCTGGAAGGGTAAGAAAATTTTCATTGGAAGCTGAAAAAATAGGAATTTGTGTTATATAGCAACAAAGTAATTGGCAAAATTGTGTTGTCTGTAGTAACTTGGAAGATGAAAAAGTTACTTAGTAAATTATTTGGATTTGCCTGAGTTCTCCAAATGTGGGAAGTCAGCTGGTTGTTCCTACCTGTCTACAATAAGGTAATATGACAAAAAAAAAAGTCAGTTTACAAACAAAATTGAGAAGGAATTAGGAGAGGCCAAGACTAGTTGGGTTGGAAAACACAACTGCTTTTCATCTCCAGTCTCTCAGTCAGCAAAACATTTTCCAAATACAATGTAGTCTGGGAATGTAGATCAAATCAAGAAAGATGTATAACCTTTTGTTAATCCCGCTAAAGAATTATGGAGGGGCCCGCTAGAGCTTCTCAGTTAAATTAAGGCCTTCTGCATTCTTAAAGGAATTGTCTCACAGCAGTCTGATATACCCAAAGTAAGTCTAGAGGAAGGGTATGTTGCAAAAACAATTTTAAGGCTTTTGGCATATCGTAATACCCAGCAACGCCACCCTCAGGCAGATACCCAACAGGTATGGGTGGTCATATGTAACAAGAGGCACGTATAACAATGTATTTATATTAGCTAAAAACTGAAAACAACTCCAATGCCTATCAACATTATACTGAATAAATAAAATGTGGTCTATTTATATCATAAAATGCTATATAGCAATGAAAATGAACAAACTACAGCTATACATAACAAGGGTAAATATCACAAACATAATTTTAAAGAAGCCAGAAATACAAGTACATAATCAATATGATTCCCTTTAAACAAAGTTAAAAATAAAACAGTCAAAACTCAACTGTGGTGTTTAGAAATGTATGATTGGGGATAAAAATTTAAGGATAAACAAGAAAATATTACTGTACAAAGTAGATAACATGAGAGGGAGAGAAGAGGAAGTTATTTTAAAAAGGCCAAGGAGACTTCTGGCATTCTGCAATATTTTATATCTTAATCTGGGTGGTCATAACACATATATTAGTTTTGTGATTTACATCTATGTTTTATGCACTTTTCTGCATGCACATAATTTAGTACGTGAAAAAGATGTAAACAAATGAGGCCACACGTCAGACTGTGGTAGCCAAAGAACTTGCAGACCTGGACATGTTCTTAGTTCTTTGGCTACCACTTCTTCTTTTTTTTTTTAAATAATATACTCTGCTGAGATATTATTGAATTCATGTAATCAGAGCAACATTGATTTAGTCTGTCAGCCAGGTTAAGACTAAAAAGAGAAAAAAGGATTCCCTGTGTTTGCTTAATCATTCAATAAAATCTAGCAACTACTATAGTAGGAGACAAACTGTCATTGTCTTATCAGGGGCACCAGTCATTTTCAATAATAGTTTAAGATGTGTGTTCAAAAGCAATTCAAAAAAATCCTGATAAAACATTATTCCATCATTTATCTGGTTGCTCTTCAGAAGTTCCGCATGAAATTTTACTGTGAGGAGAAGCATTTGAGCAGAATTTCCTCCATGCCCCACAACAGCTAAAAGCACAAGACCTAGCTCCTTTCTGCCAGGAAACACAGGGCTGAGAGAGCCTACATCTGACCTTTCTCAAGGCTTCAGTACTATACCCCAGCAGAATATCAAACTTGACATATGTGATAAGAGATGTGTACAGCACAAAGTAATATTTTATATTGCCTAGCTTCCATTAGAACTTTCTCTTTAAAAAAAAGGCACTGCTATAAAACAAATGTTAAAGAATCATACATAATAACTCTTATTTGTCCACTTCATATTCTACTGCTACAGTTTTGGAAATTTGTAACACAAAGCATAAAAGAGGGTTACAGATTGATTCAGTTAAGAAAATACTTTCCTTTAAAAATGTAAACTCATTAAACAATAAAAAAAATTCAATTTGAATTAGCACCTAATAACTTTAAATAAATTCAGAGTGTACAGCTGGTTGATGTTATTAGTGGATATACTATAAGGCTATTATAAATGAAACTTTAAATTTTCCTATGATTCTATAATAGTGAAATGGGCTACAAGTTGGTAGTATTATATTTTGAAAGATCATTACAAATCAGACAAATTGTGATTTTAAAATACAACCTAAAATATTGAGATTTATGGCATATTTAATACTCCAAATATAGACACAATATCTTTTATCTCATTTGCTCCTCTTAAAATATGAACTTAACACTTTCCCCCTAGAGAGGTAGGGTCATTATCACTTGACAGACCTTTGTGATTGCTTCATCCAATAGAGGACAATAGAAATTATACTGTGATTTTTGAGGGTTGGTCATAAAACTGTCATACACCTCTATCTTAGGATGCTTGTTCTTAGAATTTAGATGCCACTGGCTTTGGAACTAGGTGGAGACTATTAAAATCTAAAGAGTCTTGAGGGTAATATTAGTGGAAGCCTAAAAGGCTTGGAAAGGGCTGGTGAGGGTTTAAAAGAAAGTAAGGAAATGTGATTGGAAGCTGCAGGAAACAGAATCCTTGTTTTATTTTGGAAGGAATTTTGGAAACGTTGTTGTTGGTATACATATATATACACATATGTATATGTGTGTGTGTGTGTGTGTGTATACACATACACACACATATATATACACATACACATATATATATACACACACACATATATACATATATATATATATAATATATATGAAATAGAAATGTTCCTCATGAAATCATTGACCAAAAGTGCATAACTCACTGCATAACATAGCATATGAGAGGAAAAAGTCACTAAAGAATGAACAGTGAAATCAAAAGAAGCAAGGACTTGCTGGTTTAAACAATAACACAATGTGAAGTAACAAGGACCTCCAGATGACAAAATGACTCTCAAATAATAAAATGTCTTCCAAATAAAGATCAAATCCAAGTTGTTATAAGAACAAATGTTAAAACTTCAGAAAAATCTAACAGCCTAAAAGAAATGTTCAGATTGACAAAAGGTCTTACATAGTATATTAGTTTTTAATTGCTACATAAGCAATTATCACAAACTTAGTGGCTTAAAACAACATCCAATTATTAGTTTATAGTTCTATAGGTCAGAAGTTCAGACAGGCTTGGTTGGCCTCTCTGCTTTGAGTCTCACAAGGGTGTAATCAAGTGTCAATAAGGCTGGCCTCTTATCTGGAGGCTCTGGGGAAGAGTCTGTTTCTAAGCTCATTCAGGTGGTGGCAGATACTAGTCTTGCCGCTGATGGTCTGCTTCCTTGCTGTCAATAATGAGCCACTTGGCTTCCAGCAATATATGAAGGAGTCCTTGCATACTTCGAATCTTTCTGACTTTTTCTTCTGCTACCAGAGAAAACTTTTTACTTTTAAACAGCACACCTGATTGAATCAGGCCCACCCAGATAATCTCCACAGCCTAAGCCTTGGGACTTCAATTAAATCTCTTTAAAAGATAATTACCTGTTTAAATAAAAACAATAATATAGTGTGAAGTTTATAAAATATGTAAGAAAAATGTATGACAATAATAGTAAAATGCCAGGATAGAAGAAATGAAAGTATACTATTATAAAGTTCTTATCAGTGCCTGGAACCTAAGGCAAAAAGGAAAATGTGTGCCCCTAGTCACCTGTTTTAATGGTTAACGTTTTCCAGAACATAAATTGAAAATATGAAACTCGGAACAATTTAAGTTTCAATATTTATTTATATCAACAACAGAATTTGTTATAATTTTATATTCCTGGCTTTAATGGAAGCAAACTCATCAATAATATTTTTAAAATCTATTTCTTTGCTTGTTATTTTCAATTGAGGGAAATGCCACATTAAACAGTTTCTCTTAACCAAGTGGTGATTGCAAGTAAATTAGCATCAGTTTATTTCTTTCACAGGGCAACTATGACTGGTATTTTTTAAAAAAATTCTCAAGTTCACTTACACATTTTTATAAATTTGTACTAAGCAAGTTTCATGAACTAATTTTAGAAGGTACAAACATCATGCTGATTTTATATTATAATTTTTGATACTTCATGCCGCTAAAATTCTTACAGATGTCATTTCTATAGGACTTAAGTAGTCTAAATATTTAAGAACCAGTGGTTCTTAAATATAATTTTTTTTTGGTAAATAGATGTATTCATAAAAAATAACTTTCCTCTAGTTAAAAATTCAAAATCCAAAGAAACTTCATTTAATTTTTCATATCTTCATTATAAATTTTAATTAGGATGCCTACAATCTCCCTAATTTCTATCTTCTATACAACTTCCCATAATAATTAAAATTCTTATCTGGTGATTTATATTTCTAATTTACTTTTCTTTTTTGTTTTAAAATTGAGTAGGTATATTTACAACTCTTGCTAAAGATTTGCATTCAGTAAACATTCACAGTTTTCCTATTTGTTGTAAGCAGAGGGATAGGCTTTCTATTAAGTATACAGCTTTATATATTGTGGTTTTTTTTAATTGTAAAGATTTCATTTTGCACTTGGTTCAAACAGCCACCATGATGAGCCCAAAATTGTTACCCCCAACCCTAGTGACAAGTTAAAATTTTATAATCCTAACAGAAAAATAAATATGTCTAATCTACCAAGAATGTACTTATATAAAGTGGTAAGTATCTAGTATACTCAGTTCAGGACTATATGCAAACCAGATTATCAATAAATATCCAGTAGTTTAAAAAGATAGCAACTATAAAAATGAAGGAATAGCCACAAATTCAAAAGAGGGTCCACTGCATTAAGATTTCCTACCATTAAAGTACTAACAGAGAACACTGACAAATAATAGGCTTTTACTATTTGTGTCTGGGTGAGCCATTTCCTCCAAAATGTTCTGATAGTCCCTATTCTTTGTTTTTATATTTCTAAATATAATGAATTTTCTTTAAATGTTCAAAATATTACATATCAAATTGACATTATTGCTGAAGGTATTCATACTTATTAAGCAACTACCTTAAAGTCATTCAAAAAGTAACAGAACTGGATTCAACTTTTTGTCTGAATGTTTACTTAGTATTCTCTTCCAATTTAAGTTAAAATGCTTAAATAAAAAGTCATTAGCACCAAAGAATAAAATTCATTAAGGTCTTTAACAGACCTAAATTTCTCTTAAATATTTTCTTCTAAATTGCTGTCCAATAGCAATTTGTCATAAAGATATTAGAAAGACTATTTTAAAAAATAGAAGGAATTATCTTCTTTATGCCTTCTACTTTCACGGTTAGGTCCACTTTTACAAAACTCAATAATGGCCTTATAAAGAGCTTGGCTTTTCAATTCTCCTGTTCTAACCTGGAAAGACCTCTTAACTGAAGATATCAATGAACTAAAACTGTGCTGTGATAGACACGTTTATATTTTCTACTATATTTAATTCTCAGAAAAACCTTGTGAGGTAGCTATTATTGTCCAAATTTCCAGATCAGAATTTGAGACTCAGATATGTAACCTGCTTGAGATTCTTCAGCTACTTCCTAAAAGGCAAACAGTGTGATTCCTAGGCCTGTTTTTTTTACTACCTAACAATACCACACTCAAAGTCCTTCACCTTATTCTCTTTTATCTGTCAAAATGTAATACAGAGGGTTTTTTTTTTTTTTTTAGCTCTGGTAGAAATCACTTAAACTCAATCCCTTTATTTTGTACATGAAAGCACTAAGATCAGAGGGTAAAATGCTTTGTCCCAGGACACATAGCTATTTAGTAATAAAGTCTAAGCCCTCTATAACAACATTAATATCTTTAAAAAAAGAAAAAGAAAAAAATATAAATACTAACCTCCAGCCAGACCTTTTAAAATATAATAAATTATATGTTACAGTTATGCTCAAAAGTTTTAGGTCCTTAATTTTTTAGAGTAACTGACTTTTATAATTCTTCTTATATTAATAAACATGATGTTTTAATTACCTAAAATGGGAAAAATTAATAGGTGATTAATGTTGCTAATATAAATAAAGGCAAACTCCTACTGTATAAAGCAGTATAAGTAGAGTCTACAAAAATGGAAACCATGGAAGACAGTCATAATCTAAATCTAAATCGAATTTTAAAAACTTGGCTGGTAGCAACAGACCCTATCTCAAGATATTTGGAGGAACAGAATCATTTTAGAATTAGAATTCTTCAAATTGGTACTAATTATATTCTCATATTCTTGTCAATTTTTAAAAAGTTAGCATCTACACATATATTCTCTTACCCATGTTTATTTGCAAGATTTTTACAAAAATATATATATATGTATTTATCTAACAAATGCAGAACACCAAAGAGTTTATATTTAAGAACCTTCTCACTCTCATAACAGGCTATAATCCTATAAATTAATGAGAAATTGGTAATAAGCAGGAGACTTAATGAACATATTTTTTAAATAGTAATTTTAAATTCTAAAAAATGAGAATCTGAAGATTCTGAAGGCATAAAAAATAAAACAATAGGAGCAAAGCACAAACAAGTCATCAGTAAATACATTGGAATGACATTTATGTGAATTTAACTATGATTCACTTATATGAATTCAACTATATACCTCACAAAGATAGAATAATTAAGTAATGCAGGTAATTAAGTCTACCATTTCCTTGAAAGGGTTTGTAAGTCCAGGATGAGTAGAAGATGGAAAATGTTAATCTGCTGTTTCCTCAGTCAACGAATGCTGAGGTCTCACGTGTGAGAAGGGTGTTTCTAGTGTTAAAAGATGTACTCTAAATGTCTAAGGAAACAGCAAACTGTTCCAAAAAACTGCTAAAGAAAAATAATATGACTGAAATGGACTCATTTAGAAAGGTTATGCTGGAATACAATGTGGTACTTACCAATGGATTCCCTCTCTCTCCCCAAAACAGTCTTGTGTTTGTGAGATTATCACCTTTACATTGTTAGACTTTAAAACAACCTCTCCAAAAGATGAGGTTCTACTGGGGGGGAAAAGCCATCGTTCTCTTTAAAATTAATGTCCAAAAATAAAAATAAGTTTTATGGAATAGGCAGGCAGGAATTAGGACTGAGGGACTAATAAAGACAGTCTTTGAATATAGATTTGAGTCAAATTGCTATATAAATGTTTTGACTGAGAAGAATATACCTGCCAAAAAAGACTCCTTGTGGTTAACTGGGCTCAAATTCATAACCAGAGTCTAGCAGCCATTGTTTGCAGAGGCCTGTCATACACACTGCATTTCAGTGAAAAGCCAAAGACTGGGCTGTCAACCCTCCTGCACTGTGCTTCTGCTGTCTGGAAGTCAACCGTTATTAAGAGAGCTCTTGGGATCAAAATTCAACCAATAAGACTAAGTCGTCCCCCGTCCAATTGGAACTGCACAGCTATATCCTCATTTGCATCGTCACCAACAAAACAGAGTTGCTGCATTCTGAGCAATCGGGATGGTACTATTTGGACCAATCATATTGTGAGGATTTGGAGTCCTCATCTGCATAGAAACAGATCAATCACGGACCAGGGTGGAGACTTCTCTCTATGTAAATCAGCCTTTCCTCTGTCTCTGCAGAGTGCATTTTTAGCTTCCATTGAAGACTGTGTTTCCCAGCCAGGGCTGTAACATCCAAGTTGGAACTGCAACATCAGCCAGAGCTGTAACACTAGAATGGAGCAGGGCTGTCTTACAGACTGAAGCTGTAACACAGGAGCCACCTCACCCAGGCCACCTCACCCAGTTCACCTCAATAGATTCTCCTTGCCTGAGCTGTTTCACAGCTGTGCTCTATCATAATTGAGCTGTATCACTATTGAGCTGTCTCACAGCCATGCTTTTCCACAGCTAAGCTATATCACAGTGGAGCTATTTGCACTGAATAAAGTCTTCCCTTTCACTGCACTTCAAATTGGGGACACCTACTGTCTTTGAATTGGTGGCAGTGACCTTCAGTTGACAAATGTTAATTATAAAATAAGACTTAACTATTTGAAAGAACTTTTATATCAGAGATTCAAAAATTACCAGAAACTACTAGTAAACCAACCCTTCCCAAAAAGAATATTGAAGATGAAAGCATTCTTAGAAAACAAGTTTGCCCTCTCTCAAATGTTTATATTTTTATGTAAGTCACTACTGTTAACAATATGTTACCAAGTATAAATTTCAAGCTCTAAACTTAATATCACACCAGCAATTAATAATAGAGAATTAGGTTTTTTTAAAAAAGTAAAATATTTTATAATTTCTACTTCTTTCCATTTCTGAGGAAATTAATTATATTTCTTAAGCCTAATTGACATCCTGGCACTGATAGACAGAAAATGTACCCTACACTGTGGCTAACCAACAAAGAAGCTTGAGGCTAGGTGACTAGCTAGGGACACCAGTTCCCCTAGACACTGCCTGACTGGCTCAAGTTGAGTACCTATGCTCCAGAAAAAGCCAGTACAGATTCTTGTTTTAGTACCAGAAAGTCTCTGATTTTCTAGTATTATAAGTACTTCCACACTTAACCTTGCAAGAAAACAACAGGAACAATTCTCAGCCCAATTCTCTATCAAAGTAATTTTCACTCCTCATACTTTGGAAATGGAAATAAATCACTTACCCTCAGGAGAGTATCATAGCCATTAAAATAAAGGCAAAATATAGCAAAATAAAACCATAAGACTGTGAAAATAGGGTTTACTAGACTAGCAATGCACCTCACTAAAGACAGATGGCCAAGTAATCACTATAGAAGCATGATGGTTCTTTATTAAATTGTACCTAATTTTTAGTCCTTTTCGGACAATAAAAAAAAAGGTTATTCATTGTTTATTAATTTCAAGGGTCCAATGAGACAAAGCATAAAAGCACATAAAATAATACCTAGCACATATTAAGTGGTCAATTAATGTTATCTATTATCATTATTATCTTCTTGATGGTTTGAATATGGTATTATCAGGTATCGTAGTTACTGTTAGTACACTGTAGCTATTGAGACACTCCATTTTGATGAGTTCCACCCACCCAGAATGACTAGAATTCAGAATGAGAGAAGGTGGTAGCATTTACAGAAGAGAGGATGAGGGATCTAAGCCACATGCAAATATTATAATACTATGAAAAAATTAGACGTCCCCTCAGCCTCCAAATAGGCCCTGACCCATATTAATGGACCCAATGCAATTTATAAGTTTACTTCTTAATATAAACAATATTTCCTTTTGAGAAATGTGTATCTTTTTTTTAAGAATTATTATTAGACCCTATTTTAAATTGTATTTTTAAATTTTCTCTGTATCTTAACTTATATAATATCTCCCCAACTCCAAAGATCATTACTCATAAGAAACAGCTAAAATATATAGGATTAAGAAATACTTTATTCATAAAGGGCATGTGTATCATCAAAGAGAGCATAAATACACTATTGTGACAGCAGTCTTATTTTAGTTATGCCAACCTAAAATATTGGAGGTGGTGACTATTATGTAACTTTCAAACAATATCCACTCTCAAAGCTGAGAAATTTATAAATTATTCTACTCACCTGTCTACAGCATAAGGGACTAATAAATTTAAATCAAACTACTCTAGGTACTTACTTACAATTTTCATTTTTTCTTCTACTTTAGAATCAAAATAAGTCAATATACATTACAAACAGTTGAAAAGTAGAGAAAATACCTAAATTAAAAAGGGGATAAAATTTGAGCATCATTTACATGAGGCAAGAGAACTTTTGGTTTCTCATTTTAAAATACAGCCATTTTATAACTAGCAACATTTTTATTAGACTATTTCTTCTATTATAGCATTAACAATTAAGTAATACCATCCTCCTCCTCTCAACAAAAATGGATGATTACAGTATGCCTGCCTTAAAGGACTTTGAGGCTCAATATCTTATAGAGTATTAAGCCCTGTAGCTTCAAGCTACTATGTAAATACAAAGTGTTATAACTGAGAATGATGATATAAAAGCAAAGATGGCTTAATATAATAGAAAACTACATTTATAATTGGCACATTGCCACATTACCCCTGTGGATTTGTCCTTTCAGAGCACATACTCTGTGAAAGATCACTGTGGGTGAAAAAAAAAAAAATCCCACAGGGAGTTCAAGTAGCCTACAATACAATACTAGTAATTAAGATTGTGCTATTCTTCCTCTATATTCATTTGGGAATCACTGCTACTAATTAAGAGAAAAGGAACAATAATCTGTTAAAAATGATGGCTAAGACAATTCAATCTCAATTCTAATAGTCCACTTACAAATAGAATACTGTAAAACAGAACAATTTTTTTCTTAAAGAGCAAACTATTATACAAGCCATCAAGTCAGTACTCAACTGTCTTCCAAGATAATATATTCTTAAAAATATCTTCCTCAGTAATATATGTTTCTAGCATAATGTTAAATTACAGCATTGGAAATTTGAATTCAATTAACATTAAGTGCCTACTATGTAAATTATAATAAATATTTCATATACATTCTCTCATTTAATTCTATGAACAACCCTAGGAGGAAGGTATTACCAGCACATTTTCAAATTGGAAAATTTTCCACAGAATAATTCATATTCTTGACAACAATCTAAGAATTTAAAATCAGCCTTCTCACTTTAAATCCAATGTTCCCTCCATTGTGTCAGTTAGGGTCTCTGGCGATGTCAATAATCAGCTGACAACCTCATTAGGTCTGAACCTTCTCAATCACTAAGAGTGTTAAATACTCCTAAAATCAATCTTCTCCATTTTCTCTCTTGATCTTGCTCTAAAATATACAGTTTTAACCATTTCAAAATACACAATTCAGTGGCTTCTAATACATTCACAATGTACAACTATTATCACTAATTTCAGGAACCTTTTCATCACCCTAAAAAGAAAGTCATAACCTTTAAACTGTTACTTCCCATTATTCCCTACCCCCAGGCCCTGGCAACAGCTAATCTGCTTGATGTTTCTATGGATTTGCCATTTACATGAAATCCCTAATATGTAACCTTCTGTGCCTGGCTTTTTTTTATTAAGCAAAATATTATTGAGGTTCATTCACACTGCACCATGTATCAGTATATTTCATTCATTTTCATGACTCAATAATATTCTCTTGTATGTATATACCACAATTGGTTTATCCATGCATCTACTGATGGACATTTGAGTTGTTTCCACTTTTTGGCTATTGTGACTAATAGTGCTATAAACATGCATGTATATGTACTTGCTAGAGTTCTTATTTTCAATTCTTCTGGGTGTATATACATAAAAGTGGAATTGTGCAGTCAGATGATAACTCTATATTTGAAAATTCTGAGGAACTGCCAAACTATTTACCACAGTAGAGGCTGAAACATTTTACATTTTCACCAGAAATGTATGAGGGTCCTAATTTCTCCCTATCCTTATCCACGCATTTTTTCCTATTTAAAGAAAATTACAGTGATCCTAATGAGTATGAAGTGGTATCTCTTTTGGCTTTGAGTTGCATTTCCCTTATGACTAATGACATTTGAGTATCTTTTCATATGCTTCTTGGCCATTTATATATATTCTTTGGAGAAATGTCTACCCAAAACCTCTGCCCAATTTTTATGAGTTGTCTTTTTGTTGTGAAGTTGTAGGATGTCCTAACGTATTCTAGATACAAATAACTTACCAGACATATGATTTGCAAATATTTTCCCCACTCTTTAGGTTACCTTTTTATTTTTTCATAATGTCTTTTGATGCATAAAAGTTATTAATTTTGCTGAAGTCCAATTTATCTATTTTCTTTTGTTATTCATGCTTTTGGTGATACAGCTAAGACCCTATTGCCAAATTATCTAAGATCTCATTTTGCTGGAAAATTCCATAAGCCTTTGCCCATTCCATAAATAAAGTTGTATCTGGATAACTCTATTTGTTTTACTACTGAGAATTCTAAAAGGATTATTTTGGAGTATTTATTATATTGTCTTTTTACCAAGGAAATGGCAGCATTTTAAGTTGAGATAAAATTTTCCTTTTAAGATGGATTGGTTGGAACTCCTTGAGATAAAAAAGGATATCTCTTAAAGATCTGTTCATTATAAAGAAGAAGGGAAGGGGAAAGAGAAAGAGGATGAGAGGAACAGAGGAAGCAAATTTGAGACCCTCATAAATTAATAAATGCATACAATTTTAAAGACATTCCAAATTATATGTCCAAACATGTTAATTCCTGGAAAAGATAGTTTACCCTGCAATAAAACTTCAATACTTTAGCAGTTACTAAAATTCTCTCTAACACATAGATAGCATTTCTAAGATCTACTCCCTCATTTAAACTAGGTAATATGTTTGTATCTACCAAATGGTTTAAATATGGTTTAGAAACAAATTATTACTAAAGGATTACTGGAAAAAACATACTTAGCAAAAAATAAATAAAAACATGTAACATACAAACAACAGAATACTCTGTAGCCATTTAAAATGATGTTGCTGAATAATTCATTTATTGATAATGAAAGATGTTTTATAATGTAATACTCTATGAGGAAAAAACAAGTGTATAATGGATAGATTTGGAAAGCTATATACTGATTAAATGTCATACAAAGTTATTATCTTAGGGTAGGATTATAGGTGAATATTATTTTCTTAATTTTCTGATTTTTCTACACTGTAAATTATTTGTGTAAATCTAGAAAAGTACAAAAGTTAATTTTGTCAGAGAGAAAATCAAGAGGTAAAACCAAAATTCCTAAAAATAGAATTTATAAATAAGAATTTCTTTCCACACATTCACTTATTGTATTTCATCTTCACCCAATATATGTAATTTGTCAGCTATGTTTTAATTAACCACACAATAAAAATAAATATACAGAGCATTTCACTGATGTTATAACAGCAGTTATTGAAAATTTCATATAAATTCCAGATATCAACAAATAATTTTAAACACTTAAAATATGATATTTAAAAAGTTGTTCATAATTTGTTATTTAATTAATTACACTAAGGGATCAAAATTTTTTGGAAACAAGAATTTATCAAAGTTTAATAATTAGATTATATTAATTTGTCTGTCTCTTGTTTTTGCCAGTAGCAAGAGGTAAGTGGTAAGATTAAGAATAACACTGCTTCATCAACCCTATTTCTACCCCTTTGTTCTTCTATGGCACTAGTTATGTTCCTATTGCCTATGAGTATCATTCTCCATTGTATAATAAGATGAATGAAATTAACTGTTATCTGTGTACTAACTGAGCAGCTGCCTTCAGACCCTCAAACATATATCTAGATACAAACTAAAAACAAGAACTGATAATGTTCAGCTATGCTAAACACAAAGAAGAAAATAACCAAACCAGACTTATAATCACTCATTAGGCATCTTAAGACAGCCACATTTCCAAATAAGAAGTCAGGTGATACACAATTTAAAGATCTGATTAAACCCTTAAAGCACTTTATATAGAGAGATGAGATTTTTTTTTAAAAGATAACAAAATTTTGGATCATAAATATCAGAGTTGAAAAGCTCAAAAAAAAACCACCAAAAACAACACAACATAAAGATTTTGTATGTGAATCTATTCGAAAAATATTCACTTTCCCAATACTATTCAAACCAAAAATTTGTTCTGAGAAGAGAAATATATTACAAAGTAAAAGTGATTCCTCCTCTTCATATAAGTTTAATTTCCTCTAAATAATTCTCATATAAAGGACAATATCTGAAAGAAACATAATTTGCAAAATCCATTAGTATATTTAAGCACTCATATGGTACACCAAACATGCTCAAAATCTTATTTAACTAAGCCACGAATAAAAGTGATTGTCAATTCCTTTTTGGCCAGAATTACTAGGACTGAATTCAATACTCAACAATGCAATTCACTCATGAGAAAATTTAATCTAGTCATTTTTATTATGTCTTTAATCTAAAATTTACAATACCATCTCAAAATCAAAATACTAGATTCAGAAAACCATTTCAGAAAATCACCAATGATGTTCAAAGCTAACAAATTCAAATGAGATATAAAATATTCACATTTTAACTGATTTCTGGCTATAGAACCATTGGTATTTTCTAGCAGGTGCTGGGTATATTATCAATTAAGGATGGAATAGATCAAAGAGTAGTCATTGGCCATACATGGAGAATTCCTAGGATACAGAGAAAATTCTCATATACTTAGATAACTTCAGTCTCCAAGTTGAGATAAAAGTTCAGGAAATACCAGATATCAGGTTTTAATTGCATCCACTTTTCCATCTTAAAGGTTACACATCTGACCAAGGCATAGAGGTCCAAAGACTCAAATAAAAAGTCCCTGAGTGATCCTAAATAATACATCTATCTGAGGCTCCTCTGTACCACACAATGCTCTAGGGAGACATGGCAATGGTTCCAGTTCTATCTCCAGTTTCTCACTCTCCATCACACCCTCATTCCCAAAACGTATCATATCCTCACTTTCCATCTGACCTGATTCAGAATTCATGGTCAATCGCTAAAATCACTCCCTTATGTACATAGCCAATCCTTTGTCTCTTTCTTCCTCCATCTGATACACCTAGCAAAAATGAAACACTGATTAAACCCAGTTATCCACCTACTCCACATCTGCACCAAAGAAACTAAAAACAAATGAAGAAAAATGTACTACTTTCCTACAGCTCTCATTTTAAACTCATGGTCACTGATCTCAAAAAGGCAATCAGCACTGGTCCATAACAGTAAAATATACTAAAATACCAAGTATGTTCATTTTACCAATATCAAAACTATTTCATGCTTACTCCTCTGTTCTCAAACCTCCTAGACCTTCCCATTCCCCTAATTAGTGACTGAATTGAGAAAATAAAAATAATCAGACACAAGTGTTTCTTCACACCACCAAAACTTCCTACTTACACCATATTCTTCCTTCTTTCCTGTTACAACAAATAACATATTCCCATTCTCATCAAACTCCAACCCTACCATGTGCTCTGGACCTTTTGTGTTCTCATTTTTTCAAGTAACTTATATCCCTCTCTGTCCTGCATCATCAGTTTCTCCCCCAATGGATCTCTGGCATCAACATACAAGCCTCCTCTAATATCTCCAGTCACTGAATCCATATTCTGCTACACTATCTTATTTCTTTTCTTCTCGAAAGAGTTACCTGTAAGGTTGCTTTCACTTTCTCTCCTCTCCTCATAGTTGTTACTCAATTTACTCCAATCAGGTTTCTTCTTCTACTTGATTATAATTGAGATTACAATTGTCAAGGTCATCAGAGAAGTCCACCTACCAAATCCAAGAGTCGCATGTCCGTACTTTCCTGACCTCTCAATAACATTCAGTACTACCATTCATCTTAAAAGATCTTCTCCTGCTTCACAGAGTGATCACCGATGACCTCTATTTCACTAAATTTATTTTTCTTTTACCACTATATAGTGTTGATAAATTCAGGCTATTGAGTCAGATGTACCTTTGTTCAAATCTTGGCTCCATCACTTTCTAGCATCCAATTTAGGGAAAGCTATTTAACCACTGAGCTTCTGCATCTTGACCTACAACCCAGGAAAAATATTAGTACCTAATTCATAGCTGTGACAGTTAAATTAGTATCTTTTCCTCTCTCTCTTTACCTCTGCACAGTAAGTGACACATTCGTCCTCCAAGAAATACCCTCTTCCATTAGTTTCTGGCTCCTTCCACCCATCACTGTCCTAAGCTCCTCAAACTCTATTTCCCTTTTAAGTTTAGGACTTCATTAATGTTCTATATTCTTTCCAGTGATTAATCTCTTTTGTTTTCATAACTAAAATTATAATCTAAACTTCAATGTTATCTAAATCTCAATTTCTAATCTATAATTTTCTCCCAAGCCCCAGCCCGCCAACCAAACAATCTCTATCTAAAAATCTCAACTACTTCATACTCAACATGCAAAAAAAATAAGTCTCTATTCTTTTTCATGTGCTCTTTTCTCCACATGAAACTCTCTTCCCTGTCATAGTCTCTAACCCCTTGCTGTCAGTTTTGATAGTTCCATATATTTCCTGTTTAGTAATAGTCACTAAACTTATAATTACCAGCTTAATATATGGATTCCCTGCAAGAACACAGACGCCAAGATGGAAAATAAAACCTGTTGATATCACTAATACCTTGTACAGTACCTCATACATAGTAAATGCTTAATACATAGTTCTTAAATTGCATTTGAGTTATTTAAAAAGTTACTGCTTATTTACTTTATTGAACTTATTGGCATTTTATTTATTTGGATATCTAATTAATTGTTAACACATTTATTTCAAAATACTTAAACAACTCATTTACATTATTATCATTTCTAATCCACAAAAATATATCAAATAAAATTTAAAGGTACTTCTAAACATATTCTATTATGTTTGAGGAATTCTATAATTATCAATTGCCTCTAGATTTCAAAAATTTAAAAAGTTCAGAAGCTAGAAAAGACAAGAAAGGTTGATATTATTTGTGTCCCTACTTTAAAATTCCACATAATTTTTTAAAATTTTAACAAAAAGATGATTTTAAAATCCTGAAATGCATAAACTTTCTGGAGTATTTGTAAAAAGGACTTCCTCTTTAAAGACTTTTATCATTTTTCCACAATATTAAATTATGTCACACTCTAATTGTGTATTAATATTTTATTTTTACTCAGCAAAGTTAATGGTACCAAAAGCAATATTTTTGTTAGTTCATAGTCTTATCATGGATAAATGCAAATTTTCCATTAGGTAATGTGAAATATGGAAAAAAGCTTACATAAACAAACACACACTTTCACACATTTAAGGGAGTTCACATTGTGATATCAAGTAGCTATACAAATATGATTTGAACACCTCAATATACTAAAATACATAAGATCTTTTAGAAAATCATATTGATTACAAAACTTAAAAAATATACTATGTTGAGAAAAGAAAGATATGACAATATCTTTCAAGGTGTCATATTGAAAAATTTCAATGACAATTTTTCAATTGTTATTAAAAAATTGATCACAATAAAAAGAGATACAAAACAAAATTATGTATCATAAAGCCTCAGGACTATTTAAACAAATTTGATTCCAAAGAACCAGACTTCTGTTTTCAAAGTATCTGAGCAATTATCTATCAAATAAGAGAACTTTCTATTTTTTTCGAATTGCTAAAGTATTTGATCAGATTGCTTCTACATGTTCTATAACAAAGTAAACACATATAACAAAAGCTTGTTTAATTTGTACACTAATGAAATAACAAAATTATAAAAAGGACAGCTCTATAATATTACAAAAATAACTGGGCTTTACACTGGTCTCCTAAAATTATCCAAATTAACTAGTTCTCAAAGGACCTATATTAGTAACGAGTTTGAAGTAATATGGAAAGATTTGTCACAGAGATAAGTGAGAAAAGCAGGATATAACATCAAAAAAGTCACATGATCAGACTCTCAAAGGAAAGTATGCAAGAACAAACACTAAAAAAAAAAAGAGATCCAATAGATTGGTTGCATCAAGGTGGTAGCATCCCACTTGATACATATGCAAGTATCTTGACACAGAAGTGTTGGAGACAAAGCTCATTTTATAAAATTTCTGATCAAAATCAGTGAGTAAAGAGCCCAAGAATCTATAGAATGTCTCTTCAGATCACATGACAGTATGTTGTCAAAAAAGAAATAAATGCTATTTATCAAAAAAAATCTGATTGATGAATAAGATTACCTTATCATAACCATATCTAATATTGAACAACAAAGATAAAACTTCAATTCTTTTTCCTAGGCCAAAAAAAAAATCACTCTTTTTTTAAAAATCACTTATAAATTAAAAGATGCATAGGAAAAAACTATTGGAAGGTCACGTAGCAAAACATTACAGTGTTGTAGGTACTGGAATTACACCTGGTTTTAATGGATTTTTTTTCCCTATATTTTCCAAAATGCCAATTTAAATACGTACAGCTATTATAATAGAGAAAAATGAATTAAATCATTAAGAAAACATGCTAAAATAGTTTCACTATATGGATTAGATTAATAAAAATACAACATCTGTAAAATTCATACTTGCTCATGAGAGTAGCTCAGAAAAACCTAAAGGTCCTCAAAATCATACAGCACAAATATCACCTTTAAGGAAATCAAAATTGTTTAAATTTTTAATACAAGAGTTCATGATTTGAACAGCATATGTATTTTCCTCTTACTGAGAAAGCTGTTATAGATTTAAGGATGTGTCTTCTTTTTAATAATATTGACTATTTCTTCATAAGACATCAACGTCAATAATGTTATACAGCCCTTACAATAAGCTGTGTTAATAAATGCAGCTTCTATTAAACTGAGACAAGATGAAAACATACAACTTTACTTACTAAATAAAAGTATATATTAGTGTCTATCATTGATTTAAAGTATAAAATTGTTTCAACTTAATCAAAAAGGAAAATAAAATTTAGAATCCATATAACTACAGTTCTACAAAGTACTATAACAATAAAACAATCATTGCATTTTAAAACAGCTTTTAGCACTTTGAAACATATACAAATTACAGGATCAATAGCTAAATTATTTTAAAAAGCACAATGATACAGTATCCAAGTGATGAGTATAGCTTAGGACTCTGAAATAAAATTGCCTCATTTCAAATCCTCGTTCTGCTGTTTATTAGTTGTAAAATGTAGAAAAATGATTTAACCTCTATGTGTTTCCATTTCTCCATCTACCTATAAAATAAGGATAAGAATAAGAATTCACGCCTGGTAGAGATGTTTTAAATGCTAAGGGAGGTAAATTCTCTGTAGCATAAAGTAGGCTTATCTCCGCCCCACCCCCACATTTTCTCAGTCTAGATAGAATTTGTTATATATTTTGAAAATAAAAATAAAGATCTCTAACTCAAAAAATTGGTATTGAAAGTCCTAATTTCATTTGAAATCATAATTAGCCATCCATAAAGTACCTTCTGCAACCTGAGCACAATCCAGTTTAACATTAATATAAATAAAAGTACTCTTATCAAGGTGATTTCATCCCGTTTGTTTCAAAAGAATGAAACACAGGATTCTTTCTCAAAAGATGGCCAAAAAGAATCAGAATCATTTATTAACAAAACAATTGTCTTGAACAGCAAATTCATTATGGAAAAATACAATAATGCAATATTAATAGCAAAATTGAAATATTTTAGTGTTTTTAGAATATTCAAACTTAACATTTTGATGTTATTCTAAATTATCAACATTTGTTACACATAAAACTGCTATTCTCCATAAATATATAAACTTCAACTGTCTTTGATTAGCCTGGAACTAGTTATACTATCACCTAATAGAGCCATTCAACTATCTTGGGAATTATTTTATTCTCTTTTCT
Source organism: Macroglossus sobrinus (assembly GCA_004027375.1). Taxonomy (NCBI): domain Eukaryota; kingdom Metazoa; phylum Chordata; class Mammalia; order Chiroptera; family Pteropodidae; genus Macroglossus; species Macroglossus sobrinus. The sequence continues at coordinate 45,163 of PVKZ01001823.1, read as the reverse complement.
CATAAAGAAATTAATACAGTAACAGAATGTAACAAAAGAAGTCAATAGTTTAGAAAGCTTTTAATAAATTTCACTTTGGCAAATGATTATATAAAAATTAACAAACACTGAAATCATGATAATTTCATTTACTTGTTCTGTACATATCTGATTAATAGGTATTAATTTTGTTGATGGAAATGAGAGAATTCTATTGTTATATATAGATCAGAAATGTAAATACTTAGCATTTTCTATGACTAATGACTTCACAAATTATTTTGAATGTTACTTCAAATAATATTGTGAATGCCAGAGTTTAGGTAAGCAAAGAGCTCTACTGCCCCCTAATGAAATAAACCAATAAAAAACAAACAAAAAAAACCCATAAAACTGTTATCTATGGAACAGGAAAATAATCTCACTTTTCTAAGTGCAATAGATAAACACTAAAACAATTAACTGAAAACAACTAGTGTATCAAAATACTGTAGGAAAAAACTGCAGTCACTGGTTTTCATGATAAACTTAGTAGCAAAACAGGAAAGCCTTGAGACAGAAATGTTCTAAGAGAAAGGAGACCAGTACAACATTGTTATCAAATGTGATAGCAATTAAAACTTCACTGCAGGCTATACTTTCCATGTGTATGTTGCAAGTGAATGAGAGAAGAGATTCTTAGTTAGAAACCACACTTTTCAGTGCATTTTAGTAAGTTTTCAGTTTAGCAGCTTAAAAGTACATAACATCAAAATATTCTCTCATGATTTGCACTGCCTCGAATCCTCTCAGAATTATTTTAATATAGGTATATTTTCAAGATAACTACCCTGTAAAATATACATTTAAAATAATTTTACCTAATGCTTCCTGTTTTAAACAAGTGCCGGTTTCATAAGTATGACAACTTTGTACTTTATGGTACTTTCCATAATAAACTAGTGATTAATTTTTAATCTTCCTTTAATAACAGCTCTCCCTTCCTTAATGAAGTCAGTTTTTAAAACATCCTCCATACTCCTAGTCCTTTCATTTAGTATTCCAACCTGTCAAGAATTCCTAAATTCTCATTTTAGAAAACAGTAAATGTTTGGGCGAAAGCAGTGTGTGGTCCTTAATAACAGAAATTAGCATAACTATAAACATTAAGGAATCAGATGTAACAACAATATAAAGAATAGAATAATAGATCATAAAAACAGAGAATGCAAACAAAACAAAAGTAAAAATTCCACGCAGCATTTCACTGAGAACAAAGGTGTAGTAGTTAATTGTTCCTTTACAACTAGGGTGCGCTACATCACTTGGAGATGTCATGTTTATGTCCAGGGTGACAGTGGATGTACACTCCATTACATTTCTATTGTTTAGGAGATATAAGATATGAACCAAATTCACACAATGCTATAGGGGAGATTAAGCAATACAAAGAGATTCATTTAAATCTACATACAAAATGAAAATATCTTTTACATTTGTGTGCTGCTGCTCTTTTACTCAAATGTTTATTAATGAAAATGCTTCTCTAGTTCTGCAAGTTATAAGAGTAACCAGATGTTCTTTCAAAATTTCAGAATAGTAACACAAAAAAAATATAAATGTACTCAAACCAGTAATTCAAATGAGCTGGATCTCACATCTGTATGGATTTCCTGAAGAATATGAATTTAAAAAATGATTCTTGCTAGAAGAATTACTCATTCACTCCTACTGCCTAAAAATATGAGAGACAGAGGCATATTTTGAAGACATAATAAAGTTGCTGGGAGGTCTCAAGCATCCCAAAGTCAAGCATTGCAAAAGTAATGGTGCTTAAAGTATATTTTATTTTACATATATATATATATATATATATATATATATATATATACACACACATACATATATATGTGTATATACATATAATATATACACAGACACATACACACACATATATACATATGTACATATATACATATATATACATGTGTGTGTATGTGTGTGTGTATGTGTATATATATATATATATATATATATATATATATATATATATTCACAACAGTAGCCTTCCAACCTATAAATTGCATTTAGCTACTCATACTTAATATATGGTAGTCAAAAAAAATAAAATAATAAAAATATATAACTACTTGGAGGTTGAACACATGTACGTATGTATATATTGGGTGTTTTCACTCATGGAATAGTTCCAGTCTATACCAGTGAATTCCAGATTATTTTTCTAAGCTAAAGGAATGCCTTTCCTAGTGCATGGGAGAAAAGAAGGTCTTTCCAGGCTGTCCTTTGCTTCCCTGATTCCCAGTAAGAATAAATATGAAAAATATGATCAAGAACAAAAGGAAGGAAGGATGAAAGGGAAGGAAAAAAAGAAAAGGTTAATTTCATCAGAAATGACAGCTTTGGTTTAAAACAAGGAGATTCATTTCTTCATTAGCCAACAATATTTTACTGATGATAATGGAGATTGTAGCAGCCAACATTTGTTGAGCATTTACCATATATACTAGGCAATGGACTAAGCACTTCACATACACTGGGTATTTAACCTTCATAGAAACCCTGAAAGAAAGATAATTGTATGTCCATTTTACAGATGAAGAAACTGACACTTATAGAAATTAGGTAATTTGCCCAAGGTTACACTGCTACTAAATGGCAGAGCATATATGCCAATCAATTTGACTCTTAACCATTAAGTTTATATTACTTTCTAGTGAAAATGTATGAAATAAAATAGGTTTTGAAACACTGTAATAAATTAACAAATTATATATAATAAGACCCAAATCAATTGCCTAAAATTGCACTAGTCACTGCTCAGTTCTTAAGGAAGACAGAATGTACTTAATATAATAAACAGTGAAAGCACTAACAAAGAAGTCATAATATTACCATCTTTCAATGTCCATTATAAACAATAACATTTCTTCCATTATTCTCTGATCGCATCAAGCCACAGTAATCTCTCCTTCCTCAGATCTTCCTACTTCATTTTCATCTCTGTTTTATTTGTCTTAAAATAGAGTCTCATTTATTTAGGGGAAAATGGGTTACTCCCCCTTTTCTATCTTAAAAAGATAATGTATTACAATTTGAAAATATAAAAAATAGCCCTTATCAACATTCCCTTACCAAATATATTTAACTTAAAACACAAAACATCCAGGAATATTCACAAATATCTAAAACATTAAAATCATAATTTTATATGGCTATGACCAGTTTTTCCATAGCAGGATTTAAAAGAACACATTATTTAATGTTCCTGAAAGACGAGCATCTTGCAAGACAAGCTATTTCTTCAAATAAATAACAAAGTGATATATAAGTCTGACACTAAAACCTGTTCACAAATAAAGATCTGTCAATTTGTTAATCTTTGTTTAATTTTAATTGAATTATGTTTAAATTCTCAATCCAGAAAGAAAAGACTCTTCTAACAAAATATAAGACCTAGTAAAATATATATCATTTCAATGAACTATGATTTCTTACCTTAGAATCTTCATTGCTCACTCCTAGCTGTAACACAGCTTGAGGAGATTTTAGTTTTGCTTGAGCAGAGTGAGCCATCTGAAGGTTAAGCTGCCATCCAACTGTCTCTAGCTGTAAAAGACAAGTGCAGAATAGAATCAGATGAGGCAGAAGGAAGAACACAGTCAAGTTTAAGCAAATCTCCACTCAGCAAGAATCAACATGGATAGCCTGGACTTTGTAGAAAGTCAGTTCCAGAGTTCCTTTAACCTGCATACTCTACAAATTCTTCTTTTAGGCTCATTAGATTGGCCTCGTGCCATGCCTGTCAAATTCAAAGTACAACTGGTCTTTAAATACACTCTGTTCTAAAAATAAAAGTTCTAAAAAGAAGCAATAAAGTATACTGAGAGTCAATGGTTTTTAAATAGTACATTGCTATTTTTAAACAGTATGTTTCAAAGCCAATGATTTTTAAAGTCATAAATTTTAACTAGTAAATAGCATATATTAGTAATAATCACTTTAATAACCTTCCATTATCTTTCAAAACTCTTTGTATTAAGAAAGCACAGATAAGACTTTTTTTCTTTTAATTTAGAGGGAAATCGAAGTACCCAGATGGTAAGAGGTTCACACATTTAGACACAGTTAGTGAGACTGGAATACAGCCAGACAAAGAATTGATATCTACTAGTGAACAGGTGTTACCCAATAGATTATCACGCTTCCGAAGAACTCTAACTTACTATGGTTCCCAGTTATGACAGAAACTAATTAGAACATTTCCTTTGAATTTATTAATGAACACAACAGCAAAATTCAATCAGATAAGAAAAAAGTAATAAAGACAGACTAGAGCAGTATAAATATGGCTTTATTGAACTTGACAGATTATTGGTTTCTCTATCCTCAAAACTATGAGCTTAAAATTTTAGATTTAATTTCTAGTAAATCTCAACTATCAATATTTAGGGAAGTTCTGTGCAATGCAATTATAATATGCCTCTGACATGACCCTACTAATTGATTTAGTAAAACTACCTTAGCTGCATTGGTAAGAATGGCAGCCTCACAACAATTTTTACTTAACCAGAATACTAATTGCTAACTTGAAAGCCTGTTCAACAGCTAGAATCACAGCAGTGACTCAAAGCCAAATTGGAAAGAGAGCAATGGAAGTATTATCTATTCGAGAAAGGATGTGATGAGAAAATAAAGATACAGTTCTGTTCTCTCCGGCACTGAACCTTTCAGAAGTTATGGAGAAGAAGGAAGATGTCACAGAAACATAATCCATATCAGAAGTAAAAAAAAAAAAAAAATCAATTTACTAGTGCATAGTAAGGATCCTTAATATTATAACCTTTAACACTGATTACAGTAAGCATAGTCTCTAAATTTTCAATAGTCACATGCAATATGCCCTCCAATAAAATAGGGAAAAACATATAACCACTTTCATATATACAAGCATTCTGACACACTATTTTAATTGAAAAACACCCTCTAGGCATTCATATGGACCTATAAGATATTGATATGATCTAATTTAACTGATCCTATCCTTGCCCTTTAATCAGTTAAGATAAATGATGAGGATAAATATTAAGTAAATAAATTAAGTATATCCCCATTGTGGTCAGGCCTTTGCGTGAATTAATGTATGCTTAGTCACTACATAGAGGTGGTGTAGAAGAATTAAAGAGTACTGAATTTAATGCTTATGCCTTGGTTCATAGTTTGTCTGCCACTCAACCAGCTATATGACCTCGATTGTCATGATCTTTTAAACTCTCAATTTCCTCAAATAAAATGGAAATAAATATATCTGAATTATCTACTTTTCTGAGTTACTGTTAATATCAAATAAGAAAATGCATATTTAAAGTGTTTTGGGAACCACAAAGCATTATAAATATAAGGCATTTTGATTACCTAATTTTTTCTACTTCTTTTAAATATAGTAGGCACTCTATTTCTATTGAATTGAATTGAATCAAAGAACATTCACAAGGAAAGGTAATTTTAAAAAGAGTCAAGACGAAAAATAATTTCTGGGTTGGCTTTCTTAAATTCCAGTCTTTCTATTGAATTTTGTGATTTAAAAAATATTGGTCCAAGACACATGAAAGAGTGATTTAGAAAGTAAAAAACATTGCTAAGCTCGTATGTAGGTATATGCACATATACACACCCACACATAAAATTTCACAGATAATCAGCCATATTCAAAAACCTTAAATTTAGAGGAAATATAAAAAGAAAACTAGCATTATATGAGAACATTTTACAAAACAATAAGAAAAACAAAAACAAACATTTTTTAGTGAAACTAGGAGACAAAGAAAATAAATACTACTTGAGATAGCTGTTCTTATTACTCTTATACAGATTAAAAATTTTAAATGTAAATGGTGAATCGCATTATATAGTATATGAAGGTTCCTTATTATTGCAACTTTTCTCTAAGTTTGAAATTATATCAAAATAAAAATCAGAAGTTATAAAAAATTGATTTAAGTAAGTATCATCAATGGTTACTAAATCTAAGTGGTGAAAGTTTCATTTGGAACACACAGTCACAACGTATCTACCCACAATTTCTTTTTAGTTACAAGAGAAAAAAATTAATTATGCAGTGGAAAAAACACAGAGCATCTTAATCAAGAAATCAAATTATCATCACCCAAAAGTGGGAAATGCCTCTAGGTATGATATCCTGCAGACCACAACATCGTTTACACAGCTTTCTAGACAAAATATCATAACCTAAATTTGATTATAAAGAAACAACAGAAAAATAAAAATTGAGAAATAGCATATAAAATAAGTGGCACGTACACTTCAAAAAAGTCAATGTCCTAAAAGACAAAGAAAAGCTGAAGAAGTACAGCTGCCCATTGAACAATGCAGAAAAGTTAGCAGCATTGACATCCCTGCAGTTGAAAATCCACATATAATTTTTTACTCCCCCCAAATTTAACCACTAATAGCCTACTGTTAACCAGAAGCTTTACCAATAACAATTAACACATATTTTGTATGTAATACGTAATATATACTATATTCTTACAGTAAAGTAAGCTAGAGAAAAGAAAATGTTATTAAGACTATCATAAAGAGAAAATATATTCCACAATATTTATTAAAAAAAATTGCATATTAATGGACCTGAATTGTTCAAACCCCTGTTGTTCAAGGATCAACTGTGATTCTTTACATTGTTTAGAACACATTATTATATTATTTGTCAGGTCTATAATAGGCATTGATGATATAAATATGAATAAGGTGAAGTCCCTTTGCCAAGGCAAATATCTCATGGTATACTATTTAATTATTCCTCTGAGACTCATAACTGAGAAACAAATATTCTAGACATCAATATTTTAATTACATATAAAACAACAAAGTCTAGTGAGAATTTTTATTTAACTTAGCTAAACTATATTTGCTTCTATTTAAAATAAAATTCTGTCTTGTGTACATCAGACATTTGTACCCTAAAATTCTAGGAATCATTTTAATATAATTTATTTTGTTATTTCATATTCAATTTAAATCTGAGGATCCTATATTTTAATAAACACGCGAGGTTTAAATGTCATCAAAATACATAAAACACAAGAAAATAAGACAATATTTTTAATGTTTTTCAATCCATGTCAGAACCATTTAAATGATAGTTTTGGGGTATCTCACTTACAATACTTCTTATCTGACAATGTTATTAAGATGCCAGTTCAATATATGACTTCATTCTCCCTCTAATTTTTTTAAACATAAAAGTAAATTCTCGTAATTACTTTGTAAACTGTAATTCCAAGCACATGTAAAATAAGCAAAAATTGCAAAAATATTAACTCTTTTAAATTAAAAAAGAAAATGTAAAGGTATCACTAGATTTTAACTAGCGGCTCTCTAAAACAAGAGCCATTGTTTGGACCATAATGTACAATAAGAAATACTTACATTACTAACTGATACACACACACACACACACACACACACACACACACACACACAGTTCCACAAAACAATTCTTACCCAGAGCAATAATCTCTATTAGGTTTCATTTTTTTAAATGCTATTTCTAAATCCCCTTAATTGATTCTATTACCCACTAAAACACTAACAGATAAGTTTATCTATGGTTAGAAAAATACTCCTCAGAAATACTAAGTGAGTTTTAAGAATTATGTGTGTGAGTATTCATAAAACAATTCTTTTTTATTATAATAAATCATGAATACAAATATAAGAGCTGTAAGTGCTAAAATAGAAAAAAAACCCTATATTCTGTTGCTATAATCTACTGTTTATTTTATAACTGGTAAATACCATAAGCTGAAATTCCATATATGTATGGCTCATTACAGAAACTATGCACCACTATTTAAGTATTCAGTACATTGGTTAGACATCTATAATGTTCATAAAAATGATCCCCCCAATTGCTTTTTATTTTTTAACACCTACTGCACCTGGTATTCAAACTTACCTATTTTTAAGGCTTAGCTATCTACTCTACAAATTTTTTTCTTAACCAATTCTCTTGACTCCAATGATTTCTTTCTCTATAATATACTAATTAATTATATAAAATTCCCTGCTTCAAAAACAGTGCCTTCTGGTATCTAGAAGTATATACCTAAAAACAAACAAAAAAAATCTTTCCTTAGCTTATATAAACTCTCAACAAAATATTAAAAAAGAACAACTATTTGAGCGCTCTATTGAACAAAAAAGCACATACATTTTGGATAACTGAAACATAATGCAATGTGAACAAGCAATTGGTCAAAGAATAAATCAAAAGAGAAATCAAAAAATACTTTTAGACAAATGAAAATAGAAATGCAACATACCAAAACTTATGAGATGCAGTAAAAGCAGTTCTAAGAGGGAACTTCACAGCAATATAGTTCTACATCAAGAAACGAGAAAGATCTCAAATAAACAACCTAACTTCTACCTCAAAAAACTAGATAAACAACAAAGTCCAAAGTTAATTTTAAAAATGGGGAAGGATTAACAAAACTCACAGTGGAAAAAAATTGAAGTAGAGACTAAAAAGACAACAGGAAAAAAATCAATAAAACTAAGAGACAGTTTTTTGAAAAAGATAAACAAAACTGACAAATCTTTAGCTAGATTCACCAAAAGAGAGAAAACTCAAATAAAAAAGGAATTAAAGAGAAGACATTACAACTGATACCACAGAAATAGAAATGATCATTAAGAGACTACTATAAACATTTATATGACAACAAATTGGACAACATAGAAAAAATGAATAAACTTCTAGAAATCTTACCAAGACTGAATCACACAAAAATAGAAAATCTGAACAGATTACTTACTAGTTTGGAGATTAACTCAATAATCAAAAACTTCCCCACAAACAAAAGACCAGGACCAGATGGCTTCACTAGTAAATTCTACCAAACATTTGGAGAATTAATAGCAATCCTTCTCAAGCTCTTCCAAAAAATAGAATAGGGAACACTTACAAACTCATTTTACAAAAACAGCATTACTCTGACTCTAAATTCGGAAAAGGAAACCATGAGAAAAGAAAATGACAGGTCAACATCTCTGACAAACATACATTAAAAATCCTCAACAAAATATTAGCAAACTAAATTGAGCAATAGATCAGAAGGATCATATAAGGATGGTTCAACATCTACAAATCAATCAATGTGATATGCCACTTTAACAAAATGAAGAATAAAAGTCATATGATCATCTCAATAGATGCAGAAAAAGCATGTGATTTTAACATCCATTAATGAGAACTCTCACAAATATAGAGCAGTAATGTATCTTAATATAATAAGGCCATGTAAGACAAGTTCACAGCTAAGATCATACTTGATGGTCAAACTTAAAAGCTCTTCCTCTAAAATTAGGAACAAGACAAGGATGCGCACTGTCACCATTTTTATTCAGCATAGTATTGGAAATTCTAGGTAAAGTACTTTCACACACACACACACACACACACACACACACACACACACACACACACACGAAGTAAAAGGCATCCAAAAAGAAAGAAGTAAAACTGTCACTGTTTGCAGATGACATGGCATTATATATAGAAAACCGTTGAGACTCCACCAAAAAAAATCCCTGGACATAATAAACAAGTTCAATAAAGTTACTGGATACCAAATCAATATACAGAAAAATGTTGCATTTCTATAAACTAAAAACTAACTATTAGAAAGAGAAATTAAGAAAACAATTCCATTTACAATTACATCAAAACAATCCCATTTACAATTATATCAACGACAACAAAAAAAGAATAAAATACCCAGAAATAGCTTTAACCAAGGAGGTGAAAGACCTGTACACTGAAGACTCTATAACACTGATGAAAGAAACAGAAGAAGACACAAAATAAGTAGAAGGATATATTGTGCTCAAAGACAGAATTAACATGGTTAAAATGCCCATATTAAAATTCCAATGATATTTTTCACAGAAACAGAACAAACAGTCCTAAAATTTATGTGGAACCACAAAAGACCCAGAATAGCCAAAGCAATCTCAAAACAGAACTACTCTAAAAGCATCACACTTCTCGATTTCAAACTGCATTGGAAAGCTATAGTAACCAAAACAGTATGGAATTATCATAAAAACAAACGCAGAGGCCAGAATATACAGTAGGGAAAAGACAATCTCTTCAATAAATGGTTGGGAAAATTGGACAGATACATGCAAAAAAAAAAAAGTGAAAGAAAGAAAAAGAAAAAAACTGGACCTGCTTACACCATACACAAGAATAGACTCAAATGGATTAAAGACTTAAATATAAGACCTGAAACCATAAAACTTTAGAAGAAAACATAGGCAGTAAACTCTCTGAATTTGCTAACAGTAATTCCTTTTCAGATATATATCTATGGACAAGGGAAACAAAAGAAAAAAAATAAACAAATGGGGCTACATCAAACTAAAAAAGTGTTTTTACAGCAAAAGAAACCATCAACAAAACAAAAAGACAACTGATTGAGAGGGAGAAGATATTCGCTTACGGTGCATCTGATAAAAGGTTAACATCCAAAATATAAAAAGAACTCATACAATTCAACAACAAAGAAAAATAAACAATCCAATCAAAAAAATAGGCAGAAGACCTGAATAGATATTTCTCCAAAGACGAAATACAGATGACCAATACATATGAAAAGATGCTCAAGGTCACTAATCATCAGAGAAATGCAAATTAAAACTAAAATGAGATATTGTCTCACACCTATCAGAATGGCTATCATCAATAAAGCAAAGAACAAGAAGTACTGGCAAGGATGTGGAGAGAAAAGGAAACCACACACTTTTGGTGGGAGTGCAAATTGGTACAGCCCCTATGGAAAACAATCTGAAAATTTCTCAAAAAATTTAAAATGGATACACCTTTTGATCCATGAATTGCACTTCTGGGTATTTATCCAAAGAAACTAAAACAATAATTCATAAAGATCTATGTTCATGGCAGCACAATTTACAATAGCTAAGATATAAAAGCAACCTAAATGCCCATCAACAGATGATTGGATAAAGAAGTTATGGTTCATATACACAATGAAATATTACTCAGTCATTTGAAAAAAATGAAATCCTACCATTTGCAATGACATGGATGGACCTAGAGGTTATTATGCTGAGTGAAATAAGTCAGAGAGACAAAAAAATATACCATATGATTTTGCTTATAAGCAGAATCTAAGAAACAAAAAGAACAAACTAATCAAAAACAGACTCACGAATATACAGGACAATCTGAGGACAGCCAGAGGGGAGGGGAGGTTGGGGGTTGGGAGAATGGGGTGAAGGGTTAAAGAAATAAAAAATTAGTTGATAGATGGACATGGGAATGAGGAGCACAGCACAGGGAATGTAGTTAGTGCTGATGTAATGGCTAGGTGGAGAGCCAGAGGAGAGAAAGAGCAATTTAGGGGTATCATTTTATAAACTATATATATATGCCTAACCAATGTACTGTATACTTGAAATTAATAACAAAATAAATTTTAAAAAAAAACAGAGATCAATGGAACAAAACAGAGTGTCCAAAGATAAACTCATGCATATATGGTCAATTAATTTATGAAAAAGGAGCCAAGAGTATAGATGGGAAAACAACAGTCTCTTCAATAAATGATTTGGGGAAAAATGGACAGCCACAGTCAAAAGAATAAAATTGGACCACTATCTTACACAACACAAAAACTAACTTAAAATGGATTAAAAACTTGAATGAAAAATCTGAAATCATAAAACTCTGGGGAAAAAAATATAAGCAGTAAGCTTCTTGACATTGGTCTTGGCAATGAATTTTTGGATTTGACATCAAAAGCAAAGTCAACAAAAGCAAAAATAAATAAGCTGGATTACATCAAACTAAAAAGGTTATGCACAGTAAAAGAAACCATCAACAAAATAAAATAGGTAACCTACCAAATGGAAGAAAATATTTGCTAATCATATATCTAATAAGAGGTTAACATCCAAAATACATAAAGAACTCATATAACTCAACAGCATAGAAATAAATAATCTAATTTGAAAATAAGATCTAATAGACATTTTCCAAAGACATATAGATTACTGACAAATATATGAAAGGTGTTCAACATCACTAATCATCAGGAAAATGCAAATCAAAACCACAATAAGATATCACCTCCCACAGTTAGAATAGCTATTAGCCAAAAAGACAAGAATAATCAACATTGGTGCAGATGTAGAGAAAAAAGAACCCTTGTGTACTACAGGTCAGAATGTAAACTGGTACAGCCTCTGTTAAAAACGGTATGGAGGTTCCTCAAAAAAGTAAAAATAGAATACCATATGATCCAGCAATTCTATTTGTGGGTATTTATCCAAAGGAAATGAAAACACTAACTCAAAAAGACATCTGTACTCCATGTTCATCACAATATTATTTACAAGACATGAAATCAATCCAAGTGTCCATCAATGAATAAGTGGCTAAAAAAATGTGATATGCATGTATGTGTGTATACACATACACACATACATATACATACATACAAACATACATATACATATATATATACATAAACAAGGAAATCCTGCCATTTGCAACCACATGGATGAACCTTGAAGGCATTGTGCTAAATGAAACAAATCAGACAGAAAAAGGCAAATACTGTATGATCTCACTTATATGTGGTGCCTTGGAAGGGAGGAATGGAAGGAGAGAGAGAGGGAGGAAGAAAGATCTTAGATACATAGAACAGATTGGTGGTGGCCAGAGGCAGTGGGTAGGAGACAGTGAAATAGGTGGAGTTGGTCAAAGCTACAAACTTCCAGTTATAAAATAAGTCTTAGAGATATAATATATAGCATGGTTACTATAGTTAATAATACTATATTATATATTTGAAAGTTGCTAAGAGAGTAAATCTTAAAAGCTCTCATCACAAGAAAAAGAAATTTGTAACCATGTGCAATGATGGATGTTAACTATACTTATTCTGGTAAGCATTTTGCAACATATACAAATACTGAATCCTTATGTTGAACACCTGAAACTAATACATTGTTCATGTCGATTACATCTCAATTTTAAAAAATGAAACACTTCAAATATAATGAGATGGACAATTTGAAAGTAAAATAATAGAAAAAATATATCATGTAAATGTTAATCAGAACAAAGCAGGGAGGGCTATAAAATTACTAAAGATAAAAAAGGACATTAAATAACTATAAAAAGATCAATCTATCAATAAGACAAAGCAATGTGAAATGTTCTAATGCAAAATATGTGAAGCAAAAACTGATGGAACTAAAAGAAGTAGACAAATCTACAACTATAGTTAGAGACTTCAAAGCCTGATTCTCAACAATTGCTAGAGTAACTAGAAAGATAATTAGCAAAAGATATAGAAAAATTTAACATCATCATCAATGAAAAGAATCTAATTGACCTTCACAGAACACTCTAATCTACAACAGAATACACATACTTTTCAAGCACCCACAAAATATATACCAAAACAGACCATATTCTGGGCCATGAAACACCCCTTGACAAATTAAAAAAAAAAACTAAACTCATATAGAGTATGTTCTCTAACCATAATGGTAACAAACTAGAAATCAATAACAGAAATATAAGATGAATATCTACAAACACTCAGAAACTAAACACACCTTCAAATAATCCATGAGTCAAAGAGGAAGTCTCAAGGAAAATAAAAATATAGATTGAACTAATTGAAAATAAAAATACAGTGTATTAAAACTTGTGAGATACAGCTAAATCAATGCTGAGAGGAAAATTTACAGTGTCAAATGCTTAAATTTGAAAAGAGGAAAAATATCAAATCAATGACCCAAGAATCTCAAGAACCACACAGGCAAAATTTAACCTCAACCAACTGACACACCTTCTGTAAAATTAACTCAATAGAAATCATAGACATAAATGACAATATAAAGCAATAACATTTTATTTAAAAAAACACTAAGCAAGGAGTTCTTAGATGAACTAGGGCAAGGGAAAGAGTTCTTAGGCTTGACATCAAGAACAAAATCTATAACAAGAAAACATAATGAATTATTTTTTATCAATATGAAAATTTTTTGCCTTCCAAAAGCCTCTATTAAGAGTATGAGGAGATGGTCAAGATGGTAAAGTAGGTAAATGCTGTGCTTGCAACCTCTCATTACCACATAAAAATTAACAACTAAACTACAGAACCACCATCATTGAGAATCACCTGAAGTCTAGCTGAACAGAAGTCCTACAACTAAGCACATGCAAAAGCCGCCATGCGGAGACTGGCAGGAGGCAGTGGAATGGGCTGCTCCCACACCTGAGTGAGGCAATTAAAAATCGAGAGAAATACCTGACCCCTAAAGAGCAAGGGGTCCTGGCTCCACATCAGGTTCCCCAAACCAGGGTTCAGTGTCAGGAATAGAAGTCCCCACAACTTCTGGCTGTGAAAACCTGTGAAGACTTGGCTGAGTGAGATGGGTGGCTGCTGGAGTCCTAGGCAATCCTCTTAAGGGGCCCATGCACAGAAGTAACAGGCTGAAGGACTCACTCACTCTGAGCTCCAGTGCTGGGGCAGTAGCTTGAAAAGCCTCAGATATATGTGGGGAGGAAGTGAATTGTATAGCTTCAAGGCAAGGGCTGGAGGGGCATCTTTCTCACAGACAGAGGGCATTGTTCCTTTATTAAGCCTTCCCCAACTCCCAGCATGCATGCACAGGCAGGAGCCACATGAATCTCCATTAACCTAACACTGTTCACTCTGCAATAGTGAATCCACAAGACTCTGCCCCACACAATTTGCAGACCTACCCAAGACACTTCCAGTGGCTTTTCTATACAAATGGCTGTCTTGGCTCATGCTACAAAACTTCTTAAAATCTCTGAAAAGTTCACAAACCCCAAACAAGCAGCATCTGGCCTCAGCATGCCCTAGACCTCTTGGTGAGTATCCCCAGGCCTGGCACTGGCAATAGCCAGCTTCAAGGCCTGGCCACTCCCAGGCATTTCCAAGCCCCATGCAGATGGCAGCCACCTGTGGATTGCTTTGTGAATCATTTCAGGTGATCCAAAATACTAACTTGAAAGGACATGCAGGCTGTGTTCGGGTAGGGCACAGTCTGCAGCTGAACTTGGCTTATGGTGGGCCACCTCCGAGAAGGCCCAGGGGCAGGCATGCCCAGTGCCATCTTCTACTGGAGCAAGAGCACCACCCAGCTGCCTCTATGAACCATCATCCAAAGGGCAGACTGGACAGACAGCAGAGCCCCTGCTAAAGCAAATCCTGCTCTGTAAGATCAGCCTCAGCATAACAGCTCCTCCATTGTAGTCATGGCCAGTCCTCCAAATAGTCAGCCTGAGGGGCAGTCCCTCCCACTGACATGCAAAGAGCAGCAAAGGCTCAACTACAACAGGAGGGCACATACAATCCATACAAGGGAAACAACTGGAGCAGGTGGCTCAGGTGACCAGGGAGACTGTGTCACTTGGCCCCACAGGACACCTACAATATAAGGGCACTCTACTAAGATTGGGAGACATAGAAGCTCTACTTAATACATAGAAATGAACACAGAAAGGCAGCCAAAATGAGAAAACAAAGAAACATGTCCCAAGTGAAAGAATAGTGGAAAACTCCAGAAAACAAACTAAATGACATGGAGACAAGCAATCTACCAGATGCAGAGTTCAAAACATTGGTTATAAGATTATGTTCAGTCAACTTAGGGAAAGAGTAGATAACCTCAGTGAGAACTTAAAGAGACAAAACATAAATATGGAGATAGAAAACAAAAAAGAATCAGTCAGAAATGAAGAATAACTGAAGTAAAGAATACATTAGAGGGAATCAGCAGTAGACTAGATGAAGCAGAGGATCGAATCAGCAATTTAAAAGATAAGGTAGCAGAAAACACCCAATCAGAACAGTGACAAAAAAAAAAAAAGAATCCAAAAAAGAAAATGGGAATAGTTTAAGAATCCTCTGGGACAACATCAAGTGTACCAGCATTCTCATCACGGGCATACTAGAAGAAGAAAGAGAGCAAAGAATTAAAACCATATTTCAAAAAATAATGATGAAAAACCTGATGAAGAAAACAGACTGATAAGCCCAGGAAGCACAGAGAGTCCCACACAAGACGAACCCAAAGAGGCAACACCAAGAAATATCATAATTAAAATGCCAAAGGTTAAAGACAAAAAGAGAATCTTAAGAGCAAGAGAAGAACAGTTATTTACCTACAAGGAAGCTCCCATATGACTGTCAGCTGATTTCTCAACAGGAACCCTGCAGAAATATTGGCACGAAATATTCAAAGTGATAAAAAGCTAGGACCTACAACCAAGATTATTCTACTGAACTAAGTATTATTTAGAATCAAAGGACAGATAAAGAGCTTCCCAGACAAGAAAAAGCTAAAGGAGTTCATTGCCACCAACCTAGTATTATAGGAAATGTTGGAGGAACTTCTTTAAGAAGAAAAAATTTTTAAAATTAAAAATATGACTAATAAAATAGCAATAACTACATATCTATCAATAATTAACATAAATGGATTAAATGCTCCAATCAAAAGATAGGGTGGCTGAATGGATAAGAAAACAAGAAGATCCTTACATATGTTGCCTACAAGAGACTCACTTTAGATTGAAAGACACACAGAGATTTTAAGTGAAGGATGGAAAAAGATGTTTCATGAAAATACAAACAAACAAAAAAACTAGGATAGCAATACTTATATCAGACAAAAATAGACTTTAAAACAAAAGCTATAATAAGAGACAAGACCAGATTATCCAATTTCTGAGTATTTATCCAAAGATACCAAAAATACTACTTTGAAGGGACATGAGAATCCATATGTTCATTGCAGCATTATTTACAATAGGCAAGATATGGAGGCTACCTGGGTGTCCATCAATGGATGAATGGATAAAGAAGAGGTGGTATATATATACAATGGAATGTTACTCAGCCATAAAAAAGAATGAAATCTTGCCATATGCAACAACATGGATAGACCTATATGGTATTGTGTTGAGTGGAGTAAGTCAGACAGAGAAAGACAAATGCCACATGATTCTACTTACATGTGGAATCTAAAGAACAAAATAAACAAACAAAACAGAAATAAACTCATAGATACAAAGAAAATTGATGGTTGCCTGTTGGGAGAAAGGTTGTGGGTATGGGTGAAAAAGGGGAAGTGATTCAAAGGTTCAAATCGGTAGTCACAAAATAATCATGGGAATGCAAAGTATAGCATAAGGAATATTGTCAATAATATTGTAATAACTAGGTATGTGTCAGATGGGTACTTAATTTATTGTGGTAATCATTTCACTAAGTTATATAAATGTCTTATCACTATGTTATACACCTGAAGTTAATATAATATTGTACATAGACTATAATTGAAGAATGAAAAAATTATTTAAAAAAAACAAATCACCCAAATCTCCAGCTTTGAGGGGCCTTTGGGTTATACAGTGCCTAGAACAAGAATAGAACTAAGTACAATTATATATTTATATTTAAAAAAAAATAGAGCATGTATTTAGAGCAGAATGTAGAAGCCATTTTGTGTGTGTGTGAAATCAAAGAAAAAAATATTTTGGTTCCTAGTGCAAAAAAATTTAAAACATTAAATAAAAGGATGAGAAGTCGGGCTATATACTGGGGTAAATATTTGCAAACCACATATCTGAAAGAATTAGTATCTAAAACATATCAAGAACTCAACATAAAAAAAAATCCAATTCAAAAATGTGCAAAAGACATGAAGACACTGAAGAGGATACACAGATGTCAAATAAACACAAGAAAAAAACTTCAAAATCATTAGTTATCTGAGAAATACAAAATAAAACTACAATGTATAATCACTATATACCTATTGAAACAGTTAAAAAAATTATGACAACTCCAAATGCTGGCAAGAAATTTGAAGAAAGTGGATCTCTAATACATTGATGATAAGAATAGAAATGATACAACCATTCTGGAAAATGGTTTGGCAATTTCTTATAAAACTAAACATACAACTACCATATAACCCAGCAATTACACTCCTGAACATTCATTCTAGGGAAATAAAAACTTATGTTTATGCAAAAACCTATACACAAACATCGATAGCAATTTTATTTGTAAGAGTGAAAAACTGGAAACAACTCAGATGTCTTTCAAAAGCTGAATGCTTAAGCAATTTGTTTTATATACAGACCATGGAATACAACTTAGCAATAAAAGAAATTAATAACTATTAATACATGTAACACCCAGACTCAGTCTCCAGAGGATTACAGTGAGTGAAAAAAATGAATACCAGAACATTATGTACTATATGATTCCATTTACTTAACATTTCTTGAAATCATAGAAATTAAAGAAAATAGTAAATGGAGAACAGATTACTGGTTGCCTGAGAGGCACAGTGTGGCCATAAAAGAAAAGCAGGTATAGTAAAACTGTAAATATGTGAACTTTATGATGGACATATTCTATATCTTGACTGTATGAATGTCAATGACCTAGATGTGACATATAGCTATGCAATATATTACCAGTTGGGGAAACTGGATAAAGAGTACTTGGGATTTCTGTATGTAATACAGATTTCTGTATGTACATACAGATTTACAACTGTTATGTAAATCTATAATCATCTTAAAAGGCTAATTCATTTAAAAGGGAAGGACATGAAGAAAAGAACAATTATTACATGTAAATAATTATGAAAAATTTGCTAAGTTCATTTTAACATCTCAATCTTAAAATGATTGTGGCATTTAAACCTCTCTCTCTAAAAGGTCCCTATAATTCTAGTTGACTTGTTTATATTCTTTGTTTCTTAAAATGATACATTTAGGATGAAGCATGAGATAAGAACTTTTCTAAACCTTTCACACAGAGGAGAAAGGCATTTTTCAATTTGATATAATTTGCTTAATAGGTGAGCATTTCTCATTATAAACCTGTATCACTGAGAAAGCAATATCTCTTATGAAATTATGAGGTCATATTTATGATACCTTAATAATAGCATATGTATCTGTATGTGTATGTAATTAAACCTTTTGTTTAAAATAATAGATTCAGAGTAATTTTACATTTGTCTAAAATACAGAAGTCTCCATTATTCCCATGATAATGTATCAAGACTTATATCCTTAAGCAATATACATACAGAGTTTGCCAAAAGACAAAGGATGACACCATCAATTTAGGAGTACATGTCATTGGAAACATTCTATATACCTGTCAACAATAAGAGTACCCATGATTGTATGAATGAGTGTAGGTGTGTGTGTGAGTGAGCCCTGTGATAGAAAGGGATCCTGTCCAGGGTTGGTTCCCATCTTGGGTCTGGACCTGCTGGGATATGCTCTGGTGTCCTGTGACTCTCAACTGGAATTAAGTGTGTTGAAAAATAATTCTTACCATCTTTAGCAATCTTTCTTAAATGTATGTATAGCTCACATTTATTTCAATGTTTAATATTATAAGTGTTTTGAGTCTTTATTTAGAAATTTGGTGATATTTTTGTGACAAGAAATATGCAGCAATAATTAAACTCTTGTTTATATAAATCAGCCTGTAGTAAAATTGGTTTCATTATATCATTTTGCTTAAAGCGATAGTTTCCAATGAATGAACCTATCTCTGATATTAAGTAGGGCTTACTGTACACAGGTATGAACCTTAATACAACAAGCATCCAATTTGAAGAGAAGCCTGGTGCTTTCTAAGATGCTAATGATTCCATTTTTATGTAAATTCCATTAAGTTTATGAAACCTACACTTAGTACAAGCAGACTTTGATCCTAGTTTTCTATTCATTTGAAATAACAATGGCAAAATAATATAAAGATGGCCTGTGCCAATGGAAAAATATAAAGGAGTTAACATTAACTGAGATGGAAAAAGTACAAGAACAGTTTCAAGAGGAATGACCCAAAGATCAGTTTAGTTTTAATGTTAAATTTGAGATGCCTATTAGACATTCGATGAAATTATCAAGTAAGCAGACCTAGGTTACAGAAAAAGTTTTATTATAAAATAGTATTGAAACTCTGATGCCTAGATGAGATTTCTTGTATCCTCACATGGAAGAAGCGGGCAAGGGAGTTCTGTTGGGCTTTTTTTATAAAGGCACTAATCCCATTCGTGAGGGTTCTGTCCTCATGACTTAATCACTTCCTATTACCATCAACTTGAAGGTTAAGTTTCAACATAAGAATTTTGGGGAGACACAAATGTAACGTAAAAATAATTTTAACAAAATTTGTGCAAATCCTAGTTATTGAAAAACTACAGACATTATTGGAATAAAATAAAGAATATATCAATAAATGAAGAGATATACAATGTTCATGAATTTAAAAGCTCAATGTTATTAAGATGACAATTCTTCTGAAAGTCATTTAGACTTGAGGCAATCCAATTAAATTCCCACCAGGCATTTTTTTTAAAATACAAACTGACAACCTGATTCTAAAATTTAAATTGAAATCCAAAGGACCTAAAAAAAAAACAAGGCAATTTTTTGGAAAAAGTTGGAGAAGCTATACTACTTAACTTCAAGATTTATTATAAAGCTACAGCAAAAAAAGATAATGTGGAACTGGCAAAATGATAAACA
The DNA here is from genome assembly GCA_004027375.1 of Macroglossus sobrinus. Lineage (NCBI taxonomy): Eukaryota > Metazoa > Chordata > Mammalia > Chiroptera > Pteropodidae > Macroglossus > Macroglossus sobrinus. Next base: position 24,516 of record PVKZ01001823.1, on the reverse strand, counting down.
TATAGATCCATCAACTGATTCCTAACAAAGATGCCAAAGTAAATGATGCTGGAATTAAGAGATACCTAAAATGAACAACTACCCTTACCTAACACCAAACACAAAAATGAACTACAAATGGATCATAGGCCTAAATGTACATGCTAAAATCGTCAAACTTTTAGATGAAAACACAAAAGAAAACCTTTGTCATCTTGAGATAGGAAAAGATTTTAAATAGAACATTAAAAGCATGACCATTTAAAAAAAATTATAAACTGGACTTCATCAATATTAAAATTTCTGTTCTTCAAAAGTCACCATTAAGAAAAAGATAAGATAAACTACAAACTGATAAAATATTTACAATACATATACCTGAGAAAAGACATATTCAAACTATATAGAGTTCTTACTAAATAATAAGACAAAGAAATCTATACAAAAATAGGCAAAAAATCTGAACACATAATTCACAAAAGAATATATACATTTAAATGTCCAGTAAACACATAAAATGATGTACAACATCCTTATGTTCCATATCTTTATACCTATTAAGATGGCTAAAATGTAAAAGACTGGCAATACCAAGTGCTGGCCACGATACAAAGTAAATGGAAAACTGGCAATTTCTTACAAAGTTAAAAATACACCTATCCTACAACTCTGGCAACCCACCCTCAAATATTACTCAAGAGAATTTAAAATATATATCCATACAATGATGTGTACATACTTCTTAATGGATTCGTTCAAAATAGCCCCAAACTGGAAATAGCCCAATGTGCATCAACATTTTGTGAGTGAATAAACAAATTGTGATATTTCCATATGATAAAATACTATCATGCAATAAAAAAGAACAAACTACTAATACATGGGTGAACCTCAAAATCATACTCAGTGAAATAAGCCTGACAGGAAAAAAAGTATATGATTCTACTTTTATAAAATCCTAGAAAATGAAATCTATAGTGATGGAAAGCAGATCAGTGGTTTCCTGGGGCCAGGGTTAAGGGAGGAAAGGACTGTCTGCCAAGAAGAATGACAAAGCTTTTCAGGGTGATGAAAATGCTCTGTGTGTTGATTATGGGAGTGATCTCATTGGCATACAGCTATCAAAATTCATTGAACTGTACAATTTAAAAGGATACAGATTATACTATGTAAATTAGAAATTAATAACATTATTTTTTAAAAGATAAAATATACTAAAGCCTGTAACAAAAGAATATATAGATATAATAGGAGAACATCTTCAGCTGCCTGCTACTAATCACCAGCTTTTCCCTCCTCTAATTATTGGCAAGAACGGAAGGCAATAAGCCTCCAAGGACAAAGCCACACTATTACGTGCCTTGTAGAGAAAGACTCCTCTACCGTGACATCTACAAAGTATACAAAGACAATGTTAAGATCTCAGAGATGACCATTATATAGTATGGTACCCATATTACACAATGTAAATATATTATCATATATCACACAATGCAAATATATCACACAATGTAAATTTCTTGAATCAATATTGGAGTTATCCTATACCCAGGATAACCTTAGCTCCAAAAAGTATACCGTACAAATCACACTGCATAGAGTAACCCATTAGTCTCCAGAGGACATCAAAAATCCAAAAATTACTGATCCAATGCCTTTCTTTAATGTTGCTGCTACGCTAAATCATAAGAGGTACAAATGCTTTATTACAAATATTTTAATTTGGGATAGATACTTCCTAACTTATACCCTTAAGTCTAGATGCCACAAAAGTCAATCTAGTCTCACTGCTAGGGTGACATGGAACTTAATTATACTCCTTGACCTGCAGATTTGGCCAAAATACCTTATCATGGTCTCCATATCCAAGTTGTAAGGTGTTGAGGGAAAACATCAATGAACATTTTTCAAACTATTTGCCACCTATGCAAACCAAGAATATATGAAGTTAATAGTACAAGTTTGAGGACACTGAAATGTAATTCAACTAATGCTCTCATAATTGGCAACACTCTGAAAAAGTACAACACTGTTTAGCAAGTGAACATCTTTAAATATCATGACATAAAAGAGTAATTTTGCTAACAGCACAATTTGGCATTAGTAAAATCTTTATTTAATTTGTTAATGGTTCTGGTTTTAGCCAATTATTTATGAAGCAAAGAATATATTTCTGTTTCATATAAGATTGATTAAGGGTCTCTCAGAGCTAAAGCAGTTTAAATTGATTGCTGCAACAAAAGCTAATGATGTCACCTTTTTTTTCCTAGAGAATTTCTGTTTCAAGTTAAAACAATTCTTTCTATATTTCTACTTTTAAAGAAGAAAAAAAATGTTAATGATTGACTCCAGCAACTCAGGTCTTGAAATAGATGAACCACAAAAAGGCTTAAAGTACAACCAAAATGAAAGCAAACTAGAAAATACAAACCAAATACAAAATACAAAACCAAAATGAAAAAAATTAGAAAATACTCAATATAAGTCACGCCATCTTCTCTTCACTGCTCTTTGCTCCAATAAATACAAATATCTCTTTTTATAAGAAAACCTAACAGACTGAACTTCAAATGGCACAATTTGTAAAGCACAGATATTGTGCATTTATTCATTCAACAACTATTTATTGAGAACTCACTATCTCCCATGGGCCATTTAAAGTAGTAAAAATACAGTATTGAACAAAACAGACAAAAATTCCTGCCCTTGTAGAGCTTATAGTCTAGTAGAGACAAACAATAATAATAATAAATAAAAATAAATAAAAGACATAATGGACCAAATAAATGTTATGGAGAAAAGTTAAGACAGTATTACAGAGGTGGGGGCATGCCTCATTATGATAATCAGGGCAGGACTCATAAATCAATGTGATATTTGAACAAAAAGCTGAAGAAAAGGAAGCCAGATATATGAAAATCCAAAAGACTTTCTGAGGTAAAGAGATTAGAGGTGTCCAAACTGAGCCAGGTAGAGGATGTTAACAAGTAAAGGACAAGAAGATAGGTAGTGGGCCCAGGAAGATTATAGATCATATAGGGCCTTAAAGACAGTTGTAAGAACTGTGATTTCTATTGTAAGCGACAATGAAAGCCTTAGGTGGGTATGAAGCCGAGAAGGGATAGAATAAGATTAAAAATTTAAAAGAATCTCTTTTAGAGTTCCTAACCTGGTATTGCAAATAAAAATTATAACCTAGACAAATATTTTTAAAAAACAATCATTTGAAGGCATTGGAGAATGACTAAATTCTCTAGAAAAGAAATTTGACTTGAAAAAAAAAGGAACCTACTCAAGGCAAGAGATTCATACTTATATGACTTTTCCCAATCTGTATAGCATAGGGTGGTTAAAACTTCAATAGAAAGCTTCCAATTTGGCTTGAGGGGTCAGCAATCCATTCCTAGATATTTACCCAAGGGAAATAAAAACATATTTTCACAAAAAGACTTGTACACAAATGTTCATAGCAATCTTATTCATAATCACCAGAAACTGGAAACAACACAAATGTCCATGAACAGGAATATGGATGGTGATATTTTCATACAACGGAATACCACTCAGCAACAAAAAATTTACTAACACAAAGAACAACATAATGAATCAAAAAAAAAAAAAACACGCTGAGAGATATTAGCCAGACACATTTATTTGAGTCTATTTATATTAAGCCCAAGAACAGATAATACCAATCAATCTATGGTGATGGAAAGTGGGAGTGGAGGGAACTGAAACTGGGCACTTTTTAGGTCATGAAAATTGTCTCTTATTTTGTTATGGATAATAATTATATGGGTGTTTATTCTGAAATTTATCAAACTGAACACTAAGTCTCTGCATTCACCGCAGACAAATTACATTTCAATAAAAAGTGGTAAATAAATATAGCAGCATTTAACTCTCACAAACATTTATATTCAGTTAATTCCAGCACATGGAAAAACTTTCTTTTCCTTAGGGTCTCAGAGAAATGATATATATCGATAATATTTGATAATTTGATATACTGATAATATTCTACATTTAGTTTAGTAGAAATATGTGTAAAGACACTCTAAACAAAATTCTAGTAGTAAAATTAACCAAAGTATTCAAGTTCATTTTGAAAAGAGTTTCATAATTTAATAAATGACATGACCACATGGGCATCATAACAAAAATCAAACAGAAAACCCTTTTAGAAGGACTCTGTTGACATAGTCAACACTGATGAAAGAGAGAATATAAGTTCTAATATGTGGTAGTGACATTTCAGTCTCAAGTCTCCAAAGAGATTAAAACAAAGTATATTTTTTAAAAAATTGAAATAGAATAAAAATTTTAAATCCCTTCAATCATATTCCACAAAAAGCTATCACTAAAATTAATTTTTTCAACCTGCCTCTCAATTATCAGATATAAATAAATAATAGAAGATAAAGAGGTATTTTTAAAAACTGAATTAAAAATAAGTACTTTTTAATTTTTAACTAATTATTTAATTGAATCCAACTCTTTGAATTTAGAATTATTACCCACAGATGTTCCACTGCACGCACCACACTGATAGTTCATGAGTGAGCCTCTAAATTTCTATCAGTCAGGCATTGTGAATATACCTTTTGTTCATTATATAATAAGTCACTGCCATATATTTTGTTAAAAATTTAAATGACACGATCTATGTTCACACATGGCTATTTTAGTCACCATATCCTACACAGTTATTCAGGACAAAAAGAAAGACAACATTATCTGCCAGAGGTAGCATGGTATAAAAGGAACAAGGCTTAAGAGAGAGACTTTATTTCCACCTCAGCTTCACCAAGGACCACTGAGTTAACATGGAAAAGTTACACTTTCTAAAGTTTTATTTCATTCCTTTTCAAAGATATAAAACATATACACACACAACTATGTAAATCACCCTTTATAATGCCTGACAAAAAACTCTGCAGGTAACATCTAAGTGGCTACACAGTATAAAGGCTTAGGAATGTGACTATGTGTGTCAAATCCCAACTCTGCCACTTACTTAGCTGCATGACCATGGATCAATTATTTAATCTCTTGAAGCCTCAATTTTATTTTAAATATAAACTAGAACTATCACTGGGTTTTATGAAATATAAAGCAATTAGTAGAGCTTTTGGTCAAAAATGAATAAAAGAAATGTTAGCTATTATTATATTATCCTAATTAAGCATTAAAGGCATTAAAATAATGTATTAGCTATCCTCTCATATAGTGTAAATTGGCAAAAAATTTCTAGCATTCTCACGGGGCCAATTTGCAATTAATTATGTTCTTCCACCTTCTTTTTTGCACATTTTATATGTCATCTGATTAAACCACTTCTTAAACAGAAGTTAATGTAATGCAACATAATATGGGAAAGAAGCATTACTTTTAAAAAAGAAACTATCATCCAGAAGATACTGAAAAGTGACTTACTATTGGGAGCATAAAAAGAAATATTTTTAACTGTACAGATATATTGTACTTGCATAAATGCAAGAAAAAATGGACCCTATAAAATAGAAGAAAATTATAAATAAAGAACAGGCAATATCAAAAGGCAAGTGGAGAATTTTTTTAATGAAGGTAGTTGAAAGAAGAATTTCATGGACATAAAATAGAAAACATAAAATCTATACAAGATGTAGGAAAAAGTGGAAATTGAAATGAAAATGAAGCAGTGATGAGAAGGTCACTTGAGAGCTCTCAGAATGAAGAGAAGAAAGAAAGGAAGGAAGGAAGGAAGAAAGGAAGGAAGGAAGGAAGGAAAGAAGGAAGGAAGGTGAGAGAGAGAGAAAGAGAGAGAGAGAAAGAGAGAAAGAAGAAAGCAAAGAGAAGGGAGGGAGAGAAGGAGGGAAAAGGACAGCAATAAACAATAAAAAGGAATTTTCTAAAAACCTAAATTTAACAATGATGAGAGACTGAATGCTTTTCTCTCTAAAACTGAGAACAAGGCAAGATGTTTCAAACTTACCACATTTATTCAACATCATATTAGAGGTCCTAGTAAGTGCAGTAAGGCAGGAAAAACAAGTAAAAGCTGAAAAGACTGTAAAGAAAGAAATAATACCGTCTCTTCATGGACATCATGATTGCCTACAAAGAAAATAACAAGAAATCCACACAGAAAAAAATGCTATAACTAATTAGTGAGTTTATCGAGGTCACAGAATACAAGATCAATGTACAAAAAACAATTGTGTTTCTATCTACTAGCAATAAACAATTAGAAATGAACATTTTAAAAACAGTACCATTTAAAACAACTCCAAAATAAACTAGATACTTAGGTATAAATCTAACAAAATACATGCAGTATCTGTATGTTAAAGAATGAAAAATGATGACATAAGAAATCAAAGAAGACATACACAAATGAGAGAGATATACTCAATACTCTTAAGAAGTCATTTCTCTACAAAGTGATCTATAAATTAAATATAATCTCAATCAAAATCTCAGCAAGATTTTTTATAACTTCTATGGTTTTCAAACTTTTATGAAAAGGAAAAAAAAAAACCTAGAATAACCAAAACAATGAAAAAGAACAAAGCAGACTCACACTACCTGATTTTAAGACTTACTACAAAGCTTACAAAGCTAAATAATTAAGGCAGTGTGATACTGGCATAAAGACAAATAGATCAATGGAACCAAACAGAGAGTTCAGAAAAAGGCCTATACTAAAAGACCTATGTCAAATAATTTTTGACAAAGGGGAAGAGCCAACTCAGTGACAAAATCATATTATCAAAAAATTAAGCAAGAACAAATGAACATCCATATGCAGAAAAAAAGAACTTCGACCTGTACCTTATGCCTTATACCTCAAACTGGATCTCAGACCTAAATGTAAAACACAAAACTATAAAACACTTAGGAAAAAAAATAGAAAATCTTTGTGACATTACATTAGACTATAAATTCTTAAATACAAAACCAAAAGTGGATTCAATTAAAGAAAAAAAACTGACATATCAAACTTCAGCAGAATTAAAAGCTTTTGCTCTACAAAAGACACTGTTAAGAAAACAAAAAGAAAGTTAGATACTAGGAGCAAATATCTGCAAATCACATATCTGACTTATACCTAGATTATATAAAGAACTCACACACACACACACACACACACACACACACATACACACACACACAAAGAACTCACAAAACTCAATTAAAAAAAATAAACACCCTACACATATTGTAACAACCAAAAAAAAAAAATGCATTTCCATATGCTAGTATTTATACCTGTAATTGTCCTTTATATTATCATAATGGGACTTTTACCTGTCATAATGTGCAAATATAGGCCAAAGACTTGGACACATCACCAAAGAAGATATATGAATGGCAAGTAAGCACATAAAAAGATCAACATAATTAGAGAAATGCAAATCAAACACAAGCTACCACTAGAAGCCTAATAGAATCACTTTCATGAAAACAACTGTCAATAATAAGTTCTAACAAGGATTTGGATCTACTGGAACTCAAAATGCTGGTGAAATGCAAAATAATACCAATCCTTTACAAATTCTTTCAGAAAATAGAAAAGGAGGTTGGGGGGCACTTTCCAACTCATTTAATAAGGCCAATATTACCCTGATATCACCAAAGACATCACAAGAAAACTACAGGCCAACATTCCTCACAAATAGAGATGAAAAAACATTTAACAAATCATTAGGAAATCAAATACAGCAACACATAAAAAGGATTAGACACCATGACAAAGTGAGATTTAACCCACAAATACAAAGTTAGTTGAAAATCTGAAAATCAATTATTTAATACAACATACTAACAGAAAAAAGGGAAATATCCATATGATCATCTAACCTCTATTAAGGAGTAAAGGTAACTAAATAGCTTTGTGACGTTACTTTATATTTTTCCCAAATTTTTCATTTTGTTCAGTATTTGTTACATAACAAATATTGACTACCTATTACATGCAAGTCACTCTGCTAGGCACTAATACAGATACACGAAAACAAATAATTTTGTGATTCGATAAAATTATAGTAAGTCTTATACATAAGCACACAGTTAAAAAAAATAACCCATTCCGTCCAAGGCCTAAAGCGGGGTGGGAGGAAAGACCATCTCATTCCTATCCTTAGGTTATAGGGGCATATTTTACACTGCAAGTTAAAATTAAATCACATTGTGGTAGTAAATTTATATGGAAATAATTTTATAGGAATATTGTATATACACTTTGTTTTGCCTGACTCTTCCTCTCTAGAGAATATTATCACCTTAAAAACTCTTTAGGTATAATAATCTATGCCATACATTACTAAAAAATAGCTTTGGTGTAACACATTCTATACCTTATGGGGAGCAAGAATCCTCTGCCTGAATTTTTCAACTGTTTCTTGACCCAGAGAAGACCAAGTACCGACAAATGCTTCTGCTTTGTCTTGTCTAAGATAAATGTTCTCCAACTGCTGCTGCAAAGCTGCTGGCTTCACATTGTGATATACTGCCTATTAAAGAGAAAAAAAATTACATATATCTCTAATATTCAGAGTTTTATTATTCTTGATCTATAATAAAAAATTATTTTTAAATTATTTAAATCAAACGAATATTTTATATTTCTATTTCAGAAGTGTTTTATTATTTTACAAATAATACACCATTCCAAGGTCTGAAAGTTTTAGAATTAAACGGCCAAAATTATTCAGGCTAAACTTTTTCAGTTTTGCCTGTGGTTTACATAATCTTAAATCTACCTAACAAAAAAATTTCTTTGCTTTAGCTATGTAAATGGTACCTAATTAAAATTTCATTTCCTTATTTCACTGAATTATTTCAAAGAAGTATACAACAGTTTTGTTTCCCAACTAACAAAATTTTTCCAAGAAGCACTTTTCCAAAACTACTTTCCTTCTACCATCTTCCTATGTAACATATAATTAAAAATCATAAAATTTCTAACAATGTCATCTGTTCTATTTCTTACATTATTCTGGAACAACCTTCTCATAAACCCCATGATGCTCTGTCCTATTCCACGCCCCTTTTCTTCTGTTGAAAGCCCACCAAGAATACTCATCTTTATGACCTGTAATCTGTGTGAGGCCATATGTACTAGATGCCTAGCAGCTTGTAATTGTAACAGTATTGTTCACTAGAATGCTCGTGAAACTAAAATATTATTTAAAATTTTATTTTACAAGTATTCTACTTAATTAACAAACAGGAATTTAGTGGACATCTATTTTAAGCCCAGCAATATGTGATGTTTATAGAAGATGTACACACATAAAAAATTATGCTGGCCGCTAGTGAAGAAGACATAACTGACAAACCATGAAATAACAAAAGATTAACAGTGTGCTCTACCATGATAAATCAAGGATAAAAAGAATCCAAACAAAGGGAAGACTGCAAGTATAAAGGGTCACAGCTGCAATGGCAGAAGATGTGACTTACCAGGAACTTATTCAATGAACTGTATTTAGATGAAAAGAGGTATGCAGAAAGGCAGCTCAGTAGAAAGAAATAGTATGACACAAGGTCATTTGACAACTACTTCTCTTCTAAATGTTTTATCATCTTAATCAAATAAATCCCCCAAAATCGGTTATTAAATTTTTAAATAAAGGGTTCATCTTTCCAAATTATTATACCAAATAACAATGAATTAAAGTTTTTTGTAACTGTCTCAAGTCAAAAAAGTCTTGATTTATACTATCAAATACCTTACTCATGTTACTCAATATTAAGATGGTCTGGCAGAAAGCAAAACTAGGAGAGGGAGAATCATACATTCAAATATTTATTTTTACTACATTGAAATTTTTTATTAAAATGTGTTCACAGCTTCCATCATACTTTTTAAAAAATATAAACTGTTATAGAGGTCATACCACTACAAACATGCAGTAAATAAACCATGGTTGAAAAATTGGGGCAATAAAAATACCTGTTCTAAAATGAATGATATTGTTTCAAGAACTAGATGAAGATCTTGTTTCTCTAGAGAAAATGCAGCTTGAAGTTTTTCTTCTTCTTCTTCACTGAAACTTTTCTCAGCCTACAACACATAAAACAATCTATTAGCACACATTCAGGTATTCAAAACTCAAGATACTTGACAGAAGATTCATTTATATATGGAATGAGAACTTGAAAGAAAAAGTGAATCCATGGTGAAAGAAGCTGATTTGTTTGTAAATTTCCATATCTCAAAATCACAGTACAGTTCAATAACTGGAACTTACCAAATGAGGTTCATTTTTAAAAAACAGTATTTTAAGTTCTATGATTTATAGGAGGTGGAAAATAACAGTAAATATCATAACAAATATAACATTTAGGAAAAAAACTCGAAGGTTAAACCTCAAAATCTTAATTAATAGTAATTTCTATCCTCACTCATTCAAAAATATTGACTGAGTATTTTGTGTTACATAGACAGTTAATGTTCTCAGGTATACTGCAGTTAAAAAGACACAAAAACAAATAATTATTCAAATGATATCCATTTTGATGAGTTCTGCAAAAGTATCAGATATTATAGGAGTATATGTAAATCAAGAAATTGCTTTTTATAATTTCAATATTTTCCCAAACTTAAACATTACACAATTAGTTTTATAAGCAATATATGATAGAAAGGAGAGTAGTGTTAAAGAATTTGCCCCTGAGTATAATCTCTGGCTAGTCTCTTTTCTTTCATTTCCAAAATAATCTTCTTGATCTAAAGATACTCATTTATCAAGTATAAAAAAATGTATGCAGAAAAATGTAAAATTGCTTTTAAATAAAATACTTCATGCAGACATACTAAAAACAACATTCTCTGCTGCTGCCTCTTCCCAACAACAATATGAAGAAAGTTTCAGAAGTCCCATGAGTCCCTGCCTTGACAGTTTAGGACGATTTACGACTACAGTTATTCAACTGAAGCTGCATTAGAACTCAAACTAGCATAGTTTTAGTTTTTTAGAGGCTAGTCACAAGGACTCCCAAAGAGCTTTCTTTTTTATGACTGAGAAAAGCATGAACTCATTTGGGCAAAATGCCAATTACTTACCTGAAGAGTGATGTTTTGACTTGAAGTTCCAGATTACCTATAATTACCATAGTTTTCTTGATCTAATGAGCTACAGTACCAGATTTTATCAATATAAAAAATATAACAGCATTACTTATATATAATTACTGCACCACACATTGCATTTAATTCAATGGTTATTTACAATTTAACTTTCAAGCTGGTCAGCCTGATTCATTTTAATATACAACGAAATATGCTGTTTTGAAAAATTTTTTTAAATGAGCATGTAGAAAAATAAACTTCAGTGTCTCCAAATATGTACAAGAAAATGACATTTAAAAAAGATAGAGAGAGAGCGCAAAAAGATATTCTCAAGATCTTCAAGGACAGTATAGTAATAAAGTGGTTGGGAGTGAAGGGAGATAGGGGATATTTATATCCCCCCATCCACCGGTACATCAGGCATGCACACTTAAAATAAAGAGGAGTTTAAAATGAATGAGCAGAACAGCATATGGAAAATACAGCTATAAAACAAAATTTCAAACACATATTCAATATATCTTGCTACAAAAATGACTGTGGGTAGATAAATATTAAATGTAAGTTCCTCTATTTGCTTTTGAACAGCAGTAGTTTAACTTCTATCTACCAACAGCAATCCACACACAACTGGGAATTAAAGAGAAGGTAAAAGAGATACAGTCTTTCTTATCCTCTCAATGGGAGAAAATTAAGACCCATGTTTATAAAGTTCCACAGAGTAAGTATCCAAGAAATTTTAAAATGAAAGTGGGATGGTAACTTTTTCTATATTAAAAGAACATATGCTACAAACATATATACACAGGCAGAAAGGAAGAACAACATTTAGGAAGAATAAGGTAGTGCTAATATGAATTGATGTGGAAAGATCACTGATAAAAGTGAGTGAAAAGGTAAATAGGGCAAATATACAGTATGATACCACTTATAAAAACACAGACAAATGACACATTTCTACGTGTGTGCACATCTGTATTTATTAATACATGGAAAAAGATCTGCAAAGATAAAAACTAAATCAATAACAAGTCTACCTCTAGAAAGGTGTGATGGTTTTATTCTGCAAATTCTTTAACACTCCTCCCTTTAAAACATTGAGTCTATTTTCCTTTCTCTTGAAATGAGCCAAACCTAGAGACTTACTTCCAACAAGCAGAATGCAGTGAAAACGAAGCTATGTGACATCCAAGGCTAAGTCATAAATAAGATAGCACCTCCTGTGCTAGGATCATTTTCTCTGGAAGAAGCCAACCTCCATGTCCAGAGGAAAGGCCTATGTGGTAAGGAACTAAGGCCTCCCACCAACTGCTGCCCCCAGCTGGCCATATTGGAAGGAAATCCTCCAGCCTCAGTCAAACCTTTATGTGACAGCAGCCCCAAGCAACAGCTGACAACAACCTTATGTGAAACCCCAGGCGAGAACCACCCAGCCAAGCCACTCCTAAATTTTTGACCTAGAAGAACTATGAGAGATGTTTATTGTCGTTTTAAGCTACTAAATTTGGGGGTGATTTGTAATTCAGCAATAGATAACTAATACAGGAGAGAATTAAGATGTAGGGGAGACAAGAGTTAACCAAGGGGGCATTTCAGTTTGTCCACACTGTTTAAATTTTTTAAAACAAAAACTTATTCATAAGTTATCTGTGAACTTTAAAATGTTATTAAAATGCTTAATTAAGCACTCTAAATAGTTTGACCTTTAAGGGCACCAAAAGGCAAATTAAAAATTAATTCTTCCAACCTTTTTTTTTTTTTAAAAGAAGTCCTTTTCTTAACATGCATGATGAGAGAACTAAACTCAATTCCACGTCTGGTTAGAATCAGGTCATATTCCTCAGAAAATTATAGAGGTATTCTACTCTAAGATAACAGTATATTATCTAAATAATTATAAAGGTATTAGGTTTTCAAAACTCAGAGCATGGACTTAGAGACAGAGAGGATTATGATCCAGAGTCCAAGCTCTGATTCACATACAGTCATACACAAACCCAAACACCACAATGAAAGAACTAGTACTACTAGTACTCTGCATATGTCATAACTTAAAGTGTGTATATAGATACATAATATTCACACAATAAACAAATTTTAAAGAAGCCTTCTACTTTATATTAAATACAAAATAAATGCATCTTCAGAAATAAGCTACCTTTTCCTTTTTTGTCCATATGTGGAGCCAATTATTCTTTGTGCAGAACTGCCCTGCACATGTAAGACATTTAAAGTCCCAAGGCATTACATGCCTACAGCACCCTCCACTCACTGTAACAACCAACAAAAAATCCTTAGGTATTTCTATATGCTGGAGTTTGTATTTATGATTGTCCTTTATGTTACTATAATGAAACTTTTCTGTCATAATGGGAAAATATAGTGGTACATATAAGTGAATATATCAAATAAATGAACTTTTAAACTTTTAAAAGAAATATTTCTAAAATGTATGGTATCCATTCTAGAATTTTGTAAACACAGTATATTGGATTAAACTAATTTCTTGTGATGACTCAGGTCATAATTACAAGCACCAAAGTTCTGGGCTGAAATATCTTGAAAAACTCCTAAGATACATTGATGATTTCTTACTTCAGAGAAAGAGAGAAAAAAAAAAACTCAGATGTCTGTGCTTTTATATTTCTTCTGTCTGAGTTTCATAATTCTTCCATTTCATTCCATGATCAGTAGTCAGTTATTGAAACTGCCTGAGTGCCTCATAATAGCAGCATCTTCATCCCTCCACTTTGCTGTTTCTAGTCTGCCTTGGCCAGGAACACAGCTGATCTCTCAGAACCAGACCTACAGCATGGTTACATTAATAGCTTTTGTGTGCAGGCCTAAAAGTCTCTCCTAAGTAGCAAAGTATATGAGTTGTTTGAATTGCATGAGCTGTGATAGTTATTTTTGATACTCAGAAGGTGTAAATGTTTATTTCTAAGTTCCTAGCTATGGTAGTTAATCTGATTTGCTTCAATATTTCCCAATGCAGACTCTATTAACATGTTGGATGGGACAATTGTTTGTGTAAGACCATCCTGCACTGTGCAAGACATTTTTAAAGTTCCTGGGCATTTAATGCCAGCAGCACCTTCCACACATTGTACAACCTCCAAAATTGACATGTGTTTCTATATGCTAGAAGGGGCCAGGAAGATGGCCAAATCAAAGAGGGCTCCCAGACCCATGCTTAGGCATGCCCATATTTTATACTAAGCTTAGTTTCCCCACTTTTATTCCTACTAGGGATTCCAAGGAATCAGTTTGGACAAAAATAGATATCCTCTGCCTATAAGCAAATTAAACTTGGTAAAATCAAAGTGCCAAGCTGATAACATTTAAAATAGCAACCAAATTCCTAAACCTCTTCACCAATCCACCTGCATCAGGTTTCACTGTTCCAATGGCTCTGCTTGTCTCAAGGCAAAGGCCAAATTGACAGACCAGAAATATATAAAAGAAAGCTGGCAGATCCTGAAGGTCACTGCAAACTTTATTTGATAAGAGTTTTTATCACAATAGGAGCCCCTCTGGAAGAACATTCCTTGAAACTGTTCAGGAAAAAAAAAAAATTGTACCTTTCCATACTTTCTTTATAGCAAGCAAATATTCACATATGTATGTTTCTGTCTTCAGCTCCTTCAGCTCTCAACAACCACTTCTCATCTCTATTGCCCTACCTCACAGCATTCAAGCATCTCTGCGGAATGCTTTAGCCACTCAGTTACTCTAAAATAGATATTAACTTATTCTCAACACCAGAGATGACTAAAAGAGTCAAAGACAAACCACACATCACATTTCTCTACAAATGTCCGATAGTTCTTCATGCTTGAAGAATAAAAGATGTATATGAGTTTTTTGTCCCATATTGTTTTATATGTTCAGAAGGCAACCACCAACCAGCTCAGGGAATCAAAGCAGAACATCTGTATAAATTGCCTGTATCATTCAGTTTTAAAATGATTTATATACTATTTTGTACTCTTTTCTGAGGCTTACTGTAATGGGTTAAAAGAATGAATTCTGAAACCAAACTGCCTTATGAGCTAACTGTGTGACCTTGGCAAATTAACTAGTCTCTATCTCAGTTTTTTTCAGGAATAAAATAAGGATGATGATAGTACATACTTCCTAAAGTTGCTGTAAGGATTGGATGAGTTGATAATACAAAGATATTAGAATGATAGTAGTCACAGAGGGAGCAATGTAACTGTAAATAGCAAACAACACTGTAGCTGGTATTGTTTTTGTTACTGTTATTGTTCCTCCTGTCTCCACCTACATCACAAATTTCATACAGGAAGGAAATTAGAGGAACTATTTTTTGTGTGTTTCCTATGGCAAGGAAAAGAATTAACTCCAAGAATTGTTATTGAGTGGCAATTGTGTAAAAAAAAATATATATTGGGTATGGGAAATATAAGGATAAGACATGATATTCAAGGTATTCAAGGTCAGAGAAAGACCTTGTAATCATGAAGCAAATATTTATGATGCAGTACAAGTGAGGTGAGAATGCACTAAGTTTTAAAAGCACAGAAAGGAGAACAATGAACGACTGAGAGAGAGATTTAAAGTCCTTGAAAGATGAATATTAGTTTATTCAGTAAAGGGAAAAAGTTCATGGTATGTTCTGGTAAAAGAGCACAGTACAGTGTTACTGGAGGACTTGCAAAGTGGCAAGAATATAGGTTGTGGCCATACTGTAATGTTATTATAATATAATGTGAAGGATTTTGAACTTTCCCCATGTGGCAATGGAAAGTCACTGATGGCTTTGATATGACCATTCTTTGTTGCTGCTGTTGTTTAGAAAAAGAATATTTAGAAAGATAAATGAAACAGAATTATGAAGAAGCAATAGGAAGGGAAAGACTACTAGTTTAAAGGTAATTACTGTAGTCCAAAGGAGAGATAATAAGAATCTGAACTAGGACTATTAGGAGAACCTGGATTTGGGAGACACTTCAGGGAGAGAAAGGGCTCTGGAGCTGTCTCCTGGCCAGGAAAAAAGAGAGAAAAGAGTCCCAGTTCTTTTTTAATGGTGATGCCTGGCACCAGGCAGAGCGATTAGTGGGTGTGCCACGAACATGCATTGGATGGAATTAAATTTTTATAACCTGATGAAAAAGTTAACATAGATTGGTGACCAGGCAAATAACTACACCCTTGAAATAAAAGTGAAAGATAAAATGACAGGTTAAATATTGATTGAGAGCAAGACCACGGCATTATTTTTAAGAGGAAGAATGAACTCATAAAATCAAAATTTTCCCAAAGCATGTTCCACAGAACCTTAGTTCCAAAATATATACCATGATAAAACAGTTCCAAGGTCAAACACATTTGGAAAGTTTTGCACACCACATTCACCTTTAAATATTTACTATAAACAGTACCATATAATATACTCTGAAAAGTTCCCCAATAAAAAAAATTAACTTCAATAAAGACACAGTTTCCCAAACTTTTCACCATGGGACATTATCAAATTATCTAGAGACCCAGTGTTCTCAAAGACACACTGGAGCACATTATACTTTGCAAAAAAAGTTTTTAAAGTAGAAACAGAGTTTCAGTAGAATCACAATTAAGTATAAGCTATAGAAATGCAAAAGTACAAACCTTCAGGTGAAGTTTTTGAAGAATCCGGGTGAGCAATCGTGGAAATCTTCCTATATCTATTGTATTTATCAGCGACACTGCTTTTTTCATGCTATATTATTAAAACAAAGTTTTAAAGTGAGTTCTCAAGTGGAATTGTACTTGTTCTAAGTACAGTTGCTTAGAAACACAGTTGTCTATAATTTCATTTCAATGCCTCTGATTGCTGCAAGGTAAGTCTTAGTGAAATAAAGCATGATTGCCAACGAAGGAAGCTGAGCATTTCCAGATAGACGCCCCCGAAAAGCACATCTGTTCAAAAGGTTCATTTGGCAAATTTTCTCTTTCTTTGGGCAAGGCAAAATACTAGGGTAAGTGTACAATCTGTGAGGAATGGCATTAATTTAGCAGGAGTTGTTAAAGTAACCACTTAATCCAAGATGGAAACTCGGAGGGGGAGAAGGGAAATAGCTTTTCACCAAAAATATAAAGAATGTTGAATGGCAGATAATAGAATTTTTAAAAAATACTACATACAAAATGATTTGGGGTCACTAGTACACAGTTGTTTAAAACCCTGCTTCAATTTTAATAATCAACTTTATGTGATAAGAATAACTCTACTGAATTATATTTTTATGTTTTACTGATGTGATGTGTGTTATCCAGGACACAGGTGTGAGGAAAGGAACTAGCTGTCAGAACTCAAGGAATGCAAGAAAAAAAGAAAAACTTTAAAATGACAGCTCGCTTCTTTAAGATTCCTGCCCAAACCAGGCACAAAAAAGTTATTTTCCAACTTCCATTACTTGCCCATATACCTCAGCCCTTTTCTTACATTCACACACCACGTACACTATCATTTAATTATTTTTAATTAAAGAGTCGTTTTTACTTAAATAATTTTACTTTAAAAGGGAACTTTATATCACCACCATGGACAGCGGACCATATCTACCATAGGGGGAAATTAACTAAAAATAAATAGAATGAAAACAAAATCAATGTTACCAGATTCTAGCTACATAATGTTACCAACCCAAAACTCCTGGCCTGAGGGCTATTCTACCTTGATTGAAAAGGGATATTGACACGTGTTAAGTATTATATTTAAAACGGTGCAACACCAATGGGAGTCTCTCTCATAATCAGGTCTGAAAGAGAACTGAAAACGGAAACGGAACACCCTTCCACTTGATTCGGCGGCACTTCTCCAGGCAGGCCTGGGTACTTCCGATACTACACTCTGGGAACAGGGACAGAGACCACACACTGTCGTACGGACCTCAGCTGCCAGGCGCACTGTGACCCCACGCAGGTGAAGCACCGTGGAGGGGGAGGCGCCCACAGTCCCGTGCACCCCTGCAGGGTCCGCACTGCGACTCCCACAGCCCCGGGCCCATCCTGCGGAGCCGGGCCCCGTGTCAGCGCCACAGCGACAGACATGGGGCATCCTTGCGCCGGCCCTGTCCCCGACAACCCGCGAGCAGCCACCGCCAGTGCCCGATCGGGCGGCTACCTGGGGCTCTCGCGCAGGATCAGTGTCGCGGACGCCGCCATCCTCGAAGCTCCCTAGCCTAGCCGCAACCTGTCAGCTGCTCCGAGCCCAACCAATAGCGGCTGCGGCGGACGGAAAGCCGGAAGGGCCCAGCCGCGCAGCCGCCTCCGGGCTTCCACTCTCCTGCGGCCCTGGATGCGCGAGGGGCATTGGCTTGTCCACCCTGGCTCTCTAACTTGTTCGGTGTTAAGGCTGTACGAATATTAATTCATTTATATTTATGTACTTACTTAAATATACCTGGATATGAATATGTATGCTTTTATGTATTAGGTATGTAGTGTGTGTGTACAAACATACATTTAGGCGTAAGTACATATGCATGGTGTGTGTGTGTGTGTCTGTGTGTATGTGTGTGTGTGAGTGTGTGAGTGAGTGTGTGTGTGTGTGTGTGTGTGTGTGTGTGTGTGTGTGTGTGTGTGTATGATCTGAAAAGTTTAAGCAATCCCGACCATGTCTGGCCTTCGCTGCCACGGCAGGCAGTAGAACGCTCTCCCCCGAATAAGCCCAGGGAGCCATGCATCACCCCTCCGAGAGGTCATGCTGTCAGCTCCAGCCTATCAACCCTGTACTCAGTCTTTCCTGTACCTGCTTTCCTTGATCCCTGCAGGGCGCCACATGGAGCTTGCAGTATGTATCTTCATTTGTTCGACCGTATTCCTTGAGCACTTACTACGTGCCAGGCACTGTGCTACGCACTTGAGATATGAAAGACCAAAATTTCTGTCCTTTTTTTTAAATTTGTTGCGCCCTCTTTGAGGTCCGGCACTGAGCTAGGGTCCTGTTTAGTGGCAGAAATGAAACGCCGCAGAGATTGCCATTAAGGATGTCACAAAAGACTACCTGGGTTTGCAAATACCCTCGTCTACCACGGAGAAAAACTTGTAATGCATTAAGGGGATTCAGAGGTGAGAACAGTGATAAGGCATCAGACGTATGATCAAGAAGGCTTCCCAGGGCAGGTGGCATGAAGAAACCTTGAATGATGGGTTGTGGCATGTGCACACAATCTGGTGAAAAATGGGTGCTATTAAATGTTTTCGAGCAAAGAAATTTTTGTGATAAGAGCTGGGGGGTTTTTTGTTGTTGTTCGTTTGTTTGATTATTTAAGATTACTGTCAGCAGGATGATGATTGGGTTGAAAAGAGGTAAGCAGAGAGCCAGATAGGAAACTATTGCAATAATCTATGGAAAGCAATAAAATCCTGTGGTAGTAAAATGGCATTGCAGAATGAAAAGCTAGATGGATTAAAGTTATATTTCAGCTGTAGAATCTTTAAGAGCTGGCAAAAGGTTGAATTTCATTTTCCTACCTAATTACATTTTACTTAATTATTTAAATTAGTTGGCATTCCTAAAGCAGCCTAAAAACATCCTAACTGGAAGGAGGAGCCAGATTGCAAATTAAAAGTGAATAATCCCCACATGGATAATTGAGACAATTATACAGTGTGCTGAACATATACAAATACATTTGGTTCCACAACACTCCACATACTCCCTGGTTTGTGCAATATGTGAAAAAAGATGTATGTGACTACATAAATTATAGGTTCTGATACAAACACATGACTTACCTGGCATGACTTTAAAAGGGTCCCAGTTCAACCACCTTTTGAATTGTTTCCCTTTTGTTTTCATTCATTGTCTGAAGTAGAGCCACTAACCAGTTAAAAACATTTTGAATCTCTAGTGAAGTTTACTTCCTCCTCAATTGCCTTCAAAACCATAGCTGGGCTTTTGAGTAAAAGAGCATCAAATTGGTTTGAGTCTTGAATCTATGTAACCTGGAACAAAGCACTTAACATTACTGTTTTCCATTTCTGATCTGCATAATGAGGATGAGAACAATGTCTGCTCCCTTGCACTGGGATGAGAATTAAGTAATGTGATATATATATAGGAAAACACTCTACCCTCCCTTATAGAACAAAGCACAGGCTTCCAAGCTTTTAGCAAAAAAAAAAAAAAAAAAAAAGTCTCTAGTGGACACAAAGTCTTCTTTAATTCTTTTCATTTTCATTGATGTGGTGATCACATCTCATTACCACGTATCGCTATAAAGGCCTGATGCAGTAAATAATTTCATCCCTTAAATGAGACTCTCACACAAAATATTCTGTGGTCTCTGGAATATAGGCATATAGATCCATAAAAGAAGTCCTTATAGTCATCTACCTGCTGCCAGCTGCTAGAGAACAGGAAATATACTTCCATAATAATCTAATTATGGCTACTAAACATGCTGAATGGAAACTTCCACCAAATCTTTATTTTTATTTTTTTAATTCTGTGTTAGCCTGGGTTCTCTAGAAAACAACCTGATTACAAGTTAGTGCTTCGCTGGGGGCTGTAATTGTAGGGAAGTAGGCATAGGAGGGCAAAAGGGAAGGAAAGAAAGAAGGAAGCAAATACAAACATAGGTTATTCACTGGTCACAGCTTCAAAACCTAGCTTATTTCTCAGTACTTTGAGAAATTTCCAGAGAGACTATTTCAAGTCATTGTGTCTTGGAACAGCCAGGTGGTAGGAGGGAAAGAAATCTGTTTGCAGACTCTTTCCAGTCTCCTCTCTCTTGTTGGTCAAAATGTGTCCTATGGCTTATACCTCCCATTGTATTTTGGGAGTATGTCACCTGGCACCTCTAGGCAGCCACTGGAAAATCCAAAGCTTCCATGAGTCAAGTCTGATAAAGTAGAAGCTATAGGAGAAGAAGAGTCCATGACCCAATCCCTGCCCATATGCATCTCCAGATATCTCCTCTCCCCACCTTCCCTGACGCCACCAAGGATAGCAGCAAGTGGCAGGGGCCTTAAGATCATGGAAAAAGTTCAGAGTTCCCAGGGGCCACTATATTGAGAAAGTGGACCAACACGCTGAAGCCTGGTATGCACTGAAGCTGAGCATATTTGGTAAGGTACATAACTTGGAGACAGTTTCACTCCTTGAGTGGAATCTCAACACAAGAGTTGCTTGGGCCCTGAGTGCTTCAGCTTTTTAATGATGCAGTCTTTCAATTTGCATATGCCTAGTTGTTTCACCAAAGTGAGATTGGTGATGGCCTCCACTGTAATCTGGGAGCTAACACTTCCTTCTGGGTGTGGCCTTTGTCCTGTTCGGAACCCTTCCCTTTTGCTGGGTTCCTTCTCAAGCATGTCGTGGCAGTCTCCTGAAATGTAGCCTCAGTCTGCACCCACCCTCTCCCCATGAGGCATGATTTATATCTTCACCCACAATGAAGTAAACCAAACTCTGAGCCTTTTTTTCCCCAGAAGTCTCCTCCAACCCTTAAGTAACCCCTGAGTCAGACATGGTTCCATAGTGTAGCAGTTAGCACATCTGCTTTACACACAGAAAGTCCTGGGTTTGTGCCACAGTGGAGCCACTGTCCATGGTTTATGGCCATGCCACCCTGAACACGCTGGATGTCTGATCTCGGAAGCTAAGCAGGGGCTGGCCTGGTTAGTACTTGGATGGGAGACCACCTAGGAAGACCAGGTGCTGTAGGCATAAATAATAATAAAGAAAGAAAGAAAGAAACCCTGAGTCCTCCAAGGATCTCCACCTAAATGCATCCTTCAACATTCCAGCCACAAATACAAATGGTTATCCTTGGAGGAAGGGTAACACCTTACCCACAAGAATGATAGCTGAGCCCCAGGAACCCAGTCCAGATGAAAGGACCTTGATATATATTGTCAAATTAGGGGAGATAGAAATTTTATTATGTACCCTAGATTCTGACAGTTGTTTAGCTAAGTATGTGGCCCAAGTCCTCAACACTTTGAAAGTCTGTAGTCCTCCAATGTACCTTGAGTTTTCCAGGTGCATCTATCAAAGGTAGTTTAGAGTCACATATGGGCAGAAGGCTGAAACTACCTGCTACCCACACCCTAGCCTCAGGTTACTATCAAATACAAAATTCATATTCAGCTGCTTTGTCACAGTTGATTGTAGCCATTGGCCCCGTTTTCCTCCTTCCCATCACCACGCCAACACATACCTCCCCCTCTCTACATCATCACTCAGTCAGTTTTTAGTCTGTTTTTAGCTCTATAGTTAGCACTTACCTCATAGGTGTGAGAGAATCAATTGGAATATAATTGAAAAACACCCTTCTAAATGGTAAACATGTGAATATTTGTTCCACATTTCCCCTAGATTCTCAGGGAAATGAAGTTTTAAAATTACATATTTTTAATTTATGAGTTGGTTATATAAATATTTCTGTTTAATATGAGATATAACAGGAATAAAGAAGTCATGAATATAATCTATTCAGATTATAAAGAAGTCATGAATATAATCTAAATCAGGTTGTGATGTGGAAAGGAAGCAAAAAGCTTAGGGGAAAAAGGAAAAAAAATAGTATTAAGGTTATAGGCTACTTTTTCCCATAAAAAACATTATTTATGTTCACCCACCCTTAATAAAATGGAAGGGTATGGGAGGTAAATTTTTATTAAAGTGTAGCAAAAATGTACTTTGTAATACATGAACAGATCTCTTTCTATTCTCAAACTTAAAGTTGAAAGCCATCTCAAATTATCACCTCTCCATTTTAATTTGCACCTAGTTCCCTCCATCCTACCTCCCAGAGGTCTGTGCCATTAGCAAGACTAATATTTACACATAGGATGTGTGAAAGATTGAGTGATTTTTTCAGTAATTTTCACCAGTGAACAAAATTAAATGGTGCTTCTCATATAGACGTTGAATGAAGCACAATTACAGATTCCCTTTTACCCAATGACTAGTAAAGGAAATAAAAATGCTAAACACCACTAATGGGCAACAGAAAAATAAAAACTCACCCACCAACAGTAAGCAAACAAGAAAAGAAGCATAACTTAATAACATGCTTGAAAAAGTGTGTGCCGAGAAAACAAACAGCATCTGCATTAGCTAAACTGGAGTCTGAAGGTGACTCCCAATCTGCTGAAACAGGATACCTTCTTTTCTGTTCCTAGAGAAGGAAAGAAAAGAGTCCACAAAGCCATGAGAATTATCTGTATATCCCCCAATTTGAAAAAGACGAGAATGGGAGGTAAATAGTCAGCCAAGGAGAAGTCCTGAGAAATCCTCAGAGAATATAAGTCTATGAGGGCCAATGCAGGACTCAATGGAGGCTAAAGAGACCTCCAAAAGTCACTCTTTTGTTACCTCTGGTTGAGGGGTGGGTGGGGAAGAGCAAAAGGCAGAAAAAAAACCTATATCTAATATCCCAAATGATAGGTAAGGATATAGAAAATGTAAGAAGAAAAGACATCGTGAGGCAAAAAGCCACTGGAGAAAGTTACACAAACTTCAGTGAACTAAGCCTTCCCTACACCTTCCCACCTCTTGGTTAATGCTGGCTGAAACCCACAGGCACCCTAATCCTTCCCCATACTAAGTGGAATGAAATAGGAAACTGAACAACCAGGGCTGACCCAGAAAGAATCAGAGCCTTTGGGAACCACGACTAATGAAGGGCTCAGCTGAATCTATTCCCTCTCTGGGATTGGACATACCCCGGCTAGTGGACTGAATCCTGATACCAGTTAACTAAATCTTGGAGTTGAGAAAGTAAAAATTAAATCCACCAACAAATGCTTCTCTCAGCCTAGCTTTCCCTGAAACTTTTGCAGAAAAGTAGATAGAATGCAATATTGAGCTATTGAGCTGGTATCCTGGATGGAAAAACAAACAGATTTCACAAAGGAACTAGGAGACCTTGGCACTACATCAGAAAAACAGATGTCCATGCTAAATACAGTAGGATGAAAAGAAAGGGCATGACAACTGTGTAATCATTCTACTATATATATATATAGTATATGTATATACAAAAATGTATATACATATATACATATATATGTGTATATATGTGTATATACATACAGTATATACTATATATGTATACATATATATGTATACATGTCCCGACCCGCGGGACCTAGTTATTCGTGGGGGCGAGGAGGATCCAACCTGAGAAAAACGGGCGAGAAAAAGGAGCGGAGGCAAGGCAGTATTCTGATCAAGCCTCAACTTTATTTTTTGAACAAACGTATTTATACAGCTGAGACAAAGCGGGGCAGGTCTACTTAGGCGGGCGGGTGTTTGGCACATTCTTATTGGTTCTTAGCAGGTGGGGTGAGGAGCGGTGAGGGTCGCAGGAAGCGGGGGGCAGGGAGGAGGTAGGTATGCACAGCGATAGCCTATCACCAGAGTACCAGCAGTTATGTGTGGGCGGTGGGGCATTCCTGGAACAACTGAGACCGTAAGGGGGCTGGGTGTACTGTTAAGTAAACGGGAAGTTTAAGCATGG